>CM075426.1:14834063-14886063 GCA_037832385.1 Rhizophora apiculata
CACCTTATTCCCCCCTTCAAACTTCTCTATAAAAGATACTACCTTGACTCTTGACAAATAACAATCCCTAAACTTTCTCTCTTAATATTGAAATCAAATCATTGAAAGATATAGAGAATACAAACAATTAACAAGTGGGTTGAATAAATAACAAACTTATGATAATAATAAAAATGTTATTATTTTTCAAATTTGGAGGAAAATTAAATAACCTAACAATTTTTTGATAGTCTGAATTTTCCTTGCAAGAGTCCCAACAAATACATGTAGTAATCACATTTTCCATTAATTTTATTTTTTAGAAAAAATAAAATAACTATTAAAATTAAAATAAGGTATACTTTAAATTAGCTAGTTTTCTATTTAGATTAATTGTGATAATTCTATCATGCATTATTCTATTAAAAAGTCAAAATCCAACTTGAATGGCAAATAAGCCCTTTAGATTTGGTCAAAAAAGCAAGCACTTTCCAAATTAATATCCAATTATGGCCTTAATCAGCTAAATCGTTATGCCTTAAATCCATGAGTTTTTCATCAAATATTTATTGTGGGATTATTTCATATTACAATGCATGTTTCTATTTTAGAATCTTTGTTAATTAATGTATTATTGATTAGAATAAATGTCTGTGTCTAAATTTTGTTGAAGAGAGGCACTGGTTAGAGTGGCAAAACAAAGTTCCTCCATTTAAGTTCCTAGTTCTTCTAATTTATGTTCCTGTTCTTACCTACGAGTTAACTCCTCCACAATTTTTTTATAGAAATTCTATTAATTTATCTTTGTTCATTTTTTAGAATGATTCTAACAATGAAAATTAATTTTAACTATCCAATGATAAAGTTTTGTAAAGTGGTTGTAATGTTCAGTTTGGCTCTCATTGCAACCATAGGCCTTAATGTTTAACAGTTGCGTTGGCTAGCGACAATTGCTCACAAGGGATTTTTCTTTACATATCTTTTTTCAAAACTTGTTGCTTTTTTTGTTATTTTTGTTGATTGATTTATTTTAGTTATTATTAAAAAATGCAATTTCTCATTTTGATTTTGATTTCTAATTCTTTTCACTAAAATTTTGTAACCATATTGTTAATGGTTAAGTGATCATATCAAATTGTTTTACTTTTCTTGGGATGTTAGAGTATCAATTTGCTTTTTTAATTAGGGATCGGTTATGAAAATCATTCTAGAACCATAAATTCATGTTTTTGATTGCAAGGATAAGCATGTGTAAATGGTTAGTAGTTGCAATTGAAGTAAATGTTATCGATATAATGCCCATGCCTTCAAGTAATTTGAAAATAATCTTTTCTATGTGCAAAATGGTGTTGTTTTTAGCATAATTCTCATGACTACTGAGTTAAAAGGGATGGAATTATTGTAAAGCAATTTGCATTAACAAGGTAAAACAAAGAGGAGGAATTTGTGGTTGAATTTTAGAGAATTCCCATTAATTAATTAAAGTTGTAGTACCTTTTTGTTTGAGCCTTAAGTTGCTAAAATTGGTCCTTGCTACTTTATTCAAGCTAGTATAGAGAGACAATTCAAGGGAACTATCAAAACATTTTTAGTTGTCTAATCAATTTCAAAGATGTGGACATTTTACACAAAGAGAATATAAGTAGTTAGGAAGTCTAACTCTAACATTGAAATAATAGTGTATTTGTGTGCTTAAATTTGAAAAAATTTTAGTACTATGTTCATCCTTAGCTAGAGAATCCACTCTTCTATATCATTCTTATTTGGTGCCAACAAGTATAAGCTTTGTTTGGTATATTTTCTAGCAACTAGCTTTATTGAAGCTAATAATTTTTTTGAATTTGTTGCATGTTGTTGCTGTATAGATTATATTCTCATGTTTTAGTATTAAAAACTTTAGTCCACTCCATAATCTTTTGCTAAGTTAGTTTCCTTTGTCTCCTTTGGCTTCTTTGCCCCTTTAAGTTGGTGTGTTTATGATTTATGAAGCACATGACCATTAGAAAGTTATGTTTAGTATTTCTTACCATGTAGATGCATGGCTAGTTGCACAGATGCAAGAGATTAAAGTAAGCATCTAGACTAAGGGTCTGGTCATATCTATATAAGAAATTAGGCATATGTTCAAAAAATAAAAATAGAACAATAGAGCAAATTTCAAGCATTTGTTGATTTCCTTTTTGACTATTGAAAATGTTACAATATAAATTGGAAGAGAAAATTGACTCAACATACATCCTTTGTTGTTTTGGTTTCTTTGTGTTGATTTCAATTTAATTGTGAGTTATTCATCTCCATTATCCTTTCTTTTAGTGAATATAGACATAGGTACTTTTTGGTTGGTTTTACAACATTCATTCCACTTAACTTCAAAGTTTGTAGCTCTACAAAGATTTTAAATTTGTTTCTATGTCTTGCATGTGGGAAGTTAGTTTGGAAAATTAAGGGACCTAGTAGGCCATTTGACCCATATCTTATATGGCAGAAATGTAATGGCATAATCTTTAATCATGGCTTTGAAAAAATGTAATGGCAACCAATATGAGAAAATGAAAATTTGATTTTATTATTTTTTTCCTCTTTTTAATACATTTGTTTTTCTTCTTAGGATGGTCTTATAGACAATCTCTTAAAGGTTGATATTTCTCCATCCTATATTCTACAAATAGTGTTACTTTCCTTAGCAAACATGTTTAGTATAATAGATCTATATATGATATTTTTTAAAAAAGAGGAACTAAAAATGCAAAATGGTTGAGAAGTCAATTTGCATCTCTTATATGACATACTTTCATTCTTATGAATCATACATGATGCTGCCATGAGTAGCTTAGGAGAAAATTGGATTGAATTGTATTTTAAATTTTGCTTTGAGAATAATGCTTGAATCTAAAATTATTTTCTAAAGGAGTTATTATATTATAGAAAACTGAACTAACTAACCTTTGCAAGAGCACAAAACCAAAACTTCCAATGCATCCAAAGCATTTTGTTTATTATATAGAATTAAATTTTTTTTTTTTTTGAAAAAATCAAAATAGATAAAAACAAAAAATATTTTTCCTTTATTTTAGTTACCCAAGCTAAGCATATTTTCTCTCTTTGTCCACTTTTTTTTCCATTAATCTTATACCCTTTTAAAAAACTCAAAAATGCCTAGGATCCTAATAATTCTAGAGGCATCTTAAATTATCATTGACTCTGTTACATCATTGGGGAACATTTATTTGGTCTTGGCCCATAAAAGTTTGAAACTAGAAATACCATTGAAATTAGTAATAGTCAAGCCATATGTTATCTATGATGCACAATCATTCCAAATCTTAGTCATCCAATTATTAAAATCTTAAAATATTAAATTATTTGTCCTATCATCTTTACCATCCACTTTTACTCGTAAGAGTGGCAACAACTGGACTAGACAAATGCTAAATATAGCAAAGCCAATGTAATAACAAACATGATATTAATGGCTAAACTGCTATTTATTAGGTCAACACATCTTTATTTAATTAAATACATAAAAATAAATATGATAAAAATAAATAAAATAAAATAAAATAAAACATCACTAATTAATATCATGAAATGAAATTGGGTATTATATTATCTATCTAAACTTTCATAATAACCAGATATATATACAATTTATATTACTAATAAGGTAGGGAGAAGTTATAGTTAAACAATTAAACATGCCAACAACTATAATGCTAGCATCACCTATGGTTTCTATCACAGAAATCTTTCATAATTATAAGTATAGATTCCAGTGTCATTTACAAAGTTTACAATTGATAGAAACATCATTAGATCAGACAAATTAAATAAGTTAGTAAAGCCCTAAGAAGGAAAGAACTAAATTGTATTATAACATTGGGAAATTCATTTCATTTATGACAATGGCATACTATAAGTATTTGTTATTGTTTTGGGTGTCACAATTATCATTTGTTTCTCACAATGTCTTGGAGATGTTGAATGAGTGTGAAGAAAGAAGGTAAATGTTGGAGCCATTAAGAAACCTTGGTTGTCTAATCAACTTCAACAATGTGGACATTTTACACAAAGAGGATATAAGTAGAGAGGGAGTATGATATTGAGATAATAATGTATTTATGTATCTCAAATTCAACATTTTCAAGTACTAGGTTGGTATTGAGCTTGAGGATCCACACTTGTATAATGTTCTTACTTAATGTCATCTAATAAAAGCTTTTTTTGCTATGTATTTTACCTTTTTGGGAAATTATGCGTTAGTTTAGTTACCATTGACAACATAATGTGAAATTGGGAATCATGTCATCTATCTAAACTTTCATAATAACCGTATTTATTCACAATTAATATTTTTTAAGGTAGGCTAAAGTTGAAGTTAAACAACTAAACATTACAACATCTATAATGCTAGCATTTTGAAAATGAGGTTTCTGATGAGAGGAAGAGAGGGATACTAGAGTTACATGGTAAAGATAAGGTTTCTATAATAGTACATACAAGAATATCATTTTATGATTTTTGTCTAAGTTGACTAATAATGTTAGTACATTTTTTATAATTTCTAATAATCTCATATACAAATTACAATTATGCCTTCTATTTTATACTAGAGTTTTCTATTTTTTTGTTCTCCTTCTGGAGTTGATGGCCTGTAGTTGAATTCTTATCATCAAGCATCTATCAAATCACCAATCAAAATTCAAAATATATTAACTATTATTGAAATCAAATCATTGAAAGATATAGACAATACAAACAATTATAAGTAAGTGAATAACTAACAAACTTATATAATAAAAGAAAATGTTATTATTTTAAAAATTAAAGGAAAATTAAATAACTTGATATTTTAATAGTCTAATTTTCCCAACAAAGGAATGGTCCCATCAAATACGTGTACTAATCTATTTTCCTTTAATTTTATTTTTGAAAAGATAAAATAACTAATTAATTAAAATTAGGTACACTCTAAATTCACTAGCTTTTTATTTAGATTAACTGTAATAATTCCAACCCACATTATTCTATTAAAAGTCAAAAGCCAACTCAAATGGCAAATAGGCCCTTTAGATTTGGACAAAGAACAAGCACTTTCCATATCAACATCCAATTATGGCCTTATCCTTCGATCGTTATGCCCTAATTAATGATTTTTCATCAAATATCTATTATGTTCTATGTCATATTACATGAATTTTTCTATTTTAAAATCTTTTTTGATTGATGTAATATTGATTAGAATTAATATCTATGTTTGAATTTTGTTGACAAGAGTTACTGGTAAGGAAACAAATCAAAGGTCCTCCACTTAAGTTCTTAGTTCCTCTCATTTATCCTCTTATTCTTCATCTAAGTAAACTCTCCCACAAATTTTTATGATTCTTTTCTTTTTTTCATCTTTCATTTTCTAGATGATTCATTGCATTTTGAAAATGAGGTTTCTGATGAGAGGAAGAGAGGGATACTAGAGTTACACTGTGAAGATGAGGTTTCTAATATTATATTACATACAAGAGTATCATTTTATGATTTTTGTCCAAGTTGATTGATAATGTTAGTATATTTTTTATAATTTCTAATAATCTTAGATACTAAGTATAATTATGCCTTATATTTTATACTAGAGTTTTCCTTTCATTTTTTTTCTCCATCTGTGGTTGATAGCTTGTAGTTGAATTCCTATCATCAAGCATCTATCATAATCTCCATCAAAATTTAAATATGTTAACTAATATTGAAATCAAACCATTGAAAGATATAGAAAATACAAACAATTATCAAATGGGTTGAATAACTAACAGACTTATAATAATAAAATAAAAATGTTATTATTTTCAAAATTAGAGGAAAATGAAATAACCTAATATTTTTTATGGTCTAAATTCCCCAACAAAAGGAATGGTCCTATCAAATACATGTATCCATCTTAATTTTCCATTAATTTTATTTTGAAAAAATAAAATAACTATTAAAATTAAATTTAGGTATACTTTAAATTAGCTAACTTTCTATTTAAATTAATTATGATAATTCCAACTAGCATTGTTTTATTAAAAATCAAAATCCAACTTAAATGGCAATCAAAACCTTTAGATTTGGACAAAGAATAAGCACTTTCCAAATTGAGATCTAGTTACAACCTTATCATCTAATTGCTTTGCCTCCACTTGGTGAGTTTTTGTCAAATATCAATTGTGGGTTCATGTCATATTACACACATGTTTCTATTTTAGAATCTTTTTTTATTAATGTATTATTGATTAGAATTAATGTCTATTTTTGAATTTTGTTGAAGAGAGGCATTAGTTAGAAGCAAAACAAAGGTCCTTCATTCAAGTTCTTAGTTCCTCTCATTTATACTCTTATTCTTTCTCTGAGTAAACTCTCAAACAAAATTTTTTGGTTTTCTTTTTTTCTATCTTTCATTTTTTTTTTATGATTCCCTACATGGGAATTGAATTTTAACTGTCCAATAATAAAGTTTTGTTAGTGGCTGTAATGTTTCAGTTTGACTCTCATTGCATCATAAGCCTAAATGTTTAAAATTGTGTTGGCTAACACATTTGCTCATGACTTTTACTTGGTGTATCCTTTTTCAAACTTATTGCTTGTTATACTATTTTGTTGATTGATTTTTTTAGTTTTTATTACAACGTGATTTCCAATTCTAATTCATTTCACTAAATTTTTTGATCATAATGTCAATGGTGAGCAATCATATTAATTGCTCCTAGTGCCTTAATGTTGGTTTAGTCATTTTTTTGTCTATTAGGGTATCAATTTACTTTTCTATTAGGGAAGTAAGAAAATTAGTTTGGATCATAAATACATGTTTTTGATTGGAAGCATAAGTATGTCTGAATGGTTAGCAGTTGCAACTGAAGTAAATGTTATGGACACAATGCCCATGCCAATAAGTATTTTAGAATATGCTTTCCTATGTGCAAAATGGTGTTTTTTTTAACATAATTCTTGTGATTGCTAAGTAAAAGGGGATGGAATTATTATAAAGGAATATGCATTACTGAGATAAAATGAAATGGAAGAATTTGAGGTCAAATTTTGGAGAATTTCCATTAACTGATTAAACTTATAGTACCTTTTGGTTTAAGCCATAACTTGCTAAAATTGGTACTTGCTACATTATTTAGGCTAGTATAGAGAGAGAATTCAATGGAATAGTCAAAATTATTTTGGTTATCTAATCAATTTTAAAGATGAGGATATTTTATATGAAGAGTATATAAACAGGCAAGGAGTTTGACATTAACACTAAGATAATAGTGTATTTGTGTGCCTGAATCTGAAACATTTTCAATACTATGTTGATACTAAACTCAAGGATCCATTCTTTTATATCATTTTAACATGGTGGCAACAAATATAAGCTTTGTTTGTTATGTTTTCTAGGAAATTGCATCACTAGTGCAAGAAATTTTCTAAATTTGTTGCATGTCATTAATGCATAGATTATATTCTCATGTTTTAGTATTAAAAACTTTAGTCAACTCCATAATCTTCTACTAAGTTAGTTTCCTTTGTTCTTTTGGTTCATTGCCCCATTGAGTTGGTGTTTATGATTTATAAAGCACATGGCCATTAGAAAGTTGTGTTTAGTATTTCTTACCATGTAGATGCATGGCTAGTTGCACAAATGCTAGTGATTGAAGTTAACATCTAGAAAAAGGGTCTTGTCATATTTGTACAAGAAATTAGGCATAAATCCAAAAAAAAAAAAAAAAGAAAAGGCAATGGTGCAAATTTCAAGCAGTTACTAATTTCCTTTTTGACAACTTGAAATGTTACAATATGAATTGGAAGGGAAAATTAACTCAAGATACATCCTTTAATGTTTTTGTTTCTCTGTGATGATCTCAATTTAGTTATGAGTTATTCATCTCTATCATCCTTTCTTCCAATGAATATAGATATGGGAACTTTTTGGTTGGTTTTACAACATTTGTTCAACTCAACTTCACCATTTGTAGTTTTGCAAAGATTTTACCTTTGTTTCTATGTCTTGCATGTGGGAAGTTAGTTTCAAAAATTATGAGAGGGACTTCGTAAACCTTCTAACCCTTATCTTACATGGCAGAAATGTAGTGGCAGCCAATTATGAGAAAATGAAACATCTTTTTATTATTTTTTTCCCTTTTAATACATTTGTTTTTCATATTAGGAAGGTCTTATAAACAATCTCTTGGAGGATGATATTTCTCCATCATGAGTTCTACAAATAGTGTTGCTTTTCCTTGGTAAACATGTTTAGCATAATAGATCTATATGACATTAAGAGCAAGTGAAAATGCAAAATGGTTGAGAAGTTTTTTTTGCATCTTTTTTGTGACTTACTATCATTTTTATGAGTCATACACAATGCTGCCATGAGTAGTTTAGGAGAAAATTGGATTGGATTGTATTTTAAATTTTGTTTTGAGAATAATGCTTGCATCTAAATCGATTTTCTAAAGGAGTTATTCTATTATGGAAAATTAAGCTAACTACTTTTACAAGAGAATGAAACCAAAACTTTTAACACATCTAAACCATTTGGTTTATTATCTAAGATTTAAAAGTTTTTTTTTAATTAAACTAAATAAAAACTAAAATATTTTCCTTTTTTGGGGTTACCCAACATAAGCATATTTTCTCTTATTCCATAAATCTTATACCCTTTAAAAAAAAAAATGAAAAGAAAGAACTTTTCAAAAAACGTATGAGCTCATTTGAACACAAATTAGAATATTCTCTATGCATACGTGAACAAACCTAGGAATTACCAAGGATCCTTGTAATGTTATAGGCATCTTGAATTGTCATTGACTCTGGTACATCATTAGGATCACTTTTACCTTGGCTAGAAACATTTGTAGTGTAAATACAATTGAAATTAGTATTAGTCAAGCCCTATGTTATGTTTTGTGCACAATCATTTCAAATCTTAGTCATCTAGTTATGAAAATCACCAAATATTAAATTATTTGTCCTATCATCTTCATCTTCCATTGCTACCAATAGGAGTGGGGACAACTAAACCAGACAAATACTAAATATAGGAAATACAATGTAATAATGAACTTGGCATTAATAGCTAAACTATTATTAGTTGGGTCACTATATATTTAATTAATTGAATACATAAAAATAAAATACAATAAAAAATACTTAAAATAAAATAAAATATTTAAAATGTCACTAATTGATATTATGAAAAGAAATTAAGCATTATATTATTTATCTAAACTTTCAGAATAACTAAATATATTTATAATTAACATTATTAATAAGGTAGGTATAAGTTATAGTTAAACAATTAAACATGCTAGCATCTACAACACAAACATTACCCATAATTTTTGTCACAAAAATCTTTAATAAACATAATTACAAATTTCAACCTATAAAGTTTACTATTGAAAGAAACATCATTGGATTAGACTAACAAAACATGTTAATGAAGCCCCAAGAAGAAAAGAACTAAATTATAATACAATGTTGAAAAAAAAAAAAAGGAAAAAAATGTACTGATGAGATGATGGCCAATAAGAATTGACCCAAGGAGTGTCATATTACATGCATGTTTTTATTTCAAAATCATAGTTGATTATGCATTCTTGGTTAGAATTAGTGTTTATGCTTGTATTTTGTAAAAGAGAGTTGCCTGTTAGGAAGCAAAAGTAAGGTGCCCTATTCAAGGTCTTGGTTGATCTTATTTATGCTTTACTTCTTCCTCTAACTAAATTCCCCACCATTTTTTTTGGTGCTTATTTTCTTTCATTCTTTGGACTATTCTTTACCCATGGTTTTTTTTTTTTTTTTTTTTCAAATTTTAGGTTTTCCACCAAAATTCTTTATGATTTTAATTTTGTATTTTTTGTTGTTATTCGCATAAGTCGTGAGTTGAAGTCCTTATCAAGGTAGGTTTTACCATTTATGGGTTTTAAGTAATTAAAGGATTGATCATCCTATGCAAAAGTCATGCGATAGAGTCCTTATCAAAGTATTTGATATAAGTAAACATATATTTGGTCTTATATAGTTGTATTAGTGGTCAATGACTCTTGCTAGGTAACATAGAGTTTTCACGTCTATAAATTCTGAAGTTCCCGACTTCTCCATAAGACCTACTAGTTTGTGATATTGAGAGGGGGGTGAATTAGTATCACCACAATTCGCAATTCGCAGGTAAGTGAACAACTTCAACCTCTTCTTAAAAGCGAACTCTTTCTTATACTCGACTAAGATAGATCTATTGCTACCTACTAATCACAATAGTCCCCAAAGTCACCTTTCAGACACCTTGCCTAATAGACAATTTAGATGTTCTTATTTAGGCCTTCGTTAGGTTATGGGTTGGCTGATACTTTAACTGCATTCATAACTCAATTCAAAACACAAAACGTAAAGCAAATTAAGGACACACGAGATTTACGTGGTTCTATCAACGTGACGTACATCCACAGTGGTAGGACTCTCCCTTACCGAGACTATCCACTATACTTGAGAAATCCAGTTACAATGGATGTCTTAATCCTTTACTCCTTTCACTATTGCAAATATTAAGCAAGTACAATACAAAGAGTGTCATTTACTGTGTCTACCCTTCTTCTAACTTGTCTTGCCTCTGTTGAATTGAAGGCTGCTCCACTGCCACTTAAAAGTTCACCGCAATGCTCTCTAATCTCTCTTGAAGAAATCTGGAAATATGTTGAGTTCTTTCGGATGCTTCGCCGAATTCCTTCTCTAGGTTGTCTCACACAACTCCTGCTTTCACTGTCTTACAGTCTCACCCATCTCCTTGTCTCACGGCTCGCCTCACGTTTCTATTTTTCCATCCAGCCCCTGTTCTGGCAAATCTCTCACTGTCGACCGGATCTCTCTCTCTGTTGGATTTTGTTTTTTCGTCCAGCCCATATTCTGCCGGATCTCTCACCATCGACCGAATCTCTTTCTGCTGGATCTCTCACTGTTGATTGGATCTCTTTCTGCCAGATCTCTCAACTGCTGACCGCTGGTGTGCCGGTGGTGTGCCGATCTGCTCAACTGCCGACCGCTGGTGTGCCGGTGGTGTGTCGATCTGCTTAACTGCTGATCACTGGTGTGCCGGTGGTGTGCCGATCTGCTCAACTGCCGACTGCTGGTGTGCCGGTGGTGTGCCGGTAGTGTGCCGATCTGCTCAACTGCCGACTGCTGGTGTGCCAGTGGTGTGCCGATCTATTTAACTGCCGACCGCTGGTGTGCCGGTAGTGTGCCGATCTGCTCAACTGCCGACTGCTGGTGTGCCAGTGGTGTGCCGATCTATTTAACTGCCGACCGCTGGTGTGCCGGTGGTGTGCCGATCCTCACGGGTTTCTCTTTCTTGCCGGTAGTGTGCCTAGGTTTTCTGTCCATTTTTCTCAATAGCTGATACGTCTCTTTTTATTGTCTTCCAATGGCCTTTATATACTCCTCCATGAAACCCTAATAGGGCTTACTTACGGCGAATTTATTGTCTTGCCCTTCCATGTGGCTTTTACGTTCTTGCCCTTCCATGTGGCTTTTACCCTCTTGCCCTTCCATGTGGCTTTTCTTTCTTGCACACTTAAACCTAGTTGACAACAATTACAACTCATACAAGGCTGTGGGAACAACAATCTCCCCCTTTGTAATTATTGGCAACACTCATAACAAAAGCCACTATGCAGCAATTTCAACTCCCCCTAAATATGCACTCCCCCTTTCTTAACAACTCCCCCTACACTATTGCTTCTCTCCCCCTTTGCCAATCAATTACAAATCTGAAAAACTCGCAAAGTGGAGATCTTTAGTGCCAATATACTCCAACTGAATTGTACCCTGTTCTACTTGATCTTTGATAAAGTGATACCGGATGTCAATATGCTTGCTCCTCGAATGTTGAACTGGATTCTTACTAAGATCAATAGCACTTTGATTATCACAAAGTACACTCACTAGTAACTTCACTTCAACACCTAAGTCTACCAATTGTCTTAGCATCCATATTACCTGTGTACATGCTGCACAAGCAGTTATATACTCAGCCTCAGCTGTGCTCAAAGTAACACTGTTTTGCTTTCTACTTAACCATGCAACACACTTTGAACCCAAGTAGAAGTTGCAGCCGCTGGTTGATTTTCTATCATCTATACTTCTTGCCCAGTCTGCATCAGTGTGTGCTTGTAGTTTAACAGAATTCATGGCTAGATACCATAAGCCCATTTCTAGTGTTCCTTTGAGGTACCTTAGGATTCTTTTCACTGCCAACACATGAGACTCCTTAGGATCAGCTTGGAATCTGCTGGCAGCGCACACAGCTTGCATAAGATCAGGCCTTGATGCCGTAATGTACAGAAGGCTCCCTATCATCTTCCTTTACTCTGTAGGGCTTGTACTCCTTCCCTCTTGATCTTTTGTTAACTTGCAGCCCACTGTCATAGGGGTACTGACAGATTTGCTATCCTCTATGCCAAACCTTTTCAGTATCTCTTTGGCATATTTCGTCTGAGAAATAAAGATACCTTCATCACACTGCTTTATCTGTAATCCAAGAAAGTATGTCATTTCTCCAATCAATGACATCTCAAATTCCTCACTCATCTTCTATGCAAAATCTTGGCATAGCTCAGAGTGATCCCCTCCAAAGATGATATCATCTACATATACTATAGTTATCAACTGACCTTTCTCTGAGTTGAACATATACAGGTTATTATCAACCATTCCTCTTTTGAAGTTCAACCTTCTCAAGTACGCATCCAGCCTACTATACCATGCTTTTGGAGCTTGCCTAAGACCATACAAGGCTTTCTTTAGCTTGCACACATGTGTCTCATCCTCACTGATTTGTACTCCATCGGGTTGTTCAATATACACTTCTTCTTTCAGGAGCTTATTCAGAAAGGCGGATTTCACATCCATCTGATAGACTTTATACCTCTTGTGTGCTGCCAAAGTTAAGAACATTATGATAGTTTCTAACCTTGCTAGTGGTGCAAAAGTTTCATCAACATCTACCCCTTCTATCTAAATGTAGCCTTTGCAAACCAGCCTGGCCTTATTCCTCACCACCTTGCCATCTTCATTGTGTTTATTCCTAAACACTCACTTTATTCCTATGACATTCTTATTAGTAGGTCTTGGAACCAGCTCCCATGTATCATTCTTCTTAATTTGATCCAGCTCCTCATTGATAGCTTTGACCCAAGCTTGGTCTTGAATAGCCTCTTTAACAGATTTAGGTTCAACTTGTAAGAGTAGAGCAGTAGCTCCCACAATTCTTCTTCTTGTTGTAACTCCTGCTGATGGGTCACCTATGATCTGATCTTCTTGATGAGTACTGGTCCATGCTTTCTTTGTCCTTCTTCCTTGCACCATCTTAGTTGCAAGAGGATCTTTTTCTTCATCTTTAGACTCACTTTTCTCCAAGTCTGAACTTACTTCTTGTTCCTTTTCTTCAAGTTGGTCTGATTCTTCATCTACATTAAAGTCATCTTCTTCATTGTCCTCAACTTCTCCATTCTACATTATTTTCCAGTTCTCATCTATTCTCACATCACTGGAAGTGATCATTTTTCCTAGCTTATGCAAGAAAACTCTGTAACCTTTTGTCTTTGCTGAGTATCCCACAAAGATGCCTTTATCAGACCTAGCGTTGAATTTTCCCAAGTTTTGCTCCTTGTTGTTCACAAAACATGGGCTGCCAAAGACTCTGAGATACTTGGCTGTTGTCTTCTTCCCACTCCATAGCTCATATGGAGTCTTATCAATATTAGGCCTTAGTAGAACTCTGTTCAGTAGGTATACGGCTGTAAATGTTGCTTCTGTCCAAAATCTTATGTGAAGTTTAGATTCCAGCAGTAGAGTTCTTGCCATTTTAACCACAACTCTATTCTTCCTCTCTACCACCCCGTTCTGTTGAGGTGTTCTCGCTACTGCCATCTGATGGTGAATACCATGCTTCTTAAGGTAATCTTCAAAAGCTTCATTTGTAAATTCAGTGCCTTGATCTGACCTCAATACTTTGATCTTCCTTCCACTCTCATTTTCAGCCAATCTTTTGTATCTCTTGAAGCAATTCAAAACTTCTGACTTGTATTTGAGGTGCATGATGCAGGTCCTTCTGGAATAATCATCAAGAAACAAGATGAAGTACCTCTTACCTTTCAACCCTTTTGTTCTCATCGGCCCATACAAATCAAGTTGCACAATGTCAAGCACTGCTTCAAAACTGAACTCTTTGGTCTTATACTACTTTCTGACATGTTTTTCCTTTAGAGCATGCTGAGCAAACATACTCTCCTTCTCTCCTGAGGTCGAGAATATCTCTGATTGCATGAGTAGGGGTCAACTTCCTCATGTTCTTCTGTGATAAGTGTCCCAGCCTCCTATGCTAGAGTTAACTTTCTTCTTTTTTGGTGAGTAAACAACTGCTTGTCTTATCCTCATCAATCACATATAAATTTGCAGCTATTCTCTTCCTAGCTGCAACAGTATTGCCTTCTTTACTCTTTACCTGGCAACCTATTTTTGTGAATATTACCTTATAGTCTTCGTTGCATAGCTGACTGACAGATGCTAAATTATATCTGAGTCCTTCAACATGCAAAACATCTTTCGGCTTTCCTCTTCCAATCTTTACTGACCCTTGACCATTGATGTTGAGTGAATCATCATTGCCAAACTTGACTCTGCCTTCTCTTGATTTGTTTAACTTTGATAATTTACTCTTATCTCCTGTCATGTGCGAAGTGCATCCACTATCAAGGATCCACTGCTTATCCTTGCAATCAGCTTTGAGTGCAATTTTAGCTATATTAGCCACCTCCCTTTTAGCTTTATATTCCTTCTTTTAAACTAGCTGGAAGATAACTTTCTCCTTTTTCTCAGCTTTAACTGCACTGCTTGTTTTCACTGTGCCATTAAGTGCCTTCTCTTGCTCATGGAGAAGTGTCATGCATCTCTTGGCATTATGGCCATCCTGCCCACACCTTTCACACTGTTCCAAGTCTACCAATATAGCAAACTTGTTCTTTGAAACCACTGGTTTGGGCTTCCACCAACAATCCTTGTCAGCATGTCCTTGTCTTTTACAGTATGTGCAAGAACTCACGACAGGTGTTCTCTTCTGAATTCTGTATTGTCTCCCCCTATATGCAGCATCGTATCTTCTCAAGTTGGAGACATATACCGGCCTTCTCCACCAGCAGTTACTCGCCTTATGACCCCAAACTCCACAATAAAGGCAATGACCTTGAAACTGCCTTTTCTTGGGGCTGATCACTACTTGTCTTCTTCTTTTCATCACTTGCTGTGTAGGCAAAGTAGCTAGCTTCTTTGCTTGTGTGACTTTCATTTCAGTTACCTTCTTCTCCTTCTTCTGTTCAGCCATAGCCCTCTGCTAGCTAACTTTTTTTTCTTCCTTCTTGTTTGCCACCCTAGGTTGCTTCTTCAGATCTTCTTTATTCTCAGCTATCTTCTTCTGAGTCACAACCTTCTCTTTCAACTTCTGTGGCACATTCTTATTTTCTTTAGTCAATGTAGCCTCAGATTGTTGCACTTTCTCTATATTCTTCTCTCTTTTTTTAGAACTTGTTTCTCCTATCATTTCAAGTTTCTACAAGTTCTCTTTGCTACTCTTGAGTTGTTGTTGAAGTCTCAGCAACTCTTTCTCCATTTCTTCAATTTTTAAAGCCCTTGAGCCAAGCTCTACTATAAGGTCTTCACATATTTTGATCTGTTCCTCAAATCTTCTCTTCAAGTCAATATGCTTAGCCTTTATTTCATCGTTTTGACTTTTAACTTCCTCAGACTTTACTTCAACTTGTTTTATATGGGCCTCCAACCTTCTTATGGTTCTACCCCTTCTGATTATCTCCTTTGAAGCTGCTTCTAGCTCAACTTCAAGATCTAGCTCTTCTTCATCAACTTCCTCTTCCTCTTCAGAGGTTGAGCTACCACCTTGTGCTGATGCCATAAAGACATACTCATTTGATGAGTCTTCATCTTCCTCCTCATCAGCTTCTTTTGTCTGACTCACATAACTCTTGAATGAGTCTCTCGTCTTCCTCAGTGGGTTAGCAATCTTCTTACTGGACTTCTTTGATGTGAATGATGATCTTCTCCATCTTGAATTCTACTTATCATCACCATCCTCATCTTCATCATCAAGTTTCACTTTGCACTGAGAAGCAAAGTGTCCAGTCTGCCCACAATGATAACATCTCAAGGACAACTGTCCTTTTCCCTTCTTAGACCCTTTTTTGAATTTCCTTGTAAAGTAAGCCAATACTTCACCTTCGCTTTCTTCCTCATCATCATTATTATCCTCATTGGATGATTCTTCCTCTTCTTTTATCTTCAAGTGTTTCATAGCTTTGAAAGCTGCCTCCTTTGATACCTTTGACGTTGATGAGCTCTTAGTTGACTTTATTCTCATCTCATATGCAATGAGATTGCACTGAAGATCATGCAGAGACATAGAATTGAGATCTCTACTCTCCTCTATAGCTGCCACCTTTGAGGCAAACCTCTCAGGTAGAATTCTTAGAATTTTCTTCACAATCGATGAGTCCTTCTTGTTCTTCCCATGACTTCTCAGGTTGTTCACAGCGTCAATAACCCTAGTGAAGAACTCTTGAACTGTCTCATTCTTCTGCATTCTAAGAGATTCATATCTCTCCTTGAACACTTGAAGCTTAGCCTCTTTCATTCTGCCATCACCTTCATAGACTTTTTGCAATCTGTCTCATATCTCCTTCGTAGATTTGCAGTCTATAACTTTAGCATACTCAGCATCTGTCAATGCTAAAATGATGACATTTGAGGCCTTCTCATTTATCTCAAACTGCCTTAACTCCTTTGGGGTTGGGTCTTTACCTTCTTCCGGAGCCACAAAACCCTCCTATACGCATTTCACCACGTTTATGCCCATGGTTGCAAATACCACTTGCATTCTTGCTCTCCACATATGATAGTTGGTTCTGTTAAAGATTGGAACCTTCTTGCTGTAAGTGGTGCTAGTGCTGGTACCGGCTTCCTTTTCTCAGTATGTTGAATAGGTCAAACTTCTAGATCCCTTCAAACTAGTACACCAAGCTGTTAAGCTTCAAACTAGTGAACCTGTGCTCTGATACCAATTGAAGTTCCCGACTTCTCCCTAAGTTCTACTAGTTTATGATACTGAGAGGGGGGGTGAATTAGTATCACACCATAATTCGTAATTTGCAGGTAAGTGAACAACTTCAACCTCTTCTTAAAAGTGAACTCTTTCTCAGACTCGACTAAGGTAGATCTATTGCTACCTACTAATCACAATAATCCCCAAAGTCACCTTTCAAACACCTTGCCTAATAGACAATTCGGATGTTCTTGTTTAGGCCTTCGTTAGGTTATGGGTTGGCTGATACTTTAGCTGCGTTCACAACTCAATTCAAAATACAGAACGTAATGCAAATTAAGGACACATGAGATTTACGTGGTTCTGTCAATGTGACATACATCCAGGATGGTAGGGATTCTCCCTTATTGAGACTATCCACTATACTTGAGAAATCCAGTTACAATGGATGTCTTAATCCTCTGCTCCTTTCACTATTGCAAATATTAAGTAAGTACAATACAAAGAGTTTCACTTACTGTGTCTACCCTTCTTCTAGCTTGTCTTACCTTTATTAAATTGAAAGGCTGCTCCACTGCCACTTAGAAGTTCACCGCAACGCTCTCTAATCTCTCTTGAAGAAATCTGGAAATATGTTGAGTTCTTTCTGATACTTTGCCAAATTCCTTCTCTAGGTTGTCTCACATAGCTCCTACTTTCACCGTCTCACGGTCTCACCCGTCTCCTTATCTCACAACTTGCCTCACGTTTCTGTTTTTCCGTCCAGCCCCTATTTTGCCAGATCTCTCACCGTCAACCGGATCTCTCTCTCCATTGGTTTCTGTTTTTCTGTCCAACCCCTACTCAACTGCCGACTACTAGTGTGCCAGTGGTGTGCCGATCTGTTCAACTGCCAACCGTTGGTGTGCCGGTGGTATGCCGATCCTCACGGGTTTCTCTTTCTTACCGGTGGTGTGCCTAGGTTTTCTGTCCGTTTTTCTCAATAGCCAATATGTCTCTTTTTGTTGTCTTCCAATGGCCTTTATATACTCCTCCATGAAACCCTAATAGGGCTTACTTGTGGCGAATTTACTGTCTTACCCTTCCATGTGGTTTTTATGTTCTTGCCCTCCATGTGGCTTTTACCCTCTTGCTCTTCCATGTGGCTTTACTTTCTTACACACTTAAACCTAGTTGACAACAATTACAACCCATACAAGGCTATGGGAACAACAAATTCAATGTGGTGGCACAACCAAATTTGCAGCAACCTAGCACAATCCTCCCTAACAGATTTGTCAATGCTAACCTTACTTATGAAAAAAAAATATACATATAAATAAGCATCACTAGTAAATGTGTCAATACGAGTCATCAAGTGGAATTATTTTGAGTTAGATTACTTTTGAATCATGTTACATTCAAATTGGTTTTGGGTAAGCTTTGGGTCAATCCAAGAGTTGATAAGTTATTATTTAAGAATTAACTTTTTACTCTTAGTTATTTTTTACTTTTTTTTTTAATTTTAATTTTTATATATTAATTTATTTTAAAAGTACATATTATTTATTTTTATACTAATTTTTCCTCTATTATTCTATTTTGATTATTAGTCAACTAATAAATTAAAAAAATTAATTTTTTATTTATCATATGGTGTAATAGCTACAAAAATTTATTATTTATTATTTATTATTTATTATTTATTTTTTGTATATTAGTTTGAATATAAAGTATATAATTTTTTTATTTTTATACTAATTTTTATCTTATTATTAAGTTTTAATTGTATATTCACTTATTAATTTAGAGTAGATAAAAAAAATATTATTTAATATGTATTTTTTAATATATTAATTTGTATGAAAAATTTACAAATGTATTATACATATTAAATATATTTATATTATTTATTAGATGTATATACAAAAATATGTGTCTATATGTGTGTATAATTTTAAAATATCATAAATATTTAAAATAAAAATAGATTATTATCTATATAATCAATAAACTAAATTTAATATTAAGTCTCTCTCTCTCTCTCTCTATTTATATATATAACAAAACTTATGTAAAATAAATATATTATTTATTTACATAATATATATAAAAAAATGGTGTCCATATGAGATGTCTATATGCTCATGTGTGTGTGTGTATATATATATATAATAAAATGATAAATAAAAATAAAAAATAAATTCATTTTGTTTTTGCTCACAAGAAAATTCATAAAATTTATAATCAAAATAGTAAAAATTATAATTTTTGGTATACTAAATCAATAAATGAAATATTACAATCTTTTATTTTAATTTTTTTATGTTGTTTTGAAAAAAAAAATAAAAGGTTGTAGTGATTTATTTTCTAAACTTAGCAAAGAATGATAATCAATATAATAAAATATTGTAATAATAATTACAAATTTCAACATTTCTTTCAAAGTATACAACTAAAAAAAATGTCATCAAATTGGTTATCAAAGATGTTGCATTATTTGTATAAAGAAGATGAGAGAAGTTTTGTTGGGGTATTAATGTTTTATGACCTGTTAATGGTATCTTAGGTAGCAATACATTTTATGTGTTTAATTTATCCACCAACATCAAGTAAAATATGGTCATACAATAGCCAAGTCAAACCTTTGGTATTCAAATAGCAAACATATTATATATATTTAAATGAAACAAAATTTAATATTGATCTAACTATCTAAATTGAATTAAAAAAGGTGACGTCATAACTTATAAATTATTATCATAATCATGATTTAAGAATCAAGGGACAAAAGTAACAAAACTATTAAATATAAGAGTCAAGTACATTTATAATATTATAAAATGACAAGTTGCCTTCATATATTCTCAGATCCTAAGCTCTATAGCCCCATTAGCTAGCACAACAAAAAATTTCACATACAACATTCCTTTTAATTCTTTAGGCATAACAATTCCATATTTCAAAGTTTCACATGCAGCAACCCTTTTCTCCTCTCAATTTTTTTGGCACAACACGCATAGTTTTTCTAGCAAAACATATGAATTTTGGTGATTATAAATAGTCAACAACCCTTATATCCTTCTGATTTTTCATAAGCTCTCTCTCTCATCTCCTAATGAAACTTTTTCTTTCCCACCATGCCATAGATTCAATTGTTCAACCCTAATTGATTCCAAGGTGGAGGAGAATATTAGCCATCATGCTAGTTGTTATTTTTACATGGATAACTCTATTGTTATTGAAAATTTCCAATTTTTCTCAAAACTTCTTCCCTCACATCCAATTTCCCTAGAATTGGTAGATCACATGGATTGCATGTACCATCTTACTCATTCTTAATTTTTTCGGACTCTTGTCAAGTTTATGACATGGCCATTTTGGTTGATTTTAGCCATTAGAACCTTATTTGAGTTGATTTTGTCTCTTTTAATCTCCTACGTTATTTATGTGCTAAAACTTTAAGCAATGGAGAAACCCTCACTTTTTCCTTTTACACTTACTTTGACACATGATTCTCTTCTTGTGTTGGTAACCCACACTTCCATTTCAGATTCAACTAATTGGAAGGTTGTTCTTTGCTTTTTCATGCTTGCTACACTATCAATTTGTTTATCTCCAACCTTATCATTGTTGTTGAGACATTTCAACTATAAAATTATTTTCGCCAATGTTGGAATTCATTTTATTCATGATAGTGATGTACTATAAGAATTTTCTATTGTTTTGCATGCTACCATTATCATTGTTTCTCACAATGCCTTAGAGATGTTAGATGAGCATGAAGAAAGAAGGTAGATGCTGGAGTTATTGAGAAACCCTAGCTATTTAATCAACTTCAACAACATAGACATTTTACATGAAGAGCATTATGTAGATAAAATTCAACATTTTCAAGCACTAGGTTAGTATTGAGCTTGAAGATCCACTCTTGTATATTTTTCTTACATAATGTCATCTAATAAAAACTTTATTTGTTATGTTTTTTTGGGGGGAAATTATGAGTTATTTTAATTACCATCATCAACATCTTATGAAATTGGGCATTATGTCTTTTATCTAAATTTTCATTATAATTGTATTTATACACAATTAATATTTTTTAAGGTAGGTATAAGTTTTAGTTGAACAACTAAACATTACAACATTTGCAATGCTAGCATTTAAAAAATGAGGTTTTTGATGAGAGGAAGAGGGAAACTAGAGTTGCATGGTGAAGATGAGGTCTCTAATGTTATATTACATACAAGAGTATCATTTTATGACTTTTGTCCAAGTCAATTAATACTATTAGTATATTTTTCAAGATTTCTAATAATCTCATATACAAAGTATAATTATGTCTTTTATTTTGTACTATAATTTTCTTTTCATTTGTTCTCCTTTAGGGGTTAATACCTTGTAGTTAAGTTCCTATCATCAAGCATCTATCATAATCACCATCAAAATTTAAATATATTAACTAATATTGAAATCAAATCATTGAAAGATATAGAGAATACAAACAATTAACAAGTGCGTTGAATAACTAACAAACTTATGATAATAAAAAAATGTGATTATTTTCAACGTTGGAGTAAAATTAAATAACTTGATATATTTGATAGTCTAATTTTCTCAACAAAAGGAATGGTCCCATCAAATACATGTACTAATTACATTTTTCATTAATTTTATTTTTGAAAATCTAAACTAACTATTAAAATTAAAATTAGGTATACTTTAAATTAGTTGGTTTTCTATTTAAATTAATTGTAATAATTCCATCCCACATTATTCTATTAAAAGTCAAATTCCAACTCAAATGGATAATGGGCCCTTTAGATTTGAACAAAGAACAAGCACTTTCCAAATTAACATCTAGTTATGGCCTTATAATCTAATCATTATGCCTTAAATCAGTGAGTATTTGACAAATATCTATGTGGCTTTGTGTCATATTACACACATGTTTTTGTTTTATAATCTTTGTTGATTGATGTATTATTAACTAGAATTAATGTTTATGTTTGAATTTTGTTAAAGAGAGGCACCAATTAGGAAGCAAAGCAAAGGTCCTCCTTTCAAGTTCTTAGCTCCTCTCATTTATGCTCCTCTTCTTCCTTTGGGTAAACTCTCCCACAAATTTTTATGATTCCTTTTTTTCTTTTATCTTTCATTTTCTCAACAATTCACTACACGGGAATTGAATTTTGACTGTCTAATAATAAAGTTTTGTAAGTGGTTGTAATGTTTTAGTTTGACTCTCACTGTGCCATAGGCCTAAATGTTTACAATTGTGTTGGTTGGCACATTTGCTCATGGCTTTTGTTTGGTGTATCCTTTTCAAACTTGTACTTGTTTTGCTGTTTCATTGATTAATTTGTTTAGTAACAAATTCAACTGTCGCATTGGTCAAATTAATTATTAGGGTAGCCCTAAAGGCTTGTAGTTAGTGGCATGACCCTAGTCGTCTCCCAATGAATCAATGTATTTTTTTAGACTATATGATATGAGACTAACTCTGATAATTCTTAAACCTTGATGACATATCCTCAATTCCTAAGGATATAGGAATGTATGTCTAGTTAGTTAGCCTTAGTCCTAACTGAGATCTCACATTAGACGACCCTACACTCCCTAAAATCTTTAGACGATCACCTACATTCGACTAACTATGACTCACGAAAAACCCACTATCGCACAATTATTGTGCAATCTAACTAGCGTAAAAACAAGAGTTCACTAACTTAAGTAGCAAATCTGCCCCTTAATCTCATCCTAAGCATGACTCAAGTTACTGATTCGTAGCTCTTAAGACACTCCTTAACTCACCCAAAACTAATCAGTATTATCACCTAAGGAATCTCGTTAAGTGATCAAATGAGAAAAGGGCTAGAATGAGAAAACCAGAATGCATTCATTCACTGATAAAACATGATCTCCAGGTGCATGAGTTCTAGAACCTCAGAGTTAAAATGATTTACATAGTCATGGAATGAAGGAAAAGGGAAATGCAAAATGAGAAAAATGATAGTATTTCCATTTGCCCGCCTCCTTTTTTTCAGCCAGTGACCATCCATTTTCTATGTTCGTTCACCACCTCTTCATCTTCCTTGCAATTAATGCTCCTTTGGCCGTTCATGATCCCAAGGTTGCAGCATGTCACGAGGTTATTCTCTCCTTTCAGTCCATGCTTGCCTCTTCATCTTCCTTGCACTTAATGCTCCTTTGACCAGTTCTTGCTTGCCTTGAAACTCTTCCCACCTTCTAAAATGGATTAGGCCTCAACTTGGACATTAATTCCAAGTGGTTTGGACATGATTTCAGGCCTTGAATTTGGATGGTGGAGTATCATGTTCCAAAACATACAAATCAGCCCAATTTCCTGCTCCATGGAGACTTGCTGAACTTCACCTGTGCATAACTTTCCATCGAGATGGCCTTATCTTATTCAGTTGAATTCACAAGAGTTTTAGCTCTTCGAGTTAGCTTTCCAATGACTCAAATTTCACAGCTAAACTTCTTCCCATTTATGAGATATGGCCAAAAAATTAAGGAGTGCACAGCTGATCTGATCTGTCCAGCGCCCCTCTCGTGATCAGAGTTCAATATTTTGCCTTGTCCAATTGGTTCGGAATATGCACGTGGTTTCTTTATGGAAGTCATAGATCAGTCTCTTAGCTATGCATAGAAATTATTTTCATTAAAAGAAACCTCCTACAACCTAAGAAATAGCCAAAGTACGTAAACTGCGTAACAACCAAATTTAACTAAACTTTTATGATAATTAGGCATATGGACAACTAAGTGAGAAACCAATCAAATTACATCATGTAGACTATCAAACATGCATAAAATATTAAGTATGAGTCAAAATATTAGGCAAAACTTGGTTGTTACCGTTTAGTTATTATTAGAATGTGATTTTTTATTCTAATTCTTTTCATTAAATTTTTTGACCATATTGTCAATGGTTAAGCAATCATATCAGCTGCTTTAGGTGCCTTAGTTTGGTTTAGACTTTTCTTGGGCAATCAGAGTATTAATTTGCTTTTATATTAGGTATGTATGAAAATCAGTCTAGCTCATAAATTCATGTTTTCGATTAGAAGGATAAGCACGTGTGAATGGTTAGTAATTGCAACTGAAGTAAATGTTATGGACATGATGCCCATGCCTACAAGTTGTTTAAGAATATGCTTTCTTGTGCACAAAATGGTGCTGTTTTTAGCTTAATTCTTAGGATTGTTGAGTTAAAAATGATGGAATTATTGTAAAGGAATTTGCATTAACAATGTAAAATAAAGAAGAGGGATTTGGGGTTGAATTTTGGATAAATCCCATTAATTGATTAAACTTGTATTACCTTTTTGTTTGAGCCCTAACTTACTAAAAGTAGTACTTGCTACTTTATTCAGGCTGGTATAAAGAGAGAATTCAAGGGAATTGTCAAAACCTTTTTGGTTATCTAATCAATTTCAAAGACATGAACATTTTACATGAAGAGCATATAAGTAGGAAGGGAGTCTAACTCTGACGCTAAGATGATTGTGTATTTGTGTGCCTAAATCTGAAACATTTTCAATACTATGTTGGTATTGAGCTAGATGATCCATTCTTTTATATCATTCTTACTTGGTGCCAAGAAATATAAGCTTTATTTGTTATGTTTTCTGGCAACCTACATTACTAGAGCTGGTAATTTTTTTGAATTTGTTGCATGTCATTACTATATAGATTGTATTCTCATGTTTTAGTACTAAAAACTTTAATCCACTCCATAATCTTTTGCTCAGTTAGTTTCCTTTGTCTCTTTTTCCTTCCTTGCCCCGTTGAGTTGGTGTTTATGATTTATGAAGCACATGACCATTAGAAAGTGTGTTCAATATTTCTTGCCATGTAGAAGCATGTCTAGTTGCACACATGTAAGAAATTGAAGTTAACATTTAGACTAAGGGACTTATCATATATGTATAAGAAATTAGGCATAAGTACAAAAAAAAAAAATGCAATGGAGCAAATTTCAAGCATTTATTGATTTCCTTTTCGACAATTGGAAATGTTACGATAGAAATTGGAAGAAAAAATTGACTCAAGATACAACCTTTGTTGTTTTTGTTTCTCTATGTTGTTCTTAGTTTAGTTATGAGTTCTTCATCTCTATCATCCTTTCTTCCAATGAATACAGATGTGGGAACATTTTAGTTGGTTTTATGGCATTTGTTCTACTCAACTTCAAAGTTTGTAGTTTAGCAAAGATTTTACCTTTGTTTCTATAACTTGCATGTAGGAAGTTAGTTTGGAAAATTAAGTAAGGGACCTAGTAGACCTTCCAACCCTTATCTTACATGGCAAAAATGCAATTGCAGCTAATTATGAGAAAATGAAATGTGATTTTATTATTTTTTTCCCCTTTGAATAAATTTGTTTTTCTTATTAGGATGGCCTTATAGACAATCTTTTGGAGGATGATATTTCTCCATTATGTATTCTACAAATAGTGTTGCCTTTCCTTAGTAAGCATGTGCAATAGAACAAATCTATATGACGTCGAGAGCAAGTGCAAATGCAAAATGGTTAAGAAATCTATTTGCATCTCTTTTGTGATTAACTTTCATTTTTATGAGTCATATGCAATGCCACCAGGATAAGCTTAGGAGAAAACTAGATTGGATTGTTTTTTAAATTTTGCTTTGAGAATAATGCTTGCATCTAAAACAATTTTCTAAAGGGGTTATTCTATTATGGAAAACTAAGCTAACTACTTTTGCAACAGAATGAAACCAAAACCTTCAATGCATCCAAACCATTTTGTTTATTATCTAGGATTTAAAATTTTTTTAAAAAAAATTAAACAAAAAAAAATATTTTTCTTTTTTTGTGTTACCCAACATAAGCATATTTTCTCTTTTTGTTTTTTTTTTTTTGATAATTCTTATACCCTTCAAAAGAAAAAAAGAAACCTTTTAAAAAATGTCTAATCTCTTAATTATTTGAACACAAATAAATATATTCTCTATGCATACATGAAAAAAGCAAGGAATTACCCAAGATCATAATAATTTTAGAGGCATCTTGAATTGTCATTGACTTGGGTGCATCATTAGGATCATTATTGTCTTGACCAAAAAAGTTTGAACTAGAAATATGATTGAAATCAGTATTAGTCAAGCCATATGTTTTGTTTAATGCACAATCATTCCAAACCTTAGTCATCCAATTATGAAAATCTCAAAATATTAATTTATTTGTCCTATCATCTTCACTTTCTACTACTGCCCATAGGAGTGGCAACAATTGGATTGGATAGATGCTAAATATAGGAAAGCCAATGCAATAATGAACTTGACCTTTACAGCTATATTGTTATTAGTTAGGTCAATGCATCTTTAATTAATTGAATACATAAAAATAAAATATGATAAAAAATACTTAAAATAAAACAAAATGTCACTAATTGATATAATTGAATACATAAAAATAAAATATGTTAAAATATATTTAAAATAAAATAAAATGTCACTAATTGATATCATGAAATGAAATTGGGTATTTTATTATCTATCTAAACTTTCTTTATAGCCAAATATATACACAATTAATATTATTAATAAGGTGGGCATAAGCTACATTTAAACAATTAAACATATTAAGATTTCCAATGTAAGCATCACCATGATTTTTGTCACAAAAATCTTCCATTATTATAATTATAGATTTCAGTGTCTCTTGCAAAGTTTACAATTGAAGGAAACATCATTGGATCAGACCCACGAAGCACATTAGTGAAGCCCTAAGAAGGAAAGAACTAAACTATGGTACAACGTTGGGAAAAAAAAAAAGATGATAAATGAAAAAGGCAAAAAAATGTACTGATGAGATGATGGCATGTGAAAACCAACTCAAGGATTGTCATATTACATGCATGTTTCTACATCAAAATTTTTGTTAATTGATGTATTATTGATTAGAATTAATATTTGTGTTTGAGTTTTGTTAGAGAGAGTCGCTTGTTAGGAAGCAAAACAAAGGTGCCTCATTCAAGTTCTTAGTTCCTCTCATTCATGCTCCTATTCTTCCTCTTACTGAATTCCCCACCATTTTTTTTTGTCATTATTTTTTTCTTTCAATCCCTAGACTATTCTCTACCCATGGGTCTTTATTTTATTTTATTTTTTTTTCCTAATTTTGGGTTTTCTACCAAAATTCTTTATGTTTTTAATTTTGTAATTTTATTACTATTCACATAAGTCATGATTTTGAGTCCTTATCAAGGTAGTTTTTACTATTTGCAAGTTTTAAGTAATAAAAGGATTGATCATCCTATGCAAAAGCCATGAGTTTGAGTCCTTATCAAAGTATTCAATGGAATTAAATGTATATATGATCTCATATAGTTGTATGAGTGGTTGGTGACTCTTACTAGGTAACATAGAGTTTGCTCTTCTTTAAAATCAATGTAGTGGCACAACTAATTTTATGACAACCTAATGCAACCCTCCATAATTGATTTGTAAGTGTTACCCTTATGAGTACACCACTAGTAAATGTGTCAACATAGGCCATCGAGTGGAATTATTTTGAGTTGGATTACTTTTTAATCATGCTACGTTTAGATTGTTTTTAGGTAGGCTTCAAGTCAATTTAAGAGTTAATAAATTATTATTTAAGAATTAATTTTTTATTATTTGTCATTTTTATTTTATTTATTTTTAATTATATATATATTAATTTATTTTAAAAGTATATATTTTTTATTTTTATACTAGTTTATCTCCTATCACTTTATTTTGATTATAAATTAACCAATTAATTTAAAAAATAAATTTTTATTTATTATATAATATAATAGGTAAAAAAATTATTATTTATTTTTTATATATTAGTTTGAATAAAAAGTATATAATTTTTTTTATTTTTTATAGTAATACTTATCTTATTATCATATTTTAGTTGTATATTAACTTGTTAATTTATAATATATCAAAAAATTATTATTTAATATGCATTTTTATATATATTAATTTATATAAAAAATTTACAAATATATTATACATATAACATAATATATAGAAAAAATAGTGTGTATATGAGATGTGTATATATTCATGTGTGTATACGTGTGTGTGTGTGTATATATATATATATATATATATATATATATATATATAATAAATAACAAATTTGTTTTATATTTTCTCATAAGAAAATTCATAAAATTCATAATTAAAATAGAAATTATACTTTTTAATATATAAAATCAATCACTCAATTATTGTAATCTTTTATTTTAAATTTTTATCTTATCTTAAGCAAAAAAAAAAAAAAAAAAGTCATAGAGCTTTAATTTTCAAGCTCAACAAAGAATAATAATCAATATGATAAAATATTATAATAATAATTATAGATTTCAGTATCTATTGCAAAGTTTACAACTGAAAAAGTGTCATTAGATTGGTTATCAAAGATGTTAAGTTGTTTGTGTAAATAAGATGAGAAGTGTGTTGGGATATTGACATTTTTTGAGCTATTGATGGTATCTTAGGCACCATTACATTTTACGTGTTTAATTTGCCCACAACATCAAGTAAAATACACTTATATAATGCCTAAGTCGAACCCTTAGTATTCAAACAATAAACATATTGCACATATTTAAATGAAACAAATTTTAATATTGATCCTAATATTTAAATTAAATTAAAAAGGTGATGCCATAACTTATAAATTGTTATTTTCATCATGATTTGAGACTGAGTGAAGGACAAAAGTAACAAAACTATTAAATATAAGAGTTAAGTACATTTATAATATTATAAAGTGATAAGCTGCCTTCTTATATTCTTACCTCCTAAGTTCTATAGCCCCATTAGCTGGCATAACAAAAAGCTTCACATATAGTGCTCCTTTTAAATTTTTGGGCACAACAATTCTGTGTTTCCTACTACAAACAAATAAGTTTTCAAGATTAATATAGGCCTTCTATAAATAGGTGTGGCAACCATTCTCTCCTCTCTATTTTTCTTCAGCTACCAAAGACATATTCAAGTTTCATGTGCAACAACCCTTTTCTCCTCTAAAGGTTTTTGGCACCACATTCACATTTTTTCTAACACAATAACTACAATTTTTCTAGCACAACATACTAATTTTGATGATTACAAATAGGCAGCAACCCTTCTCTCCTTTTGATTTTTCATAAAATATCACTTTCTTCTCCTAATGAAACTTTTCCCCTTCCACCACACCATGGATTCAATTGTTCAGCCCTAACTAATTCCAAGGTGGAGGAGAATAATAGCCACTGTGCTAGTTGTTATTTTTACATGGATGACTATTATTGTTGAAAATTTCCAATTTTTCTCAGAACTTCTTCCCTTACCTCCAATTATCTTGGAATTGGTAGATCACAAGGATTGCATGTACCATCTTACTCATTCTCATTTCTTTTCTGGACTTGTCAAGTTCATGCTATGACCATTTTTGTTGACTTTAGCCATCTGAACCTTGTTTGAGTTGATTTTGTTTTTTTTTTTTTCCAATCTCTTACCTTATTTATGTGTTGAAACTTTAGGTAGTGGAGAAACCCTTACTTTTTTTCTTTTGCACTCACTCCTACACATGATTCTTGAAGTTCCCGACTTCTCCGTAGAATCTACTAGTTTGTGATACTGAGAGGGGGGTGAATCAGTATCACCACAATTCACAATTTGCAAGTAAGTGAACAACTTCAACCTCTTCTTAAAAGTGAACTCTTTCTCAGACTCGACTAAGGTAGATCTATTGCTACCTACTAATCACAATAGTCCCCAAAGTCACCTTTTAGACACCTTACCTAATAAACAATTTGGATGTTCTTGTTTAGGCCTTCGTTAGGTTATGAGTTGGCTGATACTTTAACTGCGTTCACAACTCAAAACATAGAATGTAAAGCAAATTAAGGACACACGAGATTTACGTGGTTCCGTCAACGTGACGTACATCCACGGTGGTAGGGACTCTCCCTTACCGAGACTATCCACTATACTTGAGAAATCCAGTTACAATGGATGTCTTAATTCTCTGCTCCTTTCACTATTGCAAATACTAAGCAAGTACAATACAAAGAGTGTCACTTACTGTGTCTACCCTTCTTCTAACTTGTCTTACCTCTATTGAATTGAAAGGTTGCTCCACTGCCGCTTAGAAGTTCACCGCAACGCTCTCTAACCTCTCTTGAAGAAATCTGAAAATACGTTGAATTCTTTCCGATGCTCCGCTGAATTCCTTCTCTAGGTTGTCTCACACAGCTCCTACTTTCATTGTCTCATGGTCTCACCCGTCTCCTTGTCTCACGGCTCGCCTCATGTTTCTGGTTTGCCGTTCCACATCTCACACATGTTTCTAGTTTGCACCCCTTGTTGGTCTCACGCCTCACGCACGTTTCTGGTCTCACGCTGTCCAACCGGATCTCTTCACCATTCAGCTGGATCTCTCTCACCGTCCAGTCGGATCTTTCTGGTCTCATGCCGTCCAGCCGGATCTCTTCACTGTCCAGTCGGATCTCTCTGCCGAATCTCTTCACCATCCAGTTGGATCTCTCTGGTCTTACGTCGTCCAGCCGGATCTTTTTACCGTCGGTTTCTGTTTTTCCCATCTAGCCCCTGTTCTACCAGATCTCTCATCGTTGGTTTCTGTTTTTCCATCCAGCCCCTGTTCTGCCGGATCTCTCATCGTTGGTTTCTGTTTTTCCGTCCAGCTCCTGTTCTGCCGGATCTCTCACCGTTGACAGCTAATGTGCCGGTGGTGTGTTGCTCCTCATGGGTTTCTCTCTCTTGCCGGTGGTTTCCCTTATTTGGCCGTTGGGTTTTTCTTCTCCTTCGCTGTCCAATCTGATTTTGCCGTATATAATTCTTCTCTCTCTTCCAACGGCTTCTCTCTTTGATCAGCTGTTTGGCTAGGTTTTCTATCCATTTTTCTCAATTGCCTGACCATTTTTGTTATCTTCCAATGACCTTTATATACTACTTCATGACACCCTAATGGGGCTTAGTTGCAGCAAATTTACTGTCTTGCTCTTCCATGTGGCTTTTATGTTCTTACCCCTCTATGTGGCTTTTACCTTCTTACCCTTCCATATGGCTTTACTTTCTTGCACACTTAAACCTAGTTGACAACAATTACAATCCATACAAGGCTGTGGGAACAACAATCTCCCCCTTTGTAATTGTTGGCAACACTCATAACAAAAGCTACTATGCAGCAATTTCAACTCTCCCTAAATATGCACTCCCCCTTTCTTAATAGCTCCCCCTGCACTGTTGCTTCTCTCCCCCTTTGCCAACCAATTACAAATCTGAAAAACTCGCAAAGTGGAGATGGAGGATTCACTTGAACTTCAGGCTGGAGGAGGCATTTGCACAGATAGACTCAATCTGTGCTTTTCAAATAGCTATGTGGATAGAGGTTTAGTTAGAATATCTAAAATGTAATCTTTAGTGCTAACATACTCCAACTGAATTATACCCTATTCCACTTGATCTTTGATGAAGTGATACCAGATGTTAATATGCTTGCTCCTCGAATGTTGAACCGGATTATTGCTGAGATCAATAACACTTTGATTATCACAAAGTACACTTACTGGTAACTTCACTTCGACACCCAAGTCTGCCAATTGTCTTAGCATTCATATCACCTGTGTACATGCTGCACAAGCAGCCATATACTCAGCCTCAGCTATGCTCAAAGCAACACTATTTTGCTTTCTATTTAACCATGCAACACACTTTGAACCCAAGTAGAAGTTGCAGCTGTTGGTTAATTTTCTATCATCTATACTTCATGCCCAGTCTGCATCAGTGTATGCTTGTAGTTTAATAGAATCCATGGATGGATACCACAAGCCCATTTCCAGTGTTCCTTTGAGGTACCTTAGGATTCTTTTCATTGCCAACACATGAGACTCCTTAGGATCAGCTTGGAATTTGCTGGCAGAGCACACAGCTTGCATAAGATTAGGCCTTGATGCCGTAAGGTACAGAAGACTCCTTATCATCTTCCTGTACTCTGTAGGGCTTGTACTCCTTCCCTCCTGATCTTTTGTTAACTTGCAGCCCACTGTCATAGGGGTACTGACAGATCCACTATCCTCCATGCCAAACCTTTTCAGCATTTCTTTGGCATATTTCGTCTGAGAAATAAAGATACCTTCTTCACACTACTTTATCTGTAATCCAAGAAAGTACATCATTTCTCCAATCAATGACATCTCAAATTCCTCACTCATCTTCTGTGCAAAATCTTGGCATAGCTCAAAGTGATCCCCTCCAAAGATGATGTCATCTACATATACTATGGTTATCAGCTGACCTTTTTCTGAGTTGAACACATACAGGTTATTATCAACCGTTCCTCTTCTGAAGTTCAACCTTCTCAAGTATGCGTCTAGCCTATTGTACCATGCTCTTGGAGCTTGCTTAAGACCATACAAGGCTTTCTTCAACTTGCACACATGTGTCTCATCCTCACTGATTTGTACTCCATCGGGTTGTTCAATATACACTTCTTCTTTCAGGAGCCCATTCAGAAAGGCGGATTTCACATCCATCTGATAGACTTTATACCTCTTGTGTGCTGCCAAAGCTAAGAACATTCTGATAGTTTCTAACCTTGCTACTGGTGCAAAAGTTTCATCAACATCTACCCCTTCTATCTGAGTGTGGCCTTTGTAAACCAACCTGACCTTATTCCTCACCACCTTGCCATCTTCATCGTGTTTATTCCTAAACACCCACTTTATTCCTATGACATTCTTATTAGTGGGTCTTGGAACCAGCTCCCATGTATCATTCCTCTCAATTTGATCCAGCTCCTCATTGATAGCTTTGACCCAAGCTTGGTCTTGAATAGCCTCTTCAACAGATTTAGGTTCAACTTATGAGAGTAGAGCAGTAGCTCCCACAATTCTTCTTCTTGTTGTAACTCCTGCTGATGGGTCACCCATGATCTGATCTCCTTGATGAGCACTGGTCCATATTTTCTTTGTCCTTCTTCATTGCACCGTCTTAGTTGTAAGAGGATCTCTTTCTTCATCTTTAGACTCACTTTTCTCCGAGTCTGAACTTACTTCTTGTTCCTTTTCTTCAGGTTGGTCTAATTCTTCATCTACATTGAAGTCATCTTCTTCATTGTCCTCAGCTTCTCCATTCTGCATTATTTTCTAGTTCTCATCTATTCTCACATCACTGGAAGTGATCATTTTTCCTAGCTTATGTAGGAAAACTCTGTAACCTTTTGTCTTTGCTGAGTATCCCATAAAGATACCTTTATCAGACCTAGCGTTGAATTTTCCCAAGTTTTGCTTCTTGTTCTTCACAAAACATGGGCTGCCAAAGACTCTGAGATACTTGGCCGTTGTCTTTTTCCCACTCCATAGCTCATATGGAGTCTTATCAGTATTGGGCCTTAGTAGAACTTTGTTCAATAGGTACATAGCTGTAAATGTTACTTCTGTTCAAAATCTTATGTGAAACTTGGATTTCAACATTAGAGTTCTTGCCATTTTAACCATAGCTCTATTCTTCCTCTCTACCACCCTGTTCTGTTGAGGTGTTCTCACTGCTACCATCTGATGGTGAATACCATGCTTCTCAAGGTAATCTTCAAAAGCTTCATTTGTAAATTCAGTGCCTTGATCTGACCTCAATACTTTGATCTTCCTTCCACTCTCATTTTCAGCCAATCTTCTGTATCTCTTGAAGTAATTCAGAACCTCTGACTTGTGTTTGAGGTGCATGATATAATTCCTTCTGGAATAATCATCAACAAACAAGACAAAGTACCTCTCACCATTCAACCCTTTTGTTCTCTTTGACCCACACAAATCAGTATGCACAATGTCAAGCACTGCTTCAGAACTGAACTCTTTGGTCTTATACTGCTTTCTGACATGTTTTCCTTTAGAGCATGCTGAGCAAATATACTCTCTCTCTCTCCTAAGGTTGGGAATATCTCTGATTGCATGAGTAGTGGTCAGCTTCCTCATATTCTTCTGTGTTAAGTGTCCCAGCCTCTTATGCTATAGTTGATTTTCTTCTTCTTTGGTGAGTAAACAACTGCTTATCTTGTCCTCATCAATCACATATAAATTTCTAGTTGTTCTCTTCCCAGCTGCAACAGTATTGCCTTCTTTACTCTTTACTTGGCAACCTATTTTTATGAATATTACCTTATGGTCTTTGTTGCATAGTTGACTGATAGATGCTAAATTATATTTGAGTCCTTCAACGTGCAGAACATTTTTCAGCTTTTCTCTTCCAATCTTTACTGACCCCTAACCATTGATGTTGAGTGAATCATTATTGCCAAACTTGACTCTGCCTTCTCTTGATTTGTTTAGCTTTGATAATTTACTCTTATCTCTCGTCATGTGCGAAGTGCATCCACTATCAAGGATCCACTGCTTATCCTTGCAGTCAGCTTTAAGTGTAATTTCAGCTATATTAGCCACCTCCCTTTTAGTTTTATATTCCTTCTTTTGAACTGGCTGGAAGACAGCTTTCTCCTTTTTTTCAGCTTTGACTGCACCGTTTGTTTCCACTGTGCCATCGAGTGCCTTCTCTTGCTTAGGGAGAAGTGTCATGCATCTCTTGGTATTATGGCCATCCTGCCCGTACCTTTCACACTGTTCCAAGTCTGCCAATATAGCAAACTTGTTCTTTGAAACCACTGGTTTGGGCTTCCACCAACAGTCCTTGTCAGCGTGTCCTTACCTTTTATAGTATGTGCAAGAACTCACGATGAGTGTTCTCTTCTGAATTCTGTATTGTCTCCCCCTGTATGCAACATCGTATCTTCTTAAGTTGGAGACATATACTGGCCTTCTCCACCAGCAGTTACTCGCCTTATGACCCTAAACTCCACAATAAAGGCAATGACCTTGAAACTACCTCTTCTTGGGTCTGATCATAGCTTGTCTTCTTCTGTTCATCACTTGTTGTATAGGTAAAGTAGCTGGCTTCTTTGCTTGTGTGACATTCATTTCAGTCACCTTCTTCTCCTTCTTTTATTCAGCCGTAGCCCTCTAGTAGCTGGTTTTCTTTTCTTCCTTCTTGTTTGCCACCCTAGGTTGCTTATTTAGATCTTCTTTATTCTCAGCTATCTTCTTCTGAGTCACAACCTTCTCTTTCAACTTTTGTGGCACATTCTTATTTTCTTTAGCCAATGCAGCCTTGATTGCTGCACTTTCTCTATATTCTTCTCTCCTTTTTCAGAACTTGTTTCTCCTCTCATTTCAAGTTTCTACTAGTTCTCTTTGCTACTTTTGAGTTGTTACTGAAGTCTCAGCAACTCTTTCTCCATTTCTTCGATTTTTGAAGCCCTTAAGCCAAGCTCTACTGTAAGGTCTTCACATATTTTGATCTATTCCTCAAATCTTCTCTTCAAGTCAATATGCTCAGCCCTTATTTCATCCTTTTGACTTTCAGCTTCCTCAGACTTTGCTTCAACTTGTTTTATATGGGCCTTCAACCTTCTTATGGTTCTGCCCCTTCTGATTATCTCCTTTGAAGCTGCTTCCAGCTCAGCTTTAAGATCTGACTCTTCTTCATCAACTTCCTCTTCCTCTTCAGAGGTTGAGCTACCACCTTGTGTTGATGCCATAAAGACATACTCATCTGATGAGTCTTCATCTTCCTCCTCATCAGCTTCTTTTGTCTGACTCACATAACTTTTGAATAAGCCTCTTGTCTTCCTCTATGGGTTGGCAATCTTCTTACTGGACTTCTTTGATTTGAATGATGATCTTCTCCATCTTGAATTCTGCTTATCATCACCATCCTCATCTTCATCATCAAGTTTCACTTTGCACTGAGAAGCAAAGTGTCCAGTCTGCCCATAACAATAACATCTCAAGGACAACTGTCCTTTTCCCTTCTCAGACCCCCTTTTGAATTTCCTTATGAAGTAAGCCAATATTTCACCTTCGCTTTCTTCCTCATCATCATCATTATCCTCACTGGATGATTCTTCCTCTTCTTTTATCTTCAAGTGTTTCATAGCTTTAAAAGCTGCCTCCTTTGATACCTTTAATGTTGATGAGCTCTCAGTTGACTTTATTCTCATCTCATATTCAATGAGATTGCACTGAAGATCATGCAAAGACATAGAATTGAGATCTCTACTCTCCTTTATGGCTGCCACCTTTGAGGCAAACCTCTCAGGTAGAATTCTTAAAATTTTCTTCACAATCAATGAGTCCTTCTTGTTCTTCCCATGACTTCTCAGGTCGTTCACAGCGTCAATAACCCTGGTGAAGAACTCTTGAACTGTCTCATTCTTCTGCATTTTGAGGATTCATATCTCTCCTTGAACACTTGAAGCTTAGCCTCCTTCATTCTGTCATCACCTTCATAGACTTTCTGCAATCTGTCCCATATCTCCTTGGTAGATTTGCAATCCATAACTTTAGCATACTCAACATCTATCAATGCTAAAATGATGACATTTGAGGCCTTCCCATTTATCTCAAATTGCCTCAACTCCTCTAGAGTTGGGTCTTTACCTTCTTCTGGAGCCACAAAACCCTCCTGTACGCATTTCACCACGTTCATGCCCATGGTTACAAATACCACTTGCATTCTTGCTCTCCACATATGATAGTTGGTTCCATTGAAGATTGGAACCTTTTTGCTGTAAGTGGTGCTAGTGCTGGTACCGACTTCCATTTCTCAGCATGCTGAACAAGTCAAACTTCTAGATCCCTTCAAACTAGTACACCAAGCTGTTAAGCTTCAAACTGGTGAAACTGTACTCTGATACCAATTGAAGTTCCCGACTTCTCCCTAGGATCTACTAGTTTATGATATTGAGAGGGGGGTGAATCAGTATCACTAGAATTCGTAATTCGTAGGTAAGTGAACAACTTCAACCTCTTCTTAAAAGTGAACTCGTTCTCAGACTCGACTAAGGTAGATCTATTGCTACCTACTAATCACAATAGTCTCCAAAGTCACCTTTCAGACACCTTGCCTAATAGACAATTCGAATGTTCTTATTTAGGCCTTCGTTAGGTTATGGGTTGGCTGATACTTTAACTGCGTTCACAACTCAATTCAAAACACAGAACGTAAAGTAAATTAAGGACACACGAGATTTACGTGGTTCCATCAACGTGACGTACATTTACGATGGTAGGGATTGTCCCTTACCGAGACTATCCATTATACTTGAGAAATCCAATTATAATGGATGTCTTAATCCTCTACTCCTTTCACTATTGCAAATACTAAGCAAGTACAATATGAAGAGTGTCACTTACTATGTCTACCCTTCTTCTAGCTTGTCTTGCCTCTGTTGAATTGAAAGGCTGCTCCACTACCACTTAGAAGTTCACCGCAACACTCTCTAACCTCTCTTGAAGAAATCTGGAAATACGTTGAGTTCTTTCCGATGCTCCGCTGAATTCCTTCTTTAGGTTGTCTCACACAACTCCTGCTTTCATTGTCTCACAGTCTCACCCGTCTCCTTGTCTCATGGCTCGCCTCACGTTTCTGGTTTGCCGTTCCACGTCTCACGCATGTTTCTGGTTTGCACCCTTTGCTGGTCTCACACCTCACGCACATTTCTGGTCTCACGCCGTCTAGCTGGATCTCTTCACCGGTCAAACAGATCTCTTCACCATTCAGCCAGATCTCTCTCACCATCCAGTCGGATTTGTCTGGTCTCACGCCGTCCAGCCGAATCTCTTCACCATCCAGTCGGATCTCTCTGGTCTCCTACCGTCCAGCCGGATCTTTTTACCGTTGGTTTCTATTTTTCCCATCCAACCCCTATTCTGCCAGATCTCTCACCGTTGGTTTTTGTTTTTCCGTCTAGCCCTTGTTCTGCCGAATCTCTCACTGTTGGTTTCTATTTTTCCATCCAGCCCCTGTTCTGCCGGATCTCTCACCGTCGACCACTGATGTGCTGGTGGTGTGCCGTTCCTCACAGGTTTCTCTCTCTTGCTGGTGGTGTCCCTTATTTGGTCATCGAGTTTTTCTTCTCCTTCGTCGTCCACTATGATTTTGCCGTATATAATTCTTCTCTCTCTTCCAACAGCTTCTCTCTTTGATCGGCTGTTTGTCTAGGTTTTCTGTCCATTTTTCTCAATTGCCCGACCGTTTTTGTTATCTTCCAATGGCCTTTATATACTCCTCCATGACACCCTAATAGGGCTTACTTACGGTGAATTTACTGTCTTACCCTTCCATGTGGCTTTTACATTCTTGCCCCTCTACGTGGCTTTTACCTTCTTGCCCTTCCATATGGCTTTACTTTCTTGCACACTTAAACCTAGTTGACAACAATTACAACCCATACAAGGCTATGGGAACAACAATTCTCTTCTCGTGTTGGCAACACATACTTCCATTCTAGATTCAACTGATTGGAAGGTTATTCCTTACTTTTTCATGCTTGTAGCACTATTAATTTGTCTATCTCAAACTTTATCATCACCATTGAGACATTTTGTCCCTAAAATTTGTTTTATTTGATCTCAAAATTCATTTCATTTACAATAGTGGCGAACTAAAAGTATTTGTTATTGTTTCGAGTGCTACCATTATCATTGTTTCTCACAATGTCTTGGAGATGTTAGATGAGTGTGAAGAAAGAAGGCAAATGCTAAAGCTATTAAGAAACCCTAGCTGTCTAATGAACTACAACAATGTGGACATTTTCCATGAAGAGCATATAAGCAAGGAGGGAGTCTAATATTGAGATAATAATGTATCTATGTATGTGAAATTCAACATTTTCAAGTATTGGGTTGGCATTGAACTTGGGGATCCACTCTTGGATATTGTTCTTATGTAATGTCATATAATAAAAGCATTGTTTGCTATTTGTTTTTTAGAAAATTATGAGTTAGTTTAATTACCATCATCAACATAATGTGAAATTAGGCATTATGTTGTTTATCTAAACTTTTATAATAATTATATTTTTACACAATTAATATTTTAAGGTGGGTATAAGTTCTAGTGAAACAAGTAAATACATCAACATCTGTAATGCTAGCATTCTAATAATGAGTTTTCAAATGAGAGGAAGAGAGGGATACTAGAGTTGCATGGGGAAGATAAGGTTTTTGATGTTATAGTACATACACGAGTATCATTTTATGATTTTTGTCCAAGTTGACTAATAATGTTAGTAAATTTTATGATTTCTAATAATCTCATATACAAATTATAATTATGCCTCATATTTTATACTAGAGTTTTCTTTTTGTTCATTCTCCTTCTAGGTTAATAACCTGTAGTTGAACTCCTATCATCAAGCATCTATCATAATCACCATCAAAATTCAAATATATTAACTAATATTGAAATCAAATCATTGAAGTATATAGAGAATATAAAAATTAACAAGTGGGTTAAATAACTAACAAACTTAAGATAATAAAAATAATGTTATTATTTTCAAAATTGGAGGAAAATTAAATAACATGATATTTTTTATAGTCTAAATTTCCCAACAAAAGTAATGGTTCCATCAAATACATGTACTAATCACATTTTGCAATAATTTTTTTAAAGGATAAAATAACTATTAAAATTAAATTTAGGTAAACTTTAAATTCATCGACTTTCTATTTAAATTAATTGTAATAATTTCAACCTGCATTGTTCTATTAAAAGTCAAAATTCAACTCAAATGACAAATGGGCCCTTTAGATTTGGACAAAGAACAAGTGCTTTCCAAATTGATCTCCAATCATGGCCTTATCATTTAATTATTATGCCTCGATTAATGATTTTTTGTCAAATATCTATTATGGCTTTTGTCGTATTACATGCATTTTTTTTATTTTAGAATTTTTTTTGATTGATGTATTATTGATTAGAATTAATGTCTGTGTCTGAATTTTGTTAAGGAAAGGCACCAATTAAGAAGCAAAACAAAGGTCCTCCATTCAAGTTTTTAGTTCCTTTCATTAATGCTCTTATTCTTCCTCTAAGCAAATTCTCCCACAAATTTTTATGATTCCTTTTTTTTTTTTATCTCTCCTTTTCTAGACAATTCATTACATGAGAATTGAATTTTGACTATGCAATGATAAAATTTTATAGGTGGTTGTAATGTTTTAGTACAACTCTCACTGCACCATAGGCTTAAATGTTTATGGTTGTGCTAACTAGTGCATTTGCTCATGGTTTTTACTTGGTGTATCCTTTTCAAACTTGTTGCTTGTTCTGTTATTTTGTTGATTGAATGTAATTAACTATTACTTGAATGTAATTTATGATTCTGATTCTTTTCTCTAAATTTTTTGACCATATTGTCAATGGTTGAGTAACCACACCAATTGCTCCAGGTGCCTTAGTTTTGGTTTAAACTTTTCTTGGACTATCAGAGTATTAATTTGCTTTTCTATTAGGGATGTATGAAAATTAGTCTAATCCATAAATTCATGTTTTTGATTAGAAGGATAAGCATATGTGAATGGTTAGCAATTGTAATTGAAGTAAATGTTATGGACATAATGCCTATGCCTACAATTTGTTTGACAATATGCCTTCCTATATGCATAATGGTGTTGTTTTTATCATAATTCTTGTGATTGTTAAGTTAAAAAGGATGGAATTATTGTAAAGGAATTTGCATTAATGGGGTAAAACAAAGAGGAGGAATTTTGGGTTAAATTTTGGAGAATTCCCCTTAACTAATTACACTTATAATACCTTTTTGTTTAAGCCCCAACTTGCTAAAATTGGTACTTGCTACCTTCATTAAGCTAGAATAGAGAGAGAGTTCAAGGGAATTATCAAAACCTTTTCAGTTGTCCAATGAATTTGAAAGATGTGGACATTTTACACAAAGAGTATATAAGTAGGCAGGGAGTTTGACTCTAACACTAAGATAATAACATATTTATGTGTCTGAATCTAAAACATTTTGACTACTATGTTAATATTAAGGTAAAGGATCCACTCTTCTATATTATTGTTACTTAGTGCCAACAAATATAAGCTTTGTTTGTTATGTTTTCTAGCAACTAGCATCACTATAGCGGGATTTTTTTTTGAATTTGTTGCATGTCATTGTTGTATAGATTTATATTCTTACATTTTAGTATTAAAATCTTTACTCCACTCCTTAATCTTCTACTAAGTTAGTTTCCTTTGTCTCTTTTGGTTTCTCTGCCCCTATTGAGTTGGTGTTTGTGATTTATGAAGCAAATGACCATTAGAAAGTTATCTTTGGTATTTCTTGTCATGTAGATGCATGGCTAGTTGCACAAATGCAAGAGATTGAAGTTAACATCTAGACTAAGGGTCTTGTCACATGTGAACAAGAAATTAGGCATAAGTCCAAAATAAGAAAAAAAATAATGGAGAAAATTTCAAGCATTTGTTGATTTCCTTTTTGACAATTGGAAATGTTATGATAAAAATAGGAAGAGAAAATTGACTCAAGATACATCCTTTGTTGTTTTTGTTTCTCTAAGTTGGTTTCAATTTAGTTATGAGTTACTCATCTCCATCATCCTTTCTTCTAGTGAAAATAGATGTGGAAACTTTTTGGTTCGTTTTACAACATTCATTTTACTCAACTTCAAAGTTTACAACTCTACAAAGATTTTACCTTTGTTTCTATGTCTTGCATGTCGGAAGTTTGTTCAAAAAATTAAGTGAGGGACCTAGTAGACCTTCTAACCCATATCTTACATGGAAAAAATGTAATAACAGCCAATTATGAAAAAATGAAACATGTTTTTATTATTTTTTTTCCCCTTTTAATACATTTATTTTTCTTATTAGGAGGGTCTGATAGATAATCTCTTAGAGGATGATATGTCTCCATCATGTATTTTACAAATAGTGTTGTTTTTCCTTAGCAAACATGTTTAGTAGAATAGATCTATATGACATTGAGAGTAAGTGAAAATGCAAAATGGTTGAAAGTCTATTTGCATAACTTCTATGACATACTTTCATTTTTATAAGTCATACACAATGCTACCATCAGTAGCTTAGGAGAAAATTGGATTGGATTGTATTTTAAATTTTTCTTTGAGAACAATGCTTGTAACAAAAACTGTTTTCTAAAGGAGTTATTCTATTATGGAAAATTAAGCTAACTACCCTTGCAAGAGCATGAAACCAAAACTTTTAACGCATCTAAACCATTTTGTTTATTATTTAGGATTTATTTTTTTAAAAAAAAATAAACTACTTAAAAAAAAATTATTTCCTTTTTTTTTTGGGTTACCCAACCTAAGTATATTTTCTCTCTTTATCTATTTTTTTCCATAACTCTTATACCCTTCAAAAAAAATGAAAATAAAAATCTTTTCAAAAATGTTTAAGCTCTTAAAGATTTGAACACAAATAAGCATATTCTCTATGCATATGTGAAAAAAGCGAGGAATTACCTAGGATTCCAGTAATTCTAAAGACACCTTGAATTATCATTGACTTTAGTACATCATTAAAATCATTTTTGTCTTAGTTGGAAAAGTTTGCACTAGAAATACGATTCAAATCAGTATTAGTAAAGCCATATGTTATGTTTGATGCACAATCATTCCAAATCTTAGTCATCCAATTACAAAAATCTCAAAATATTAAATTATTTATCCTATCATCTTTATTGTCCACTACTACCTATAAGAGTAGTAACAATTGTTTAGATAGACACCAAATATAGCAAAGCCAATGCAATAACAAACTTAATATTAACGACTAAACTGCTATTAGTTAGGTCAATGCATTTTTAATTAATTAAATACATAAAAATAAAATATGATAAAAAATACATAATATAAAATAAAATGAAATGTCACTAATTGATATCATGAAATGAAATGAAATTGGACATTATATTGTTTATCTAAACTTTCATAATAACTAGATATATAATAATTAATATTATTAATAAGGTAAGCATAAGTTATAGTTAAACAATTAAACATGTCAACATCTGTAGTGCAAGCATCACCCACAGTGTTAGTAATCTTTAATAATCATAATTATGGATTTTAGTGTCTCTTACAAAGTTTATAATTGAAAGAAATGTCATTAGATTGGACCAACAACACATGTCAGTGAAGCCTTAAGAAGAAAAGAACTAAATTATGTTATAACATTGGAAAAAAAAAAAAGAGAAGAAAAATGAAAATGAAAAGGAATTTACTGATGAGACGATGGCTTGTGAGAACTAACTTGGGGAGTGTCATATTATACACATGTTTCTACATTGAAATCTTTTATTGATTGGTGTTACCCTTACTTATGATTGATGTTACCCCAAAAAATAAAACAATCCTCCATAATGGATTTATGAGTGCTACCCTTACTTATGAAAAAAAATACATATAAATAAGCATCACCATTAAATATGCTGACATAAGTCAACAAGTGAATTATTTTAAGTCTAATTATTCTTGAATCATGTTATATTTAGATTGTTTTTGGGTGGATTTTTGGTCAATCTGAGAGTAGAAAAATTATTATTTAAAAATTAATTTTTCATTTTTAGTTATTTTTATTTTAAATTTTTTATATATTAATTTATTTTAAAAGTATATATAATTTATTTTTATATTAATTTTTCTCTTATCATTTTACTTCGATTATAAGTTAATTAGTTAATTTTTAAAAAAATTAATTTTTAATTTATCATATACGATAATAGGAAAAGAAATTATTATTTATTTTTTATTTTTTATATATTAGTTTGAATAAAAAATATATATTTTTAAATTTTTATACTAATTTTTATCTTATTATTAAATTTTAATTATAAATTGACTTATTAATTTATAATAAATAAAAAAATTATTATTTAATATTTATTTTTATATATTAATTTGTATAAAAAATTATAAATATATTATACATATTATATATATTTATATTATTTATAAAATGTGTGTGTATAATTTTTAAAATATTATACATATTTAAAATAAAAATAGATTATATATATATATATATATATATATATATAAAATAAAACTAAATTGATATAAATTAAACATATTATTTATTTATATAATATATAAAATAATGGTGAGCATATGAGATGTATATATGCTTTTGTGTGTATGTGTGTATGTATATATAGAATAATAAACAAAATAAATAAATAAATAATAAAATTATTTTTTTACATAAGAAAATTCATAAGATTCATAGTTAAAGTAATAAAAATTATACTTTTTGATACATCAAATCGATGATTCAAGTATTACAATCATTTATTTTAATTTTTTATATTATCTTGAGAAAGAAAAATTAGGTTGTAGTGATTTATGTTTCAAACTAGCCAAGAATAATAATCTCAACCAAGAATAATAATCAATATGATAAAATATTGTAATGATAATTACAAATTTGGGCATCTATCGCAAAGTTTACAACTAAAAGAAATGACTTCAGATTGGTTATCAAAGATATTGTGTTGTTTGTGTAAATGAGATGAGAAGTATGTCGGGGTATTGACATTTTTTGAACTATTGATGGTATCTTAGGTACCACTACATTTTACATGTTCAATTTTCCCACCAGCATCAAGTAAAATATGTTTATACAGTGGCCAAGTTGAACCTTTGGTATTCAAATAGTAAACATATTGCTCAATTTTAAACGAAACAAAATTTAATAGTAATCCAAATATCTGAATTTAATTCAAAAAAAGGTGACACCATAACTTATAAATTGTTATTGTCATCATAATTTAAGACTAATTAAGGGACAAAAGTAACAAAACTATTAAATATAAGAATTAAGTACATTTATAATATTATAAAGTGATAAGTTGCCTTTTCATATTCTTATATCTTAAACTCTATAACTTCATTAGTTGGCACAACAAAAAGTTTCATGTACAACACTCCTTTTAGTTTTTTGGGCACAACAATTCCATGTTTCTTGACATAAACAAATAAATTTTTCGTGATTATAAATAGGTGCAAAAACCATTTTTTCCTCTCTATTTGTCTTAAGCTACCTAAGACACATTTGATTTCATGTGCAGCAACCCTTTTCTCCTCTTAGTTTTTTTTTTTGGCACAACTCTCATAATTTTTCTAACACAACAACTATAGTTTTTCTGGCACAACATACTAATTTTGGGGATTATAAATAGATAGCAACCCTTCTCTCCTTCTAATTTTTCATAAGCTCTCTCTCTCTTCTCCTAATGAAACTTTTTCTCTCCCACCATTCCATGGATTCAATTGTTTAGCCCCAACTGATTCTCAAGTGGAGGAGAATAATAGCCACCATGCTAGCTATTATTTTTATATGGACAACTCTGTTGTTATTGAAAATTTCCAATTTTTCTCAAAACATTTTCCCTCACCTCCAATTTCCCCAGATTTGGTAAATCACAAGGATTGCATGTACCATCTTACTCATTCTTAATTTTTTTCTAGACTCTTGTCAAGTTCATGTCCTGGCCATTTTGGTTGACTTTAGCCATTAAAACCTTATTAAAGTTGATTCTATCTCTTGTAATCTCCTACCTTATTTATGTGCTAAAACTTTTAGTAGCGGAGAAACCCTCACTTTCTTTTACACATGATTTTATTCCCATGTTGGCAACACACACTTCCATTTTAGATTTAGTTAATTGGAAGATTATTCTTTGCTTTTTCATACTTGCAACACTATCAATTTGATGTCTCAAATTTATCATTGTCGCTAAGACATTTTGTCCCCAAAATTATTTTCCTCAATCTTATAATTCATTTCATTTATGACAATGGCGTACTAAAAGTATTTGCTGCTGTTATGGATGCTACCATTATCATTGTTTCTCACAATGTCTTGGAGATGTTGGATGAGCATGAAGATAGAAGGCAGATGCTAAAGCCATTGAGAAATCCTAGCTACCTAATCAACTTCAACAACATGGACATTTTACATGAAGAACATATAAGCAAGAAGGGAATTTGATATTGAGACAATAATGTATTTGTGTATCTAAAATTCAACATTTTTAAGTATTGGGTTGGTGCTAAGCTTGATAATCCACTCTTGTATATCGTTCTTATATAATGCCATCTAATAAAAGCTTTATTTTCTATGTTTCTTTTTATTAGGGGAAATGATGAGTTGGTTTAATTACCATCATCAACATAATGTGAAATTGGGCATTATGCCGTCTACCTAAACTTTCATAATAATTGTATTTATACACAATTAATATTTTTAAGGTGGGTATAAGTTCTAGTCAAACAACTAAACATTTTAATCTTGCAACACTAGCATTTTGACATTAAGGTTTTTAATGAGAGGAAGAAAGGGATACTATAGTTGCATGGTGAAGATGTTGATACAAACTCTTGACTATATTGAAATTTGAAAGATGATTACTTTAATTCATGTATCGATGCCACTTTCTTTAAGGCAAAATTTGCCCTCACTAATTTGCAATAAAGGTTTATACAAATTCCCTCCCAAGATAAATTGAAGCACACTTGATTGTAAATTGCACTACTAAAATCAAGCCCTTAAGAAGTTGGTGTATTTTTAGAATTGCTCTCTAGAATGTCCATAATATTCTTGTAGCAATGTTATAGATAAAAGGATCCTTGATATAATAATGGAGAAAGCAAGAGAAGAAAAAAAAACTTTTTGATCTTTTGAACAAATGATGGGTCCTTGGTGTTTATAGACATGATGGTGACTATTTGTTAATAGAAACCTTTAGTCTAGTGGTAAACATCTTGACCATTCATTAAATGGTCATGAGTTTGAATGCTAAAGACACAACTTTCCTTTATTTTTTATGATTTATTATAAAATCACATATAAAGTAATTAGTTAATAATTGACACATAATAATCATTTAGTCCAATAGTCACAACTTTTAATTGCAACTCATAGGTCCTAGGTTCGAAACCCATCAGATATGATTTTTAATTATTTATTAAAGTCACGTTTATTACTCAGTTGACATAATAAATAACTATTTGAGGGTAATTGGACTAGTGGTTGTGTCCTTTGGCACCATATACCCCTTTTAGGTTCAAACCATAGAAGCCACAACTTATCCCATTTCTTTCTTTTCATTTTAAAAACTTCAACAATTCACCACCATTTTCAAAATATCAAAAAATAGAAAGGATCTTTAACAATTCTATAGTCATGTGTATAAGTAAAGGTGTCTTACAAATTGAACATTTACATAGTGAAAAGTGCATTACAACATATCTAAATAATATGGTAGATTAGTTTTAAACTAACTATTCTTATTGATAAGTTGTAAAAGCAATTCACACACATGACAGTACAACATTACAATTATCTTTTAGATAATTGACACATTAAAAGGCAACTATGTCCATATCATTTTCATAAATGCTTTAAAACTAAGCCCTTTAGCTTAATGGAATGGCCTAAATATTCCACTTTCATATAAGCAAACTAGGGTACTCACTATAAGACACCTTTTTAATCTATTAATAGTGTTAAACACTCATCCTCCTAATTTTATTGTAGGAATGAAGCACTATGTAACCTTAGGATGGAAATAAAATTTAATTATAATGCTTTAATCACACCAAAGATGTACTTTAACTCATTGAACTTAAGACTTGGCATTATGTTAAGCATTGAGTTGAGTTTTCATCATGGGTGATTTGTATTTATGGGCTTAAAGTAATATGAAATTTGATTACTCATTGATTCTCTTATTTCTTCTACTAGGACATAAAGTAATTAGAATTGAAAGTCATCGGTTTTTTTGCTCTTTTGCTCCTTTGAAGTTCATTGACTTCATCATTTTCATTCCTTTTCCCAACACTTCATTTTCCTTATTAAGAACATGTTTTTGTTCTAAAATTTTAGGAATAGAGATAAACCTACATTCATCAAAAATAGTATCTCTCAATTCTATGAATGTGTTAATATATATAAAGTTATTAGGCTCTATAACCATGAATCAATATGCCTTGCTATTATGAGCATATGCCAAGAAGATACACTGAGCTCCTCTTTCATGCAACCCTTTTCTTTTGGGTTTGGAACTCAACAATTGCTCTATAACCTCAAATTCTTAGGTAATTAAGGTTTAACTTCCTTCTATTACATAATTCATATGGGGTTATTTTGTTCAATTTTGTTGGAACTCTATTCAAAATGTGACATGTTGTAAGCAATGCTTCTCCCCAAAATCCATTATTTAAGCCAAAAGTTGACAACATAGCATTAACCATTTCCATCAATGTTCAATTTTTGTGTTCAACAACACCATTTTGTTATGGTGTGTAATGAGTAGTTGATTGATGAATGATTCCTAAAGACTTAAAGAATGAAGTGTCATGATATTTTCGTCCTCTATCATATCATCAGCATTTACTAATAAATTCACATTGTAATTCAACTTCAAATTTAAAAACTTTGAATCTTTCAAGAACTTCATTTTTAGTTTGTAACAAGTAAACATGATAATATCTAGAGTAATCATCAATAAATGTCACAAAGTATCCTTTCCTTCCTAGTGTTTATGTGTTATGCAAATCACATGTCACTATAAATTAATTCTAACATACTTAAAGATCTTTAAATACTTGTAAATGCATTTCTAGTTATTTTTGTTGACATACAAGGTGTTTTTTTATCTTTAGATGCAACAAAATGTGGCAATAATTCCAATTTAACCATATCATATGATCTTTTAAAATTTATATGTCCTAATCTATTTTGCCATAAAGAAGCATGCTCAACAGTATAAGTAAAAACATTAGTATTATTATTAGTAACAATATTGAATTTGAACATCCCATCACAAAGGTAACCCCTTCCCACAAACACACCTCCTTTGGAAAAGACAAAGATATTAGCCTTAAATACAACTTTAAACCCATATTTGTTCAAAAGACAACCTAAAACCAAAATTTTCCTAACTTTTGGAATATAAAAAAATATTGGTAAGAGTAATGACTCTCTTAGAAGTGAATTGTAGTTCTACTTCCCTAATTCTCATGATAAGAACTATAGTAGAATTTCCCATGTCAATAATAGTACCATCACTTACTAGTAAGAGTAATGACTCTCTTAAAAGTGAATTGTAATTCTACTTCCCTAATTCCCATAATAGGAACTATAGTAGAATTTCCCATGTACACAATATTACCATCAATTATTGGTTTTAATCCTCTAAAGAGACTTTTATTCTTGCAAACATGTTGAGTAGCCTTATAATCAATCCACTATGTAGTGTCTTATTCTATCAAATTGATCTCTGTGATTGTAGCAACCATCATCTCATTTGTTGCTCCAAAAGAGGCTTGCTTTTCTTTTTTCTTGTTGAACTGACAACACTTAAATTTGTAGTGTCCTTTCTTTTAGCAAAAATGACATTTTCCATTTCTCTTTTGCCTTTTATGTTGATTTTTGTCATCATTGAATTGATTCTTCCTTTTGTGGGAGGACTTGCTTGATTATCTTTCCTCAACTACACCCACTTTTGAAACCTGAGAGCCTTGCTTTTTAATTTCTTCTTGCATGTGAAATTCTTCTTCTACACAAACATGGTTAGCAAGCTTTTCAAGAGAAATACCTTATACTACCTTTTGTTTGAGCCCTTGTAGTACCTTTTAGTACACGAAGAGGAGGGATTTGGGGTTGAATTTTGGAGAATTCCTATTAATTGATTAAACTTGTAATACTTTGTAGTACCTTTTCATTTGAGCCTTAGCTTGCTAAAACTAGTACTTACTACTTTATTTAAGCTAGTATAGAGAGAGAATTCAAGGGAACTATCAAAACATTTTTAATTGCTTAATCAATTTCAAAGACATGGACATTTTACATGAAGAGCATATAAGGAATCAAGGAATTTGACTTTGACACTGTGATAATAATGTATTTGTGTGCCTAAATTTAAAACATTTTCAATACTATGTTCATACTAAGCTTAAGGATCACTTTTCTACAATGTTCTTACTTGGTGGCAACAAATATAAGGTTTATTTGTTATGTTTTCTGGCAACCTACAACACTAGAGCTAGAAATTTTTTTGAATTTGTTGTTGTATAGATTATATTCTCATGTTTCAGTATTAAAAACTTTAGCTCCCTCCATAATCTTCTACTAAGTTAGTTTCCTTTGTCCCCTTCGGGTTCTTTGCCCCATTAAGTTGGTGTTTATGATTTATGAAGCACATGACCATTAGAAAGTTGTGTTGGGTATTTCTTGCCATGTAGATGTTTGGTTAATTGCACAATGCAAGAGATTGAAGTTAAGATCTAGACTAAGGGTCTTATCATATCTATACAAGAAATTAGGCATAAGTTCAAAAAAAAGAAAAAGCAATGGAGCAAATTTCAAGCATTTGCTAATTTCTTTTTTGACAATTGGAAATATTACAATAGAAATTAGAAGAGAAAATTGACTTGAGATACATCCTTTGTTGTTTTTGTTTCTCTATGTCAGTCTCAATTTAGTTAGGAGTTTTTCATCTCCATCATCCTTTCTTCTAGTTAATACAAACACAAGAACTTTTTGGTTGGTTTTATAGCATTTGTCCTACTCAACTTCAAAGTTTGCAGCATCGCAAAAATTTTACCTTTGTTTATATGTCTTGCATGTAGTAAGTTAGTTTGGAAAATTAAGTGAGGAACTTTGTAGACCTTCTGACCCATATCTTCCAAGGTAAAAATGCAGTGGCAGCCAATTATGAAAAAATGAAATGTGTTTTTATTATTTTTTCCCCTTTTAATACATTTGTTGTTCTTATTTACATGGTCTTATAGACAATCTCATAGAGGATGACAATTAAACACATCAACATCTATAATACAAGCATCACCCACAGTTTCTATCATGGAAATTTTTCATAATCATAACTATAGATTTTAGTGTCTCTTAAAAAGTTTATAATTGAAAGAAACATCATAAGATCAGACCAATGAAACATTTCAATGAAGCCCTAAGAAGGAAAGAACTAAATTATATTACAATATTGGAAAAAAAAAAAGAGAAGAAAAATAAAAAAGAAAAAAAAATGTATTGATGAGACGATGGCTCATCGGAATCAACCTGAGGAGTATCATATTACACGCATGTCTCTATTTTGAAATATATGTTGATGGATATATTATTGATTGGAATTAATGTCTGTATTTGAATTTTGTTGTAGAGTGTCACCCATTATGAAGCAAAACAAAGGTGCCCCGTTCAACTTCTAAGTTTCTCTCACTTATATTCTTGTTCTTCCTCTAACTAAATTCTCCAACATTTTTTTTGCTGATTATTATTTTTTTTTTCATCCTCTAAACAATTCACTACATTTGTTTTGAATTTTGATTGTCCAATATTTGGCTTTTATGAGTGATTATAGTGTTTTAGTTTGACTCTCGTTATGCCATAGGCTTAAGGAATCAATTGTTTACAACTACATTGGCTGGCTCATTTGCTCATGGCTTTTACTCAGTGTATCCTTTTCAAATTTGTTGCTTGTTTTACTATTTTGTTAATTAATTTATTTATTTATAGAATTTAATTCCTAATTCTAATACTTTTCACTTCAATTATAAGTTAACTAATTAATTCGAAAAAACTAATTGTTTATTTATCATATAATATAATAGATAAAAAATTAATTATTTATTATTTACTTTTTTTTATATAAGTTTGAATATAAGTATATAATTTTTTATTTTTATACTAATTTTTATTTTATCATTAAACTTTCGTTGTATATTAATTTGTTAATTTATAATAGACAAAAAAATTATTATTTAATATGTCTTTTTTTATATATTAATTTGTATGAAAAATTTATAAATATATTTAAATATTATATATTTTTATATTTTTTACATGATGTGTATACAAAAATATGTGTATGTGCGTGTAATTTTTAAAATATTATAAATATTTAAAATAAAAATAGATTATTATATATATAATAAATAAGTTAAATTTAATATTAACTATATATATATATATTAAAATAAAA
>CM075426.1:14886563-14993419 GCA_037832385.1 Rhizophora apiculata
CACTATTTGGGTAGATTTAGCTATTTGTGATCATATTATACATGTTGTCTATATTATTATGTGTGTGCTTCTCATATTATTTGTGTGATTTTATCAAATTAACTTAAAAATATAGTATTCTATACTTTACTATTAGTGGTATCAAAACTATTGTGCCTTATTTATGGTATCAAAGCTACTTCAATTCAAGAGCCAGTATCATAATGGGTATTTTTGATTTGAATCAAGAGAAAACATATAAGTCTTGTCAAAATTATCATAAAAGTTGCTAAAGCAACCATAAAAGTTAAGGTTTTAGAAGTCACAAAAATTGTTTTGTTATTGTTAGAGATTCGCCATTAACCACCACACACCTTGAAAAAACTTTAAACATTGTAGATCTAAAAAATTCTTAATGCTTGCCATTAGTTTCCACCACCAATTTTGTTGTTGCCACTCATCATTGTTGCCCCAAACTTGATGATTTCTACTTAGAGGTTGCTACTCTACCTCTTTAACTCACTAACGCATTGTTATCATCCTGGAAAAGCTTGCTCCTCCTTGTTGTTATGTCAAATTTGAGAGGTTTGATTAAAAATAGAAAATGATTGGGGTTTAATTAGAAGTAACAAAGGTTAAAGGGGTTAGATTGTAAATAACAAAATTTTAGGGATATATTGCAAATGACAAAAGTTTGGAGGGCCAGATAGAAAAAGGTCATGAATTTCAATATGAACTACACAATCCTTATTTCAATCCTTGTATTGGATGGGAAAAATTACAACTGATGGTGTGTGCAAATGATAGTTTTGTTCAATTACAATGAATTGCCAAGTATTATAGAGAATGGAGTTATATAACTCACAATAGATGCCACAAAATCACAGAAAGCTACTCACCAAGAGTTATAAAAGAAGGACATAAAGGTACTTTATTTCATCCATCAAGGGGTGAATGATGAAATTTTTTATAAGATTGTAGTAATAACATCATCAAAGCAAGTATGTGATATCTTAATAACATCATTCCAAGGTGTAGACCAAGTTAAAGGGTAAAACTTTAAACTTATGATGTCAATTTAAACTTTTTCAAATGGAAGCTTCAGAACCAATTCTACATTATATAAGTAGTGTTTTTACCCTAATGAATAAAACAAGAATCTATGGAGAGCAACTAAATGATTAGGTGAAAGTTGAAAAGATCTTGTGAATACTCACATTATAGTACAATCATGTTCTAGTTGCTATAGAAGAAGCACATGATTTGTCTTAGATGTTAGTTGATGTATTAATAGGCATATTGTGAGCTCATGAATAGCACATGAATGAGAATTGCATTAAGAAGCTAGTAAAGCAAGCACTTCAAAGTTAGGCTCTTACCGAAAGTAATTAGAGTGATTAATCAATGTAGAAGCATGATTCTTCTCATGTTAGAGGATGAGGACATGGTAGTAATTACTACAACAATAGAGTTAGAGAAAGTTACTATAACAACTATGGAGATGGTGACAATCAATACAATGACCAAAGAAAATTAGACAAATCATCTAAAGGTTGAGGTCAAGGTTGAGGAAGAGGCTATGGTAGAGGAAGGTGTGACAAATCTCATGTTGAGTGTTACTCATGTCATAACCATGATCATTACACTAGTAAGTACAAGTCTTAGGAGCATATCAGATAGCTCATTGTACATAAAAGGGAGATTCAAATGATGGAAATGAAGCACTTAAAATGGTTACTACGACTACTAAAACATCAAACTACAATACCTAGTTCCTTGACATTATGTGTATCAATCACATACATAGAAAGAAAAAGATCTTTGATGATCTTGATGAGTCAATCCACTCCACGGTCAAGTTTACTAATGATAGTGGGGTTCTGGTAATGGGAAAGGGGCAAATGTGTATCAAGTTGAAGAATGGTGATCATGATTACATCTCAAATGTATTTTAAGTACCAAACTTGAAGAACAACTGATTAAGATTGGCTTATTCCCTTAGAAAGGGTATAACATACAATTATGTGATAACTATCTCTCATTTCTTGATGGGAGAGGTACACTCATTCTTAAATCTCTTTTAATAAAGAACTAAATGTTTTAAGTTGATATTGCCACTGATGTTTATACTTGTTTTAGTGCTATTGTCAAAAAAGAGTCTTAGTTGTGGTATCATCATTTTGGCCATCTAAATATTCATAGTTTAAAGTTGCTTATACAAGGGAACATGGTAATAGGCTTACCTATGAAGCATTATTCCAATTAGATTTGTGAAGCATGTATTCTTGTAAAATGAAGTAGACAACCATTTGTGATAAGGAATTGGCATATAAGACAATCACTCCAACTTATTCACTTTAATGTTTGTGTCCTGATGAGTGTTTTATCACATGGTAACAATAGGCATTTTCTTACCCTTATTAATGATTTGACAAGAAAGACATAAGTTTATTACATGCAAAGAAAGCCTAAGGTATTTGATTGTTTTAAGAAGTTAAGGCTTATGTTAAAAGATAGAGTGGGTATTATATTAAAATTTTGAGAACTAATAAAGGTGGTGAGTATATTGCTAATGAGTTAAAGGAGTACTATGAAGCACATAGGGAATAAAGCATGAAGTCATAATTCCCTATACCCCATAGCATAATATAGTTGCAAAAAGAAAGAATAAATCATTCATGAATATAACAAGAAGCTTGTCAAAGGCCAAGGGAGTTCCTAATACATTTTAGGCAAAAGTTGTTTTGTGTTTTATTTACTTGTTGAATAGATTGCCAATAACAAGTATTCAAATTGTTACTCCTAAAGACACACAAAGCACTTTTAAGCCTAGTATAAGGCATCTCAAGGTGATTGGTTTTATTGCTTATACTCACATACAGTAAAAACAAGGAAAAAGTTAGATGATCGAGGAGTGAATACAATCTTTCTTGGCTACATTAAAGGTAGATCTAAGTTATTTAATCCTATGATGAAGAAGGTAATTGTGAGTAGAGATGTGACCTTTGTTATCAATGAAGCTTGGAACTTTGATGTTAAGGAGCAAAATAACTCTTAGAGATGTCCAATTGCTATTTTGGGAGAAGAGAAAATTCAAGCTACAATCCCCATTATAAATGGGGAAGTCTAACTAATTGGTGCACAAAATCTTATGCCACAAGCTCTACAAGAGAATGAAAGACCATGGAGAAATCACCAACATTGAATTAGATTACTAGATTATGAGGTAATCCTTGATAATGTTATTAATGATGATAAGGATTTCATGCATTTTGCCATGTTTGTAGATTGTGCACCAATGTCATTTGATGAGGCAATTCAAGATACAAAGTAGGTGAATTCCATGAATGAATAAATCAAGGTAATTGAGAAGAATATTACATGGGAGATTACTACTATTCCATAAGGTTAGAAAGCTATTGATGTGAAAAGGGTCTTTAAGACTAAAAAGAAGTCTAATGGAGAAGTCGAGAGGTATAAAGCAATATTGGTTACAAAAAGATTTGAACAATGACCTAACTATGATTATTCTGAGGTATTCTCCCATGTTGCTCACATGGAAACTATCTAACTAATAATTGCTTTAACTATATAGAATCATTGGAAAATTCATTAGATGGATGTCAAGTCAACTTTTCTCAATGGTCCTCTTGAAGAGAAAGTGTTTGTCAAGCAACTTCTAGGCTTTATGAAGAAAGGAAGGGAAGAGAAGGTGAATAAACTAATGAAAGCACTTTATGGCTTGAAACAAGCCCTTAGAGCATGGCACATTGATACTCATTTTCATTTTTAAGAGATCAAGTTGATAAAAAAGAGATTGAATTGGTTTATTGCAAAGTTGAAGATCAAGTGGTTGAAATTCTTACGAATCTATTGAACAATGAAACATTTGTCAAACTAAAGTAGAAGTTGGGATTACGAGCATCACCAAATTAGGATTAAGAGGGAATGTTCATAATAATCTAGATTATAAGTTTATTATGATAAAAGTTAGTATAGTTGAGTTTGACTATTTAGGTAAATTTAGGTTTCTATGAATGTATAAAAATATGTTGTTTATATTATTATGTGTCTGCTTCTTAATAATTGTAAGGTGATTTTATTAGATTAATAAAGTTATAATATTCATATAATTTTCTCTCAATGGTAGTAGAGCTATTATGCCTTTAAAGGGAAAGGGATCAGATGATGAGACCATTAGTGGGTGTCAATTTGGAAAGCGCTTGTTCTTTGTCCAAATCAAAAGGACCCATTTGTCAATTGAGTTGGATTTTGACTTTTACTAGAACAATTCAAGATGGAATTATTATAGTTAATCTAAATAAAATGTGTTAATTTTAAATTTCTTTAAATTAAATACATTATCATATGCCTAAAGCTTGCTAATTTAACACATACCAAATTTTAATGATTATTTTACTTTTTCAAAAGAAAATTAAAAAAAAAAAGAAGAAAATAAGATTAGTACATGCATTTGATGGATCTTTTTTTTTTCGATAGGAAAATCATGCTCACAAAAATATTAGATTATTTAATTTTTGGCCAAATTTGAAACCAATAACATATTTGATTATTTAATTTTCTTTGAAACCTTTCTATATAAATTTTTACAATGTCATGAAATATTTTAATTTAAATGAAAAATAAAAAACTTTCTTTGAAATTGCAATAAAATTTAACAAGTTAAAAGTAAACTAGTGATAATACAAGATAATTTAAAGTAACAAATAGTTTTTTTTTATCAAGACAATATATTTTCATTTTTTTAAGAAGAGAGGATTATATATATATATATAAAAGGAGAGAGGGATAGATAGGAAAATTTTATCTTTCTCCCTTAAAACAAAGTTAGACTAGTTCTCTAAAACCGTCGTCTATAATAATTTGTTTATATATGTAGTACTTACACACATGTTAAATAGTTAAAACAAAGTCCTTCCCAAACCCTTTTGGACTAATGTAAAAGTAAATTCAAAAGCCTAATCCCATTTATTGGCTACGTAGACCTGTTGGGAAAGGCCAAGCCCATGCTACTCTCTTAAAAGAATTTTCCATTTATAAACCAAGTTCAAGTATGTGACCAATTCTGCCATTTTCCGTGTACAAATTCATTTCTTCAAGCTTCATTATTAATTTAAAAATCTATAGCAACTAACTAAAAACAACAAAATCTGAAAAAAAAAATGCAATGATCAAAATTGTGAATTAATAAGAGAAATTTCACAGCAAAATTTTTTTTTATGTATGTTTTGCTTCCCTAACTTTCTCATCATGACTACAGCAACTCAAAGAAAAGCAAGAGAAATTAAATTGACAAGAAATTTCAACAAATCAGATTCAATACTGAAAATTAAATATCAAGACTGCAAATTTATTTCTCCCAAGCATCAAGAACTTGGTTTTCTTTTCACTCTATTACCTTCATAAAAAATGAAGAACTTGAAAGGTCAGATTCTTTTGAAGATGGGACATCTAGAAAATAAAACTATAGAAAAGATAAAATTTTAACATTCTTTTGATGGTTTCCATTGCATAGTTTCCAAGGAACCAAAATAGAAAAGTGGCATGTGATGAAGAGAAAACACTTCAAACTCAAGCAAGTATGGAACTGAACATAGATGTGTTAATAAAACATCAAGATTTTTAAAAAATATGATTCTAAGCATCAAGAACCATAAATCAGACCCAAAACATTTTTCCTTTTGCTTCACTAGTTGTTACCTTCTGAAAGATGCAAGGACACATAAGGAGATCAGATTCTTTTAAAAATTGGATAACCCAGGATCAAAAATTGCAACAAAGATCTTTTACTAACATTCTCTTGGAGGTTCCATTCCAAATTTCCAAGATAGCAAACAGAAAAGGCACATGAAAAAGAGAATGATAGAAACAAAGAGAACAAAAAAAAACAGAAAAAGAAAGAAAGTATTACGGGGGCTCCGATGAGAGTTGGATGAAGGTTCCCATAGTCAGAACAATTGAATTTGAGTATCTTCTGGTTTTTTACCACTTCGAGAGAGATGGGTTGGTGAGGGTTGGTGTTAAGGACTACTTATATAGACATTTGATGGGTCCAGTGCTGTGGTAGCCTTGCTTTGCTGTTAGAGGTTTGAAAACCATTGCTACAAAATTTTGAAAATTATGAGGGATTAGCTATTTAGCTGAAGACTAGAATGATTAATATTTATTTATTATATTAACTAATAGGAAACACCAACATAACCCTTATATTTTTGGGCTAGAATTCCTCTACAAAAATTTATTGACGCGGTTTTACCCAACTAACTATACATACATTTTTGAGAAAATGACATTAAAAAAAAAGTGACATTTTCCATTATTAGTTGATTGTTTGGCATTAGTGGAGAAACCTATTTAGGTGGCCTAAATCCTTGTTTCCTAAAGTTTAATTGAGAACCATCAAACAAAAGTTCAATTAAATTGAAATAGTGATGCAATAATGGCAGTTTTGATTTTCTTTCACGTTCTTTTTCAAGTCAAGTAAATGAGACTACCAATTAATGGTGGGTTATGTGTGCTACGTCAACCAACTAACAAAGTAATTAACAAAAAATTTGAATGGAGAAAATTATTAAAATTATCAACTTTCGGTGGACAATTTGAAAATTATAGACTCAAGTTGACAAAATTTTATAAATTTCTAACCTATTTATAAGCTTATGCCAATTTGTTACTTGCTTCCTCTGCAAGACTTCTTCAGTTGGAGAGGCCAGTTTCTAGTTTCTAGTTTTGGGCCTTGGAAAGAGAAAGAAAGGTGGTAGATGAGCAGTTTCCTTGTAGAGATGGGAAAAATGATACATGGTACAAATTTTTCTGAAGGGTAGGTGGAGTGTTCTTATTGGCTATTCAATAGCTAGTAACTTGTACGCAGCCAACTCCAATGGTTAGCACAGCTCCAATAGGGAAACATTATGTATGATCTAATTAGAATTTAGCTTACATCACTCTAGGTCTCACAAAGACAAAAGAAATTATATTTTTTCAAAATTTAAAATTTTCTTGCAAAAAACATTATATGTATAATGATATGAAAGAATGTGCGGGGTCTAGAATGCTATCTTAAGATCAATCTAGCTAAATTTTGGCTAGATCAATCATCCAATGACATAACAAAACTATAACATGAAAATGGTAATCAATTATCAATTTATTATCAATGCATGCATAATCCCATATTGCATTGTGTGTATTTTTTATTTTTTTATTATTATTTTTTTGGGTGTTGAGCTAAAGAGTAAAACATAAAGATTTATCATAGGAAAAAAGGTCCTAACATTAGGTAATGAATAGATCCTAACATTAGGCGAGGAGCATTCACCAAAAATCACTTAAAGCATCAACATGCATGCGTTTTTCTTTTCCTTTTTGGCTCCTACGACTTCCTCTATGGTTAAGTTGATAATTTGTTAATAGAAGTGTTTGCATGATTTACAAGCTTAAGATACTAACAAAAAAAAAATGTGAGGGGAGGGGTAGGGAAGCTTTACAGGAAATGGACTCTGTTATGGATAATGGATTTCTAGGGCTTATGGCAAGAATTTAAGTATTCATTTGTCTTCCACCAGCATTGGACTCCTAGGCACTTGATTCTATGGTGCTGAAGTGGTTGCTAGCACCACCAACATTGGCTAGGCCTCCACGAACTTCAGCACTTGATCCAAGTTGACCAACTGGTGGAGGCATGTCTAGGTAGACAGAAGAAATGACAACCGATGGAAAATATGGGTTGATGGGGAGGAGGGGGAGAAAACTATGAAAGATAAGGTCTTTGAGCCTCGATAGTAAGCAAGATACTTGAAGAGTCTTCTACCGGCACTATCAATCTGATAATACTTTAGTAGTTTTGAGTTGCACATATCCCACGAATAAATAGCAACATCCCCCACTAACCAAAGCTATCAAATGGCAATAATAAACAAATTCATCCCTAATAAAAAAAAAAATGTCCTAGATGACGTGATAGTTGCCACCATGATTGTTACCCATCTAAGAGTGCACCAACATTTTGTCATTAGCCAAAAGTTCTACCAATAACACATGGCCACCTGCATTATCGTCTTGGGATATACAATGCATATTGGAAAAAAATCAACAATGTATGTGCAGGAACTGAGGGTCAAACTTGACATCAGAAAGCAAACTGTAGGTTTTTCATGTCTTGTTTAACCTAAGGTTTCTAGCTTTCTACTGTAGCTCACTTTTATAGCATAAATGCAATTAAATGATTAATTTAAATTTTAAGTTTTATTTATCTGATCTTTTCATGAACAAACTTATCCAATCTTATTTTGGATGTGAGATTGATATAACATGAAAAAGTTTTTTCCATGTAAATTGACAAAAAAACATTTCCCCTTCAGAATGAGGGAAAAAGGAAGAAAGAAGCATTCATACAATTCTTTAGGGCTTTGTATTCTATTTTACTTAATTTTCACATATTTAAGATTTTTTCAAAGTATAATCTGCATAATTTTTAAGAGGTCATATAAATTCTTACTAAAAATTATTTTTCGTTTATAATGAAGCAAATTCTATACCATATCTCAAAGGGTTAGAATAACTTGACCATTAAAGGCAAGAAATGACTTGTCAGATTAATAACACAAAAATACCTTAAAAACATGGTTTTGCATAGAGAATCAGAATAAGCTACAACAAAGAAGGATACAAAAGCACTCTTTAACCATAATGCCTTTGGAAGCAATGGAAATTCAAATTGTGGGAATTTTCCTAAGGGAAAAATAACAAACATAAGGCACAAGTCCAATAGCATAAAAGTTTGCAATTGCTTAAGTGCACACATAAAGAACAAATACAAGACAAAAAAGAGAATTTTATCATTTAAGAGACTAGCATGTGTTCTTCAAATTACAGGATAATATCCTTGGCCCAGGCCTTCTAAATGAAACACAAAGAAGCAAGATCACATGCGTAATAGTGCGTAGGTCCATGTAGGAGACTTAGGTGCATATATTGCATCTACTATGCACGCAATACTAATTGGTTCTTGTTCTTCATGTTCCAAGTTGTCCCCAGGCTGAAAAAAAAAAAACAAAAAAAGAGGCATAACAGCACACAATTTACAAATTTACTAATTTAGTTCACTTCTAAAGCTTAAGTAAAGACAAGTTCTTCTTAATCTCCTTCTTCATCACCTTTGCTACTACCAACTCAAAATCTTCTTGTGTTACATGGAGGCTTTGCTCTCTTAAAGCAAACATACCTACCTTTATATACATAGGCTATGAATGTAGAGCAAGATACAGATAGACAATAAACAAGTAAGCACCTCCCTATTTTCTTTGATAGTTTTCCTTGGACCAACCATCCCCATCCCCCACCTACCAACCCTTATTTCCCATAACTTTAACAACTTCACCCACATATGATCTAGGTTCTTGAAGTAGTTGTAGTTCTTCTCAAAGCATCCTAATTGTCTATATCAAACTTATTTTAGTTAATCGAACTATCAAGCATTGCAAAAACCAAGAATATGTGCCATCATTATAAATAAAGTGATACACCAATTAAGCAACCAAGTAGCCACAAAAAGGAGCACCAGATCCTAAAATGGATATAGCAATAGCATAACCATTTTTTTTTTCCACCCCTCACCAACCAAATAATAAGTGCAGTAACAAGCAAGGTTTAATCATTCTTCATGACCAATGGTGTTATAAAACCCACATAAGGCATTTCTCAACTCTAACTTTTAGGAACCCATTCCAAAACAAATGGATCTAACCGCAAACTCTCTCTGTCATTTTTTTTTTCTTTCAGTAGGATAATTATATTTTTAGAGAACTCTTCGAATATCATGAATGGATATTCACTAGTAGCTTTGATTGATACAATTCTGCGTTCACCATGGTACTAAAACAATTTGCAGAACTAGGTTTTCTTGCAATAATTTTCAAAGATTCCTCCTTTGTTAAGCCAACACTCTATAGAACAACCTAAACTTAATTCCATGGCTTACAAAATATAACCTCAAAGTTACCTGTAAACAAAGAATCAAAATACAATAAGATGATTAAACAATGAATTATTATTACCACCAAGCATCAAACCCTCACTAAAAACAAAATCACCACAATTGAATAAAATTGATCCCTAATTTGAACAATAAAAATGTGCACCCTATAAACCTCCTAGAAGATTTAACAAAATGAATAAAGAAAATAGAAAACCCATCTGTTTAGTAGTAAAGGTGATGGATTCGAGACCATACCTTTAGAATTAAGCTCATTACACTGGGCTTTAAGGCAATTAAGATTATGATTTTTCTGGTGGACAAGTAGCTGAAGCTCAAGGATGTGGTGGAGATAATATTGTTGGAATCCCTCTCCATGCTTTGTCATTACAACCTTGGTAGAGCACATCTCCTTTTCGATCACCAACTCCAACTGCTTCATCTCAACCCCTACGACGACCATTATTATAAAGTAGAAGATTTTTCACTATTGATTTTACTATTTCATAAACAATTTCACTCAAGTAGTTTTTGTTGTTCTCACAGTCTTATATAGGTTGTAATTGTTGTCAACTAAGTTTAAGTGTGCAAGAAAGTAAAGTCACATGGAAGGGCAAGAAAGTAAAAGCCACATGGAGGGGCAAGAACGTAAAAGTCACATGAAAGGGCAAGATAGTAAATTTGCCGCAAGTAAACCCTATTAGGATTTCATGGAGGAGTATATAAGGGCCATTGGAAGACAACAAAAATGAGACGGATTGGCAATTTGAGTAGAATGGCACACAGTGGGCAATTGAGCAAAACGGACAGAAAAACAGACACCACCAGTAAGAGAGAGAAAAACCTGTGAGGAACGGCACACCACCGGCACACCAGCGGTTGGCGTAGGAACAGCACACCACTGGCAAGAGAGAGAAACTCGTGAGTAACGGCACACCAGCAGTCGGCGGTGAACGGAAAAACCCGATTTGGCCAACCAAGAGGGGTACACGGCAGAACAGGGGCTGGACGGGAAAAACAGATTCGGCTGGATGGCGAGGAGACCAGAAAGATCCAGCTGGGATAGTAAAGAGATCTGGTTGACGATGAGAGATCCAGCAAAAAGAGATCCAGTCGACGGTGAGAGATCCGGCAGAAAGAGATCCAGTCGATGGTGAGAGATCCAGCAGAAAGAGATCTGGTTGACAGTGAGAGATCTGGTAGAAAGAGATCCGGTCGACGATGAGAGATCCGGCAAAACAGGGGCTGGACGAAAAAACAGAAACGTGAGGCGAGCCGTGAGACAAGGAGACGAGTGAGACCATGAGACGGTAAAAGCAGGAGTTGTGTGAGACAACCTAGAGAAGGAATTCAGCGAAGCATCAGAAAGAACTCAACATATTTCGAAATTTCTTCAAGAGAGGTTAGAGAGCGTTGCGGTGAATTTCTAAGCGGCAGTGGAGCAGCCTTTCAATTCAAGAAAGGTAAGATAAGCTAGAAGAAGGGTAGACACAGTAAGTGACACTCTTTGTATTGTACTTACTTAGTATTTGCAATAGTGAAAGGAGCCAGAGGATTAAGACATCCATTGTAACTGCATTCTCAAGTATAGTGGATAGTCTCGATAAGAGAGAGTTCCTACCACCGTGGATGTACGTCACGTTGATGGAACCACGTAAATCTCGTGTGTCCTTAATTTGCTTTACATTCTGTGTTTTGAATTGAGTTGTGAATGCAGTTAAAGTATCAGCCAACCCATAACCTAACAAAGGCCTAAATAAGAACATTCGAATTGTCTATTAGGCAAGGTGTCTGAAAGGCGACTTTGGGGACTATTGTGATTAGTAGGTAGCAATAGATCTACCTTAGTCGAGTCTGAGAAAGAGTTTGCTTTTAAGAAGTGGTTGAAGTTGTTCACTTACTTGTGAATTACAAATTGTGGTGATACTAATTCACCCCCCTCTCAGTATCACAAACTAATAGATCTTAGGGAGAAGTCGGGAACTTCAATTGGTATCAGAGCCTGGTTCACTAGTTTGAAGTTTAACAGCTTGGTGTACTAGTTTGAAGGGATCTAGAAGTTTGACTTGTTCAGCATATTGAGAAATGGAAGCTGGTACCAGCACTAGCACCATTTACAGCAAGAAGGTTCCAATCTTCAACGGAACCAACTATTATATGTAAAGAGTAAGAATGCAAGTGGTATTTGCAACCATGGGCATGAATGTGGTGAAATGTGTACATGAGGGTTTTGTGGCTCCGGAAGAAGGTAAAGACCTAATCCCAGAGGAGTTAAGGCAGTTTGAGATAAATAGGAAGGCCTCAAATGTCATCATTTCAACATTGACAGATGCTGAGTATGCTAAAGTTATGGACTGCAAATCTGCCAAAAAGATATGAGACAAATTGCAGAAAGTCTATGAAAGTGATAGCAGAATGAAGGAGGCTAAGCTTCAAGTGTTCAAGAAGAGATATGAATCTCTCAGAATGCAGAAGAATGAGACAGTTCAAGAGTTCTTCACTAGGGTTATTGACGCTGTGAACGACCTGAGAAGTCATGGGAAGAACAAGAAGGACTCATCGATTGTGAAGAAAATGCTGAGAATTCTGCTTGAGAGGTTTGCCTCAAAGGTGGCAGCCATAGAGGAGAGTAGAGATCTCAATTCTATGTCTCTGCATGATCTTCAGTGCAATCTTATTGCATATGAGATGAGAATAAAGTCAATTGAGAGCTCCTCAATGTCAAAGGTATCAAAGGGGGTAGCTTTCAAAGCTATGAAACACTTGAAGATAAAAGAAGAGGAAGAATCATCCAGTAAGGATAATGATGATGATGAGGAAGAAAGTGAAGGTGAAGTATTGGCTTACTTCATAAGGAAATTCAAAAAGTGGTCTAAGAAAGGAAAAGGACAGTTTTCCTTGAGATGTTATCATTGTAGGCAAACTGGACACTTTACTTCTCAATACAAAGTGAAACTTGATGATGAAGATGAGGATAGTGATGATGAGCAGAATTCAAGATGGAGAAGATCATCATTCAAATCAAAGACATCCAGTAAGAAGATTGCCTACCCACAGAGGAAGATGAGAGGCTCATTCAAAAGTTATGTGAGTCAGACAAAAGAAGCTAATGAGGAGGAAGATGAAGACTCATCAGATGAGTATGTCTTTATGGCATCAGCACAAGGTGGTAGCTCAACGTCTGAAGAGGAAGAGGAAGTTGATGAAGAAGAGCTAGATCTTGAAGCTGAGCTGGAAGCAATTTCAAAGGAGATAATTAGAAGAGGCAGAACCATAAGAAGGCTGGAGGCCCATATAAAACAAGTTGAAGCAAAGTCTGAGGAAGTTGAAAGTCAAAACGATGAAATAAGGGCTGAGCATATTGACTTAAAGAGAAGATTTGAGGAACAGATCAAAATATGTGAAAACCTTACAGTAGAGCTTGGCTCAAGGGCTTCAAAAATTGAAAAAATGGAGAAAGAGTTGCTGAGACTTCAGCAACATCTCAAAAGTAGCAAAGAGAACGTGCAGAAGCTTGAAATGATAGGAGAAACAAGTTCTGAAAAAGGAGAGAAGAATGTAGAGAAAGTGCAGCAATCTGAGGCTGCATTGGCTAAAGAAAATAAGAATGTGTCATAGAAGTTGAAAGAGAAGGTTGTGACTCAGAAGAAGATAGCTGAGAATAAAGAAAATCTAAAGAAGCAACCTAGGGTGGCAAACAAGAAGGAAGAAAAAAAAGTCGGCCAGTAGAGGGCTACGACTGAATAAGAGAAGGAGAAGAAGGTGACTGAAATGAAAGTCACACAAGCAAAGAAGCCAGCTACTTTGCCTACACAGCAAGTGATGAACAGAAGAAGACAAGCAGTTTGGGGTCATAAGGTGAGTAACTGTTGGTGGAGAAGGTCAGTATATGTCTCCAACTTGAGAAGATACGATGCTGCATACAGGGGGAGACAATACAAAATTCAGAAGAGAACACTTGTCGTTAGTTCTTGCACATACTGTAAAAGGCAAGGACACGCTAACAAGGATTGTTGGTGGAAGCCCAAACCAGTGGTTTCAAAGAACAAGTTTGCTATATTAGCAGACTTGGAATAGTGTGAAAGGTGTGGGCAGGATGACCATAATGCCAAGAGATGCATGACACTTCTCCCTGAGCAAGAGTAGGCACTCAATGGCACAGTGAAAACAAGCGGTGCAGTCAAAGCTAAGAAAAAGAAGAAAGCTATCTTCCAGCCAGTTCAAAAGAAGGAATATAAAGTTAAAGGGGAGGTGGCTAATATAGCTAAAATTGCACTCAAAATTGACTGCAAGGATAAGCAGTGGATCCTTGATAGTGGATGCACTTCACATATGACGGGAGATAAGAATAAATTATCAAAGCTAAACAAATCAAGAGAAGGCAAAGTCAAATTTGGCAATGATGATTCACTCAACATCGATGGTCAGGGGTCAGTAAAGATTAGAAGAGGAAAGTTGAAAGATGTTCTACACATTGAAAGACTTAGATATAATTTAGCATCTGTTAGTCAGCTATGCAACAAAAACCATAAGGTAATTTTCACAAAAATAGGTTGCTAGGTAAAGAGTAAAGAAGGCAATACTGTTACAGTTGGGAAGAGAACAGTTGGAAATTTATATATGATTGATGAGGACAAGACAAGCAGCTGTTTACTTACAAAAGAAGAAGAAAATCAACTCTGGTATAGGAGGCTGGGACACTTAACACAGAAGAATATGAGGAAGCTGACCACTACTCATGCAATCAGAGATATTCCAGACCTCAAAAGAGAGAGGGAGTATGTCTGCTCAGCATGCTCTAAAGGAAAACATGTCAAAAAGTAGTATAAGACCAAAGAGTTTAGTTCTGAAGCAGTGCTTGACATTGTACATACTGATTTGTATGGGCTGATGAGAACAAAAGGGTTGAATGGTGAGAGGTACTTCATCTTGTTTGTTGATGATTATTCCAGAAGGACCTGCATCATACACCTCAAACACAAGTCAAAAGTTTTGAAATGCTTCAAGAGATACAGAAGATTGGCTAAAAATGAGAGTGGAAAGAAGATCAAAGTATTGAGGTCAGATCAAGGCACTGAATTCACAAATGGAGCTTTTGAAGATTACCTTGAGAAGCATGGAATTCACCATCAGATGGCAGCAGCAAGAACACCTCAACAGAATGGGGTGGTAGAGAGGAAGAATATAGCTGTGGTTGAAATGGCAAGAGCTCTACTACTGGAATCCAAGCTTCACACAAGATTTTGGACAGAAGTAACATTTATAGCCGTGCACCTACTGAACAAAGTTTTACTAAGGCCTAATATTGATAAGACTCCATATGAGCTATGTAGTGGGAAGAAGACAACAGCTAAGTATCTTAGAGTCTTTGGTAGCCTATGTTTTGTGAAGAACAAGGAGCAAAACCTAGGAAAATTCAACGCTAGGTCTGACAAAGGCATCTTTGTGGGATACTCAGCAAAGACAAAAGGTTATAGAGTTTTCCTACATAAGCTGGAAAAAGTGATCACTTCTAGTGATGTGAGAATAGATGAGAACTGGAAAACAATGCAGAATAGAGAAGCTGAGGACAATGAAGAAGATGACTTCAATGTAGATGAAGAATCAGACCATCCTGAAGAAAAGGAACAAGAAGTAAGTTCAGACTCAGAGAAGAGTGAGTCTGAAGATGAAGAAAGAGATCCTCTTGCAACTAAGACAGTGCAAGGAAGAAGGATAAAGAAAACATGGACCAGTGCTCATCAAAGAGATCAGATCATAGGTGACCCATCAGCAGGAGTTACAATAAGAAGAAGAATTGTGGGAGCTACTGCTCTACTCTCACAAGTTGAACCTAAATCTGTTGAAAAGACTATTCAAGACAAAGCCTGGGTCAAAGCTATCAATGAGGAGCTGGATCAAATTGAGAAGAATGATACATGGGAGCTGGTTCTAAGACCTACTAATAAGAATGTTATAGGAATAAAGTGGGTGTTTAGGAATAAACACAATGAAGATGGCAAGGTGGTGAGGAACAAGGCCAAGCTGGTCTGCAAAGGCTACACTTAGATAGAAGGGGTAGATGTTGATGAAACTTTTGCACCAGTAGCAAGGTTAGAAACTATCAGAATGTTCTTAGCTTTGGCAGCACACAAGAGGTATAAAGTCTATCAGATGGATGTGAAATCCACCTTTCTGAATGGGCTCTTGAAAGAAGAAGTGTATATTGAATAACCCGATGGAGTACAAATCAGTGAGGATAAGACACATGTGTGCAAGCTGAAGAAAGTTTTCTATGGTCTTAAGCAAGCTCCAAAAGCATGGTACAGTAGGTTGGATGCGTACTTAAGAAGGTTGAACTTCAGAAGAGGAACGGTTGATAATAACCTGTATGTGTTCAACTCAGAAAAAGGCCAGCTGATAACCATAGTATATGTAGATGACATCATCTTTGGAGGGGATCACTCTGAGCTATGCCAAGATTTTGCACAGAAGATGAGTGAGGAATTTGAGATGTCATTGATTGGAGAAATGACGTACTTTCTTGGATTATAGATAAAGCAGTGTGAAGAAGGTATCTTTATTTCTCAAACGAAATATGCCAAAGAGATGCTGAAAAGGTTTGGCATAGAGGATAGCAGATCTATCAGTACCCCTATGACAGTGGGCTGCAAGTTAACAAAAGATCAGAAGGGAAGGAGTACAAGCCCTACAGAGTACAGGAAGATGATAAGGAGCCTTCTGTACCTTACGACATCAAGACCTGATCTTATACAAACTGTGTGCGCTGCCAGCAGATTCCAAGCTAATCCTAAGGAGTCTCATGTGTTGGCAGTGAAAAGAATCCTAAGGTACCTCAAAGGAACACTAGAAATGGGCTTGTGGTATCTAGCCATGGATTCTGTTAAACTACAAACATACACTGATGCAGACTAGGCAGGAAGCATAGATGATAGAAAATCAACCAGCGGCTGCAGCTTCTACTTGGGTTCAAAGTGTGTTGCATGGTTAAGTAGAAAGCAAAACAATGTTGCTTTGAGCACAGCTGAGGCTGAGTATATGGCTGCTTGTGCAGCATGTACACAGGTGATATGGATGCTAAGACAATTGGTAGACTTGGGTATTGAAGTGAAGTTACCAGTGAGTGTACTTTGTGATAATCAAAATGCTATTGATCTCAGCAAGAATCCGATTCAACATTCGAGAAGTAAGCATATTGACATCCAATATCACTTCATCAAAGATCAAGTGGAACAGGGCATAATTTAGTTGGAGTATGTTGGCACTAAAGATCAAATTTCAGATATTCTATCTAAACTTCTGTCCACAGAGCTGTTTGAGAAGCACAGATTGAGTCTATCTGTGCAAATGCCTCCTCAAGCCTGAAGTTCAGGTGAATCCTCCATCTCCACTTTGCGAGTTTTTTAGATTTGTAATTGGTTGGTAAAGGGGGAGAGAAGCAACAGTGTAAGGGGAGCTGTTAAGAAAAGGGGAGTGTATATTTAGGGGGAGTTGAAACTGCTGCATAGTGGCTTTTTTCATGAGTGTTGCCAACAATTACAAAGGGGGAGATTGTTGTTCCCACAGCCTTGTATGGATTGTATTTGTTGTCAACTAGGTTTAAGTGTGCAAGAAAGTAAAGCCATATGGAAGGGCAAGAAGGTAAAAGCCACATGGAAGGGCAAGACAGTAAATTCGCCGCAAATAAGCCCTATATGGATTTCATGAAGGAGTATATAAGGGCCATTGGAAGACAACAAAAATGAGACGGATCGACAATTTAGCAAAATGGACAGAAAAATAGACACCACCGGCAAGAGAGAGAAAAACCCGTGAGGAACGGCACACCAGCGGTTGGCGTAGGAACAGCACACCACCGGCAAGAGAGAGAAACCTGTGAGGAACGGCACACCACCGGCACACCAGCAGTCGGCGGTGAACGGAAAAACTCGATTCGGCCAACCAAGAGGGGTACACGGCAGAACAGGGGCCGGACGGGAAAAACAGATCCGGCTGGACGGTGAGGAGACCAGAACGTGCGATGGCTTGATCTGGCTGGACGGTGAGAGATTCGGTTGGACGGCAAGGAGACCAGAAAGATCCAGCTGGGACAGTAAATAGATCCAGTCGACGGTGAGAGATCTGGCAGAAAGAGATCTGGTCAACGGTGAGAGATCCGGCAGAAAGAGATCCAGTCGACGATGAGAGATCTGGCAGAAAGAGATCCGATCGACAGTGAGAGATTCGGTAGAAAGAGATCTGGTCGACGATGAGAGATCTGGCAAAACAGGGACTGGATGGAAAAACAGAAACGTGAGGCGAGCCATGAGACAATGAGATGAGTGAGACCATGAGACGGTAAAAGCAGGAGCTGTGTGAGACAACCTAGAGAAGGAATTCAGTGAAGCATTGGAAAGAACTCAACATATTTCCAGATTTCTTCAAGAGAGGTTAGAGAGCATTGCGGTGAACTTCTAAGCGGCAGTGGAGCAGCCTTTCAATTCAACAGAGGCAAGACAAGCTAGAAGAAGGGTAGACACAGTAAGTGACACTCTTTGTATTGTACTTGCTTAGTATTTGCAATAGTGAAAGGAGCCAAAGGATTAAGACATCCATTGTAACTGGAATTCTCAAGTATAGTGGATAGTCTCGGTAAGGGAGAGTCCCTACCACCGTGGATGTACGTCATGTTGACGGAACCACGTAAATCTCATGTGTCCTTAATTTGCTTTATGTTCTGTGTTTTGAATTGAGTTGTGAACGCAATTAAAGTATCATCCAACTCATAACCTAACGAAGGCCTAAACAAGAACATTCCGAATTGTCTATTAGACAAGATATCTGAAAGGTGATTTTGGGGACTATTGTGATTAGTAGGTAGCAATAGATCTACCTTAGTCAAGTCTGAGAAAGAGTTCACTTTTAAGAAAAGGTTGAAGTTGTTCACTTACCTACGAATTACGAATTGTGGTGATACTGATTTACCCCCCTCTCAGTATCATAAACTAGTAGATTTTAGGGAGAAGTAGAGAACTTTAGTTTTTATGGCTTCTATGGATTTATATCATAGAAGGGGAAAAAACACACAATGAATTGGGTTTAGGGATTGGGATATCTTTGAAAACAAGTCAATTGTAGTATGTTTTAGGCCTAATTTAGTATCTTGGATTGATATTTAGGCCTAAGTCTATGTTCTCAAAGAACAAAAGTGGGCTTCATATTTAGTCCTTCTCAAAGAACTAAGATACAAAATAATTTAGGTCATGATTTGTAATGAAATTCTTGGAAGTTTGTTAATTTGTTCAACCAAGTGGGCCACATTATAAGGGTAAGTCTAATAGGTATATCAGTGGTAATTTCTTAACTTTAAATCTAGATAAAGATGGCATAATAATTTAAGGTAACTCTAGTTGCTATCATAATGGTATAATTTAAGAGTTTTTTAAAAAAAGATTAATTTTTAACTACAAGTGAAGGAAGTTTTCTCTTAATTTTTTCATTATATTACTAATATATTACATCAATTATAAAGAAAAGTATAGTCATTGGAAGATTATATTATTTATTTGGCAAACTAATTAGCCAAAGATTTTGAATATGTTTAGTACTTGTATCCCAAGTAAGCAATAACAAAAGCTCTCTTTATTAGAAAGAAAAAGGAGTGTTTCATTAAATAAAAATTACAAGGGTGGTGGCAGAAGAAAATTCTTTATTCTTTTGTCATGTTATTATCTTATCTATCCTAAGTTGGCAAAAAAAGGCATATCTCTAAACTCTTATCAAATTCTTTTTCATGATTAGCCATATAGAAGTAAAGATGGAAAAGTTTTAGATGATTGTTATCCTTTTAGCACATTTTTCTATTTTGCATCTTAAAAGTACAAAGGCATAAGCAACCAAACATCTTTTTTTGAACCAAAAGTAGCCAAACATCTTGATTCATCAATTGACTGTATTCATACTTTGAGTTTAATCTAGGTTGGTAGCTAATCCCAATAAAGAGAGACTATGACCCCTATTCAAAACATGAGCATAAGTATGCTACAAAACACATTGGTTACTTGTATATGTGACAAATTTCTTTCAATTGGAATGATTGTTAATTATAGGTTGATTATGAGTACTCAATGCAAATTAAATGGATATGTCCAACTATTCAACTCAACTTAACTGTTAAGTCTCTTTGGTGGCTTAAGTGATTGAAAAAGTTTCCTTTTTATGTTTTTTAATGAAATTTACTATCATAACTAGATGAGCCCCAACAATTAATATATTTTGATGATTTGATATTCTTTGTTGACAATTTAATGTATTCAAGAAGTTCTAAAAATAATCATATATTGATATACTCAAAAGTTAATTCTATTTAGAATAATTTGTATTTTTAGTTTTGGGTTTCATTTATGATTCTTAACTTATTACAATTTCAAGTAGTTTTAGTTTTACTCTAGTTTCAAACCTCTTTTTAAAAAATAAAAACAAAAATACCTTAATTTGCTTAATATATTTGAAGGAGGAAAAACATGAACAAAAGATTGAACACACTTTTGAATTTGGTACATGAAATTTCAATTTTACTCTATTTTAATAATTTTTTCACTCTTGTACAAATTTATTTTAATAAAAAATTTTAAATTTTAATTTAAATGTAATACACACACACACACACACACACACACACATACATATATATATAAAATATTGCTAAATAATTTCAAATGTGCACAAGGTCATGGCAAGCTCCTCTCAACCTTTTTTTTTTTTGAATTTTTATTTTTTTGAATGTAGGCTACTATGTAACATTGAGAATTTCTCTTAATTTCATATTTGGTGTCACCATTATATAAAAACAAAATGCACAAACATATTTGTCTTAATTTCATAATTGCTATTGGCATATGTAATTAAGAGTGATGCAACTTATAAGTTACAACTAGTACATACGGTGGAAATGTTAGATGTTAAGGGGATTGAGGGAACATTGATCCCAATTACATTGGTTATTATAATGTTGAAGTCTTGGATATATATTCTTTGCCTCATATTATTAACTAGTAGGCAATTGTAATAATCATGTTACAGGTTACAGGTTGCACTTTTATTTGAATTTGCCTTATGTTGTTGACAAGGTCTAACCTTGCATATAATCATATCCAAAATCAATAAATAGGTCATTGGCTCGCCATTGTAGTCATGTTCTCTATTATATTAGTAGGTTAGCTTTTGAGTTATGTGTTGCTCTATTAATTTAGATTCTTAAGCTGGAACATTAAGTTTAAAAAAATGTTGTAAATAAAAAGTTGTCATCTAATTATTATTGGAGGAGAAACAAAGGTTAACCTACTACTACTTTGCATGTTCATGTTAACTGGGGATTAGAATAAGAATTCCATGCTAAACAATCATGTTAATTGAGAATTAGAATAAGAAATCCATCCTAATTAATGACTAGAATAATATGTATAAATAACTAGCCTCTTTTCTTCATTTTCTAGGTTGGAATTCCAAGTGGTAAGTGTAAGAGAGAAAGGTAGGAATTGTTATTTGTCAAGAGTCAAGGGAGTATCTTTTATAGACAAGTTGAAGAAGGGAGTGAGGTGGGTTTTAAGGGAGAGGATGGGGAGAGAGAAAAAGCTTTGGGTTAGAGAGATGGTAACTTCTCACAAAGTGCACAAGCAAAAAAATAAAAAAATAAAAAACCTTTATGTTCTCTTAGAAAGAAGGAATTAATGACTAACACTTTGATATGTGACAGGATTACAACATCTTTAGTTGTACTATATATATATATATAGAGTTATATGGGTAAGAATTCCAATCATAACTTCAAAAAAAGATTTTGTCTTTTGTTTCCACTTTTGTCCTTTTACTTTATATGGCAAAAAGATTCTTCTTCTCTCACATTTTTATTTTAAATTTCATTTTGTCTCTTTTTTTTTACAGTGACACTTTTTATCATTTTCCTTGATTTTCACATGTTCTTGATAGTATGCTTACATGTTGCAATTTTAGTAAAGGATAGCAAGTTAGCAATGTATATACATCTTAGCATTTAACCAATTGTGGCCTGCGACATGATACAGATCATCCAATTAATAAACTTCCCTTGCTACCCAAGATAGACATTTTTCTTTCCACCTTTTGAGTTTTTCTTTGCACATATTCACTAAGGATATTCATACCTTTTTTAATCTCCCAATACAAGTTGGTAGGCTTAACTACCTTTCCTTCTCCACCATATGAAGATAGAGCCAATAGCCACTCCTTATTTAATTACTAGGTCAATATTTTTACTAAAGGAGACCTTAGACTTATCAATGTTGATTAATTGGCCTAATGCCTATAATTGTAGAAGTGTATAGATTCCCTTGCAATAAAACATGATAGTTGTTTTCAAGTAATTACAACTCAAAGCAAAATGTAGGTGGTAAATCATAAAGATCTACTTAGTTCAAATGTATATCCTTTTTTTTTTTTTAACCTTTTGAAAGATGTTTTAGCATAAACCTTGCCTAATTAAGTTTAAGGGGAAATTTATTCTGAACATTTTTTTTTTGAGTGAGTTAAAAATAAATCAATACAAAAAATAAAAAATAAGTTGTTGTAATCCTTCTTTTAAAATAAAATAAAAAATACAGCATTTTTTATATTGAATTATTTTGATTTACCAAAAAAAAGTAAGTCAAAATAGTAAGCATCTAAATTTAAATTTGAATACTATCTATGATTTAGAGAAGAGGATTATAAGAATGAAATTAAATTTTTATTTATATAGATTGTAGTATGTTTTAATGGCTTTTGATCAAATACAACAATAACAACAAGAATTTTAATTTTAAATTTAATGGGTTTTAATCAAATTATTATATATATATATATATATACAAAACAATTCTCTTAGGAAATAAAAAAGAAAGAGAGAGAGAAAAAAAAGAAAAATGATGAATAAGAAATAAAAAGACTGTAAGCTCGCCATGTAGCCCAAGGCTACAAAAAATGAATCCATCTTGAAATGGAAAACCATTGCATAAGCACCATAAGTCCATAACTAAGGAGACCAACTGGGTGGGGACCAAGCCCATCATGCTACCCACTAATTTGTTAGTTCAAAGTCCACTTAACAAAGTTTCTAGGTCTGAGAGTTGAAAATCATTGATTTGATGGCCTGTTATGATTAATAGATTATAATGGGCATGCCCAATCTATTTTCACGAGGCATTCTTCTTGTAAGAACTTTTAACTACAATAGTGCAACTCAATATTACAATTATGATAGGTAAAAGTCAAAAATAAAAAAGACAAAAATCCAACTTAAGTACTAAACCCAATAATTTGCAAAAACAAACCAAGTAATTTTAATATGTAAAAAAATGATTAGTTATATTAAGAATTCGTTATTTAAATAATTAATTTTATAATGATCGACATAAAGGCAAAATTTTAATTTTATGTTTTAATATAAAGCAACTTGTGCAAATGTGTTTGCAATACTTTTTCAACCTTGATCCTTAGGCAAGAAATTTTGAATTTTGTAGTTGTATTTTTTGAGTTATATTTGAATTGGATAATAATTCTCAAACATTTAAATTTTTAAATTTAATGAATTTAACCTAAGTTGTGGCCTACTGACATCAATATGGAGGATGTACATGTGTATTATATACATATATGGGATTAAATACATGGCCTTTTAGCAATGTTTGATTATTCAAAGTTGCCAACTTTTCTTGTAGCATAGTGATAGATTAGCCACTGAAGGAGTTCCAATCTAGAAGCTCCTTCCATGAATGCATCCAAATAAAAACAAAAACCCACTCGCATGTCTTTATGCACCTATAAGAAGCACAAATGGAAACATTCCACCTTTGTAAGTAATTGATAGCAATTTAGTCATATCATCCTATCTAGCACTCTTTGATGGCATAAATATCTCCAAAGAAATACTTACATCTATTATTGCAAACTTGAAAGAAAGTGACTTGAATTTCTATCCAAATTTTCTACCCACAAACTTCCATGGGGGTTGACTTTTTTATTCTCAAAAGATATGCAAATCAGAATGGACACATTTGTATTTCAAAACTTTGGTTTTGCTAATTTTATAAGTGTATGTGCATCATTATATCATACAAAATTTTAGTGATTAGTTTAGTGTATGATCAAATTTTTTCTTTTTTATTGATTGTCTGAGAAATGTTTGGGGATCCAAAAAAATGCAAAAAGGAAAAAAAAATAGAAGAAATTTAGGAACAATTAAGGAGTAACAATTGAGATAATTATAGTATTGATATTTTGAAAGTTCAAAACTAATAATTACATTCCTTGCTTATAACACTAAAGCATTGTAATTAACATCAATTATTGGAAGCTTCGATCAAAAAGATAAGAATATGACAAGACTCTTGCATGGATGTGATTTCAAATTTCTTTTTACTCAAGCAAATTGGTCCCTTTTACTCAAAAAAAAAAAATTCCAAATTGATCCCAAGCACTACAAAAAGCAACAAAGGAAGAGGAATAGTCAGTCAAAATGCAATAAGTGGTGGCCCACACGACCACCATATTCCATAATGAAACATTGCCACATGTCCATCTTATCCTTTTACCCAACATTTTTCATCTTGGCATACTCTTTCTATCTTGGGATGGGCCCCTCTAGTCTCTCAACTTTCCTTCTCCCCAAATGCCCTTCAAATAGTGCCTAAAACACTAAGAAACCATTAAAGTAAAATCCATCACAAAAACCCCTTTCTCTATAGATCAATAAAAGCCCGAAAATGGTTATTAATCTCCTTCATCTAAGACCCACAATGGTCCAACCATGTGCAACCTCATATGGCACCTATAAAGATGACCCAAATTATTAGAAAAGCTCCTCTGCCTTGCCAAATTGGTGGACCCCTCTCTTTGGTTGGTTCCTAAAGACCAACTACATTGGCTCTAAGGATAAATAGATGATGATGACTTAGGGGAAAGAAGAGATCAGATCTGAGGCTGAAACTAAACTAGCAAAATCTCAGTTCCCTCCAAGATGCCTCACAAAGAAAAAGGCCAAGTAGCTTCGCTTGTTGACTACCAACACATCATCATTTCATGATGCCAAGTATCACTCTCCTATCGCTGGTGGCCTCACCTCTAAGTTTAAGCCTTGCTCAGATTGTTAGCTCTCCAACCACTCCATGGTTTAGTTCTCTTCGGCCATCATCTCATAAGTACATTTTTTTTTCTTTTCATTTTACCTTTTTTTAAAATCTTTCAAACGTTGTAATATAATTTAGTTCTTGCCTTTTTGGGTCTCCACTAATGTGTTTGATTGGTCCCATCTGGTGACATTTCTTTCCCTTGTAAACTTTTGTAAGAGATGTTGGAATTTGTAATTATCATTGTAATATCATATAATATTGAATATCATCATTGTTAAGCTTAGATAATAAATTATTGGTGATAATGTATAAATATGATTATGAAAGATTTTCATGACATAAACGGTGGTTGATACTTACATTATAGATGTTGACGTGTTCAATTGTTCTAGGTGTCTTAGTGAAAAGTATCAGATTATTCTAAAAATAAATCAATAAATAAATCAACAAAATAATAGAACAAGCAGCAAGTTTGAAAATAGATACATCAAGTAAAAGCCATGAGCAAATGAGCCAGCCAACATAGCCATAAACAATTGATCCCTTATAATAGGTCTATGGCATAGTGAGAGTTGAATTGAAACACTACAATCACCCATAAAAGCTATACATTAAACAATGAAAATTTAAAACACATGTAGTGAATAATCCAAAGAATGAAAGAGAAAAATAATCACCGAAAAAAAAATGGTGGGGAGTTTAGTTAGAGGAAGAATAAAAGCATAAATGAGAGGAACTATGAACTTGAATACAACAACTTTGTTTTGCTTCCTAATAGGCCACTCTCTTCAACAAAATTCAAACACAAACTTTAATTCTAATCAATAATACATCAATTAACAAAGATCTTGAAGTAGAAATATGCATGTAATATAACAAGCCCATAATAGATATTTGATGAAAACTCACCGATTGGAGGTATGGGGATTGGACAATGAGCCCATGATTGGGTGTCAATTTAGAAAGTGTTTGCTCTTTGTCCAAATCTAAAGAGGTCATTTTCCATTTGAGTTCAATTTTGACCTTTACTAGAACAATGCAAGATAGAAATATTACAACTAATTTATATAGATGCATAAATTTTAATTTGCATTAAATTAAATACATTGTCATATACCTAAAGTCAACTAATTTAATGCATACATAATTTTAATAGTTATTTTATTTTTCAAAGAATAAGGAAAATGTCATTAGTACATGCATTTGATGAAAATTTTCCTTTTTATTGGGAAAATCAGACTAGTAAAAATATTAGGTTATTTAATTTTTCATCATTATCTAATTTGATATGAAACTTTTGTATATAAATTTTCATAGTATGGTGAAAATTTTTGATTTAGATGAAGAATAGAGAATTTTTCTTTAAAACCACAATATAAAGTAACAAGTCAAAAGTAAACTAACAACTATTTGAAATAATTTAGAATAATAAATAATTTTTTATGAAGACAATATATATTTTAAAATAATTTATTTTTATTTTATATATATATATAAAGAGAGGGATAGAGAAGAAAAAAAAAAAGTCTTACCTCCTCTCTTAAAACAACATTCACAAATTAGTTATTTATAACAACTATCTAAGATAATTTATTTATATATATGGTACCAACTACACATGATAAATATTTGGAATGAAGTCTTGGTCAAACCCCTTTTGGCTTAATGTAAATGTAAATTCAAAGGTCTAAACCCATTTATGGGTGAGTAGGCCTTATAAGAAAGGCAAAGTACTAACATGCTCTGAAAAAAGTTTAGAGCTAAATCAATCCTATACATTAAAGGCCAAAAAGAAAAAATCATCTTTACTTTAACTTCATAAAGCCTAGATCTAGTCACTCATACTGGACACATGGTGGACATTGGGCTTCTCCATATTAAAGATGGTTACATGTGTAGTGATGGGCTTAGATGTATGTATTTCAGCTTGAAATAATGGGCCACAATCAAATTGCATTCAACAAGCTTGTCTAAATGAACATTTCAAATGGGACAAAGACAAATTTGCTAGCTTAATCACTTTTAAAGACATCTGTAAGACTAGGCCACTAGGTTCCGCATAACAAAAATAGTTTACATCTTTTTACCATGTCAAATGGCATAATTACAAACACAAATTATGCAAATTCAACGCCTTGCTACTTTGTTCAGTTTTTCTTTAAAGGGGTGAAAGCTTTAGAAATAACTATATTTTGTTAAAGTGTAGTATAAACAAAATCTAATAAAAAATATTAAAATACAACATTATAAGTGTCATCATAATTTTATTCAAAATAATCAAATAATTATTATTAAAAATTAAAAGTTGACAATAAATAACATAAAAATATAACAGAGACTAAGAAACTAACATTAAAATACAATAGTGTAACCAATAAAGCCTAAAGAAGAAACTCATCGGAAGGACTGACCAAAGGATTCTTAATGTTTTCTACAACCAGAGTTGTTACCTCCTCCACTATACTACAATCATCCTTAACTTCAAAATAATTGTGCAAAACAATAATAATCAAAATTGGACTATGTGGATTATTTTCCAAGACAAAATTGGTCGTCATATCCATGAACACCATCATGGGAATATATGCCTTTTGTGAGGGAGAAGATCCCTAACATAAGTAAATGCAAAAAATGGTAGCAAGTGAAGGGTGGAGGATTGAATGGTAGTGGATTGAAATTAGCAAAAGTAAAGCAAAAATTAATGGCAATGTAATTACAACTATTGTACCAATGATCAACCATCTAGAGTTACGACTATTGTACCAATGATCAACCATCTAGAGTTACGACTATTGTACCAATGATCAACCATCTGGAGGGATGTCTTATGCTAGAGAAAAATTATTCTTTTAGCCTAGAAAATTTAAGAAGAAAGATAGATAACCAAACAAAGACACCTATAAAAGTTGTGAAAATTAGTTGCTTATAGCACGACCGAAGGACATAGAAGCCATATTCTGATATTGTCTATAGAGGAGAGAAAAAAAAAAACATTTGGTAAGAAGAATGAGAGAACAAGAGGATACATAAACTTCTTTTCCCTTTGCAAGTTAGGTAACAATAGCTCGTGCAATGATGTTTCAACAAGCAGAACCTAAAATCTTCTAGGTCATCTCAAGCAATGTCTTTATAACAAAAATCTTTTTTGATGTTGTCCTTGCTTTTGGCTGTTGTTTGTGTTATTATTGTTGTTGTGGTGAAATGGGTGGTTAGGAGAAGGAATTGAAAAAGAGGCAACATTAACAGCTATTACATTAGTTAATCTAATAATTAAGTACATTATGTGTCTCTTTTTTTCTTTTTCTTCTCAATCTCTCTTCCAATCATTTGCCAATTGTCTTCTTCTCCATACAACTACTTATCATTGACCTTAATGGGCTACTTCTTGTTTTGGTAGATTCTAATTTGACAATTTGGTTGCACTTTGCATGTCTTTAATGGAAACACTAGCCTCTCTGATCTTTCTAGCTCCTACCTTTTGGGTCTTCCCTCATGTTGGTTTGCATTCTTAAAATAATAATAATAATAATAATAATAATAATAGAGGAATATGTATATGTAATATAATTATTGTATCTACTTTAATTTTATTTTTCACAATCGATTAATGTTTAATAATGCATATTCGATTTGATTATGTGAAAAAGGTTCTAAATCCTAGTTCAGTTAATATAGTTCAACTTAATATGAAAATTGGTTTCAATTATTTTTTAAATATTAGCTTTTTCTATTATTCTTTTAAATATTTTATAATTTAAAATTTTATTAACTTATGAAATAATTTATTTCTATTGAAAAAATAACTTTGATAAATTTAAAAAATTTTGGTCAATCAAACTAATTATAGCAAACATGTAATCCATGTGACCATAACCATTCATTTAAAGGGCATTTTAACCATTCACCAGGGTGTTTGTGCCATTTTTTATCAAAATTTGAGGCTTATATAATTCTTATGTTTCTTTTTTCCCTTATTGGCAATAGCAAAATACTTATCCTTTTTTTTTATTCTTGTACAAAATATTTTATTTGCACTGGCTAACCTAAACTTCAATAACAACATTGCAGATAGTAGAGTTTTAGGTGCAACTTTCATCTGAACTAGCTATTTGGAACCTTCATTCCTTCTAACTATGTGGCAGGCTATCATTGATGTGTATGGTTTCCTTGTATTGCTCCTTGAGTTCTTGACCAGCAAGGCACCCAATCAAGCTTCACTAGGCAAGGAAGGCATTGACTTGCCTAAGTGGTCCAACTGGTGGTTTATGAGGAATGGATGATTGAGAGTTGTTTGACATAGAGTTGATAAGGCATCATAATATTGATGCAAAGATGGTACAGTTGCAAATAGCCATGGCTTATGTCTCAACTATCCCTGATCAAAGACTAGTAATGGAAGATGTATAACAGATGATAGAGGATATCAATAGGGGAGAGACTGATGATGGTTTATGCCTGTCATCTAATGATCCATCAAAAGGATCAGATGGCCATACGCCTCTCTCAGAGCCTAAGACTCTAGCCAAACTTGTGACTCCCTAGAAATTCTTCTTAAAAAGATGTTAAAGGATGACCCTTCTTTTTAGTTGGTTCTCAAGGTCGATTACTTGGGCTTCGAGGATGAGGTAAATGATGATGTCTTAGAGAAAGAAGAGATTAGATCTGAGGTCAAGACTAAACTAGCCAAACCTTGATTTGCTTTAGGATGCTTCAGGGAGGAAAAGGCCAAGTAGCTCTACATGTTGATTGTCAACACATCATTGTTTCATAATGCCATGTATCCTACCTAATTGTGAGCCACCTCACCTCTGAGTTTAAGCCTTGCTTGGACATGTAGCCCTCCGGCCACTGCTTGGGTCAGTTCTCACGGGCCATCATCTCATAAATACATTTTTTTATTATTATTATCTTTCAATATAATTTATTTCTTGTCTTCTTGGGGCTCCCCTGACATGTTTAATTGGTCCAATCCAATGACATTTCTTTCAATTGTAAACTTTTGTAAGATACGCTAGAATCTATAATTATCATTGTAATAAAATATAATATTGATTATCATCATTGCTAAGCTTAGAAGATAAATTATTAGTGATAATGTATAAATATGATTATGAAAGATTTATATGCCAAAAATGGTGGCTAATACTTGTATTGTAGATGTTGACATGTTTAGTTGTTTAACTATAATTTATACTCACTTTATTAATAATATTAATTATGTATAAGTTTAGTTATTACTAAAGTTTAGATAGAAAACATAGTGCTTAATTTTATTTTAATTAGTGACTTTTTTTTTATTTTATTTCATGTATTCATATTATATTTTATTTTTATGTATTCAGTTAATTAGAGATATATTAATCTAATGTATAATATATTAGTTGTTAATGTCACATTCATTATTGCATTGGAGGCAGTAAGTGTACATTAGCCATCAAAGGAGTTCCAATCAAGAAATCAAGAAGCTCCTCTTGAGATTGCATAAAAAAAAAAATTTAAAAACCACATGATGTCTTTATCCGCTAATAGGAAGCTTAGATGAAAACATTGCACCTTTAGAAGTAAATGAAGGTAATTTTGTCATATCATATCTAGCACTTTAATATCTCCAAAGAAAATATGTAGATCTATTATCATTTACTTGTAAGAAAGCGACCTTTAGTTCCAACCAAATTTTCTACTTGTATACTTCTGTTAAGAATGATTTTTTGATTCCCACAAAATATGAAAATCTAAATGGCCATATTTGTCTTTCAAAACATTGGCTTTGCTAAATTTGTAAATGCACAAGCAACAATATATCACACCAAAGTTTAGTGATTAACGTAATGTATAATCAAATTTTTTTCTTTTTTATTAGCTATATAAGAAACATTTGGAGACCCAATAAAAAGCAAGAAGGAAAAAGAAATAAAAGAAATTTAGGAACAACAAATGGGTTACAATCAAGATAATTATAGGATGGATATTTTGAAAGTTCCAAACTAATAATTATATGCATTGCATATGATGTGCATTATAATTAACATCAATTAATGGGAATTCTCCAAAATTCAACCCCAAATCCCCTCTTCCTCTTACCCCATTAATGTAAATTCCTTTACCACAATTCCCTTCTTTTAAACTTAGTTATCACAAGAATTATGCTAAAAACAATGTCAATTTACACAAAGGAAAGCATATTCTTAAATAATTTGTAACAATTATTCCTTTTAACTACTTGTATGCATGGGCATCATATTTGTAACAATTACTTGCTAACAATTCACACTTTTATCCTTCCAATGAAAGACATGATTTTTTGGATCTAAACTGATTTTCATACATTGCTAACAAAAAAAGAAATTGATAGCCCCATAACCTAAGAAAAGTCTAAACCAAAACCAAGGTACCTTAAACAGTTGATATGATTGCTTAATAATTAACAATATGGTAAAAAAAAAAAAACTTAGTGAAAAGTATTCGAATCAAGAATCACATTCTAAAAATAAATAAATTAACAAAATAGTAGAACAAGCAACAAGTTTGGAAAAGGATACACAAGTAAAAGCCATGAGCAAATGAACTATTCAACATAGTCGTAAACAATTGATCCGTCAAAATAGGTCTATCGCACAATAAGAGTCAAACTAAAACACTACAATCACCCATAAAAGCCAAACATTGGACTATAAAAAATCAAAACAAATGTAGTGAATCATCCAAAAAAATGAGAGAAAAAATATAAAAAGAAATGGTGGGGAGTTTAGTAAGAGGAAGAATAGGAGCATAAATTGGAGGAACCAAAGACTTGAATGGAGCACCTTTATTTTGCTTCCTAATGGGTGCCTCTCTTTAACAAAATTCAAACATAAACATTAATATTAATACATCAATCAACAAAGATTCCCAAATAGAAATATGTGTATAATATGACGGACCCACCATAGATATTTGACAAAACTCATTGATTGTGTTGATGTTAATTCAGATTATGAGTTAATATAGATCAAGAGTTTATTATGATAGAAGTTAGTCTAATTAAGTCCAATTTGAATTTGATTGTTTGGTTAGATTTATGTGTCTATGATTATATGAAAACACATTATTTATATTATTATGTGTGTACTTTTCAATTATTATGTGACATTTTTATCAAATTGATAAAATTATAGTATTCTTATTATTTTCTATCAGTGGTATTAGAATTATTGTGCCCTATTAGCGGTGTCAAAGCCAGTTTAATTCCAAAGCCAGTATCACAGTAGGGATTTTTGATTCAAATTGAAAGAAAACATATAAGTCTTGCCGAAATTATCACAAAAGTCACTAAAGCCATCATAAAAGTTGTCGAATTTACAGAATTCATAAAAACCACTGCCTATCATTGTCAGAGATTTGCTGTTGTCCACCATACTCCTTGGAAAAACTCTAAATGTTGTTAATTTACAAAATTCTAAATGTTTGCCACTATTCATCATCGCCAATTTTGTTGTTGCCACTTGTTGTTGTTGCCCCAAACTTGATGATTTCTACTCAAAGGTCACTACTCTACCTCAACAACTCATTAGGGTGCCATTATCTCACTAGAAAAGCTTACTATTCCTTCTTATCATTCTATCAAAGTTGAAAGGTTTGATAAAAAATAAAAAAATATTTGGGGTCTAATTAAAAATAACAAAAGTTAAGGGATTAGATTGTAAATAACAAAAAATTTTAGGACTTATTGCAAATAACAAAAGTTTGGGGGGCCCAATAAAAAAAAAATGTCATGAATTTCAAGATGAATGGCACAATCCTTATTTAAGTTCCTGTCTTGAATGGGAAAAATTATAACTGATGGTATATGCAGATGAAAGTTTGTTTGATTACAACAAATTGTTGAGTATTGTGAAGAATGGAATTATAAAACTCATAGTAGATACTACAAAAGTGTAGAAAGCTACTCACCAAGAGTTACAAAAGAAGGATAAAAAGGCACTCTATTTCATCCATTAGGGGGTGAATGATGAAATTTTTGAGATGATTGTAGGAGTAACATCATCAAAGCAAGCATAGGATATCTTGACGACATCATTCCAAGGTGTAAACAAAGTTAAGGTGAAACTCCAAACTTTATGATATCAAGTTGAAATTTTGTAAATGAAAGCTTTATAAGTAATTTCAGTTTATATGAGTGGAGATCTTGCCCTAATGAATCATATAAGAATCTATGGAGAGTACCTGAATGATCATGTGAAAGTTAAAAATATCTTGTGGACACTCACATCATAGTATTAGCATATCATGGTCGTTATAAAAGAAGCATATGATTTGTCACATGAATGAGAAGCACATTACGAAGCCAGTAAAGCAAGCACTTCAAAGTTAGGCTTTTACCAAAAGTAATTAGAGTGATCAATCAAAGCATAAACAAGGTTCTTGTTATGGTAGAGGACAAGGATCTGATAGTAATTACTACAATAATAGAGGTCAAGGAGGTTATTGTAATAATTATGGAGATGATGACAATCAATATAATGACTAAAGAAGATTAGACAAATCATACAGAGGTTGAGGTCAAGGTCGAGGAAGAGGTTGTGGTAGAGGAAAGTATAACAAATCTCATGTTGAATGTTACTTATGTCATAAGCGTGGTCATTATGCTAGTAAGTATAGGTCTTAGAAGCATAATTAAACTACTCATTGTGGAAAAAAGGGAGATTCAAATGATGGAAATGAAGCACTTATAATGGTCATTACAACTATTAGAACACTAAATTACAATACATGGTTCCTTAGCATTAGGTATACCAATCATGTGTGAAAAAAAAAGCTTTTTGTTAATTTTGATGAGTTAATCCACTCCATAGTCAAGTTTACTAATGATAATAATGCTCTAGTGATGGGAAAGGGGCAAATGTTTATCAAGTTGAAGAATGGGGATCATAATTACATCTCAAATGTATTTTATGCACCAAACATGAAGAGTAACCAATTAAATTTTGGGCCAATTGCTGGAAAATAGGTATAACATACAATTATGTGATAATTGTCTTTCAATTCTTGATGGGAGAGGTACACTCATTCTTAAATCCCCTTTAACAAAGAACTAGATGTTTCAAGTTGATATTACCACCAATGTTTATACTTGTCTTAATGTTATTGTTAAAGGAGAGTCTTGGTTATTGCATCTTTATTTTATCCATCTAAATTTTCACAGTTTAAAGTTTCTCACACAAGGGAACATGGTAACATGCTTGCTTAAGATACATCATAATCAAATTTGTGAAACATGTATTCTTGCAAAACAAAGTAAAAACCCCTTTGTGATAAGGAATTGGCGTGCAAGATAATCACTACAACTTATCCACTCTAATGTTTGTGGCTTGATGAATGTTTTATCACATGGTAACAATAGATATTTTCTTACCTTTATTGATGATTTTACAATAAAGACATGAGTTTATTGCATGTAAAAAAAGTTTAAGGTATTTGATTATTTTAAGAAGCTTAAGGCCTTTGTTAAAAGATAGGTGGGTAATATATTAACATTTTGAGAACTAATGAGGTGGTGAGTATATTTCTAATGAGTTCATAGAGTATTGAGAAGCACACAGGGAATAAAACATGAAGTCACAATTCTTTATACCATACAGCATAACGGAGTTGTTGAAAGAAAGAAAAAATCACTCATAAATATGGCAAGAAGCTTGTTAAAGGCCAAGGGAGTTCTCAATTCATTTAGTGTAGAAGTCATTTTATGTTTTGTTTATTTGTTGAATAAATCTCCAATAACAAGTATTTAAAATGTTACTCTTAGAGAAGCATGGAGTGCTTTTAAGCCTAGTGTAAACATCTCAAGGTGTTTGGTTCTATTACTTATATTCATATTCTAGCAAAGACAAGGATAAAGATAAATGATAAATGAGTGAAGACAATCTTTCTTGGCTACATAAAAGGAGGATATAAGTTATATAATCTTGTGACACAGAAGGTAGTTATGAGTAGAGATGTGACCTTTACTAAAGATGAAGCTTGGAACTTTGATGCTGAGAAGTAAAATAACTCTTAGAGATGTCCAATTGCTATTTTGGGAGAAGAGAAACCTCAAGCTACAATCCCCACTATAAATGGGAAACTTTCACCAATTGGTGCACAAAATCCTAAGCCACAAGCTCTATAAGAGAATGAAAGATCAAGGAGAAATCGCTAACAATTAGTTAGCCAAAAGTTCTATTGATAACACATGGCCACCTATATTATTATCTTTGGATTTGCAATGCATATTGGAAAAAAATCAACAATGTGTATGTAGGAACTAAGGGTCAAACTTGACATTAGAAAGAAAACTATAGGTTTTTTCACAACTTGTTTATTTCGAGGTTTCCAACCTTTTACTATACCTCACTTTTATAGCAAAAATGTAATAAAATGATTAATTTTGATTTTAAGTTTTGTTTATCTAATCTTTTCTTGAACAAACTTATCTAATCTTATTTTGGATGTGAGATTGATATAACATGAAAAAGTTTTTTCCATGTAAACTGACAAAAAAAAAAAAACATTTCTCCTTCAAACCAAGGGAAAAAGGAAAAAGGAAGCATCCATACAATTCTCAAGGGACTTGTGTTATATTTTACTTAATTTTCACATATTTAAGATTTTTTCAAAGTATAATCTATATAATTTTTCAAGAGGTAATATGAATTCTTATTAAAAACTATTTTTAGTTTATAATAAAGCAAATTCTAAACCCTATCTCAAAGGGTTTGAATACCTTGACTATTGAAGGTAGGAAATGAAAAGTTAGATTAATAACACAAAAATACCTTAAAAACATGGATTCACATTGAGGATTAGAATAAGCTACAACAAAGAAGGATATAAAAGCATTCTTTGACCATAATGCATTTGGAAGCCTTGGAATTCAAATTGTAGGAATTTTTAGAAGGGAAAAATAACAATCATAAGGCATAAGTCCAATAGAATAAATGTTTACAATTGCTTAAGTACACACACAAAGAACAAATACAAGAGGACAAAAAAGAGAATCATATCATTTAAGAGATTAGCATGTGTCCTTCAAATTACAAGATAATATCATTGAGCCTAGGCCTTCTAAATGAAACACAAAGAAACAAGATTACATGCGTGATAGCAAGTAGGTTTGTGCTATAGAGTCAAGTGCATATATTAAACATATTAAGCCCATGATACTAATTGGTTCTTGTTCTTCATGTTCCAAGTTGTCCTTAAGCTGAAAAAAACAAAAAAGAAAACATAACAGCACACAATTTACTAATTTAGTTTACTTCCAAAGTTCGGTAATGACATGTTCTCAATCTTCTTCTTCATCACCTTTGCTACTACCATCTCAAAATCTTCTTTGGTTACATGGACCTTCCTCTCTCTTAAAGCAAACATACCTGCCTCTATACACATAGCTTATGAAAGTTGAGTAAGATACAAATAGACATTAAATAGGTAAGCACTTCCCTATTTTCGTTGATAGATTTCCTTGGACCAACCACCCCCATCCCCCACCTCCCAACCCTCATTTCTCATAACTTTAACAACTTCACCCACATATGACCTAGGCTCTTAAAGCAACTGTAGTACTTCTCAAAGCATCCTCACTACCTATATCAAACTATTTTAGTTAATTTAACTATCAAGCATTGCAAAAACCAAGAATATGTGCCATCATTATAAATAAAGTGATACACCAATTAAGCAACCAAGTAGCCATAGAGCAGCACCAGATCCTACAATGGATATAACTGTTGTTCCTACAGCCTTGTATGGGTTGTAATTGTTGTCAACTAGGTTTACGAGTGCAAGAAAGTAAACCCACATAGAAGGGCAAAAAGGTAAAACCACACGGAAGGGCAAGAATGTAAAATCGCCGTGTAAACCCTATTAGGGTTTCATGGAGTAGAGTATATAATGGTCTTGGAAGACAAAAAACGGAGTGCGTCGGCAATATTGAGCATTCAGCAAAACTTAGACAACCGACCAACTAAAGAGAATACAAAACCCTACACGGAAGAACACCACCGGCAAGGACGAAGAGAGTAAACAGTGCAGCCGAAGGATGAATCGAGTGAACAGTAGCGTCGTGAACAGTAGCCGTCGTGAACAGTAATCTTGACAAAAGAAGAAGAGAAACCCGATGGGAGAGAAAACCGGTTACGGCTAGACGGGGCTGGATGGTAGGACGAAGAAAAGCAGACCGGCGGAAGAAGAAACCAGACAGCCATAGAAGAGAGAGATACCGACGGCAACAAAGAACAACCGTCGAGAGAGAAAGAGGAGACAACCGGAACAGAGGAGATCTGGCAACAGCAGAAGGAGATCCGGCTGGGACGGTGACAGATCCGGCTGGGACAGAGGAGATCCGGCGACAGCAGAAGGAGATCCGGCTGGGACAGAGGAGATCCGGCGACAGCAGAACTGGGATCCGGTCGACGGTGACAAATCCCGCAGACAGTGAGACAAATCCGGCAGGAAGAGAGAGAAATCCGGCGGTAAGAGAGAGAAATCCGGCGAGAAGAGAGAGAAATCTGGCTGGACAGCAAGAGAGAGAGAAACGGACAGACGAGCCGTGGAACAGTGAGATCGTGAGACAAGGAGACAGGTGAGACCGTAAAACGGTGAAAGCAGGAATTGTGTGAGATAACGTAGAGAAGGAATTCAGTGAAGCATTGAACTCAACATATTTTCAAACTTCTTCAAGAGAGGTTAGAGAGTGTTGCGGTGAACTTCTAAGTGGCAGTGGAGCAGCCTTTCAATTCAACAGAGGCAAGACAAGCTAGAAGAAGGGTAGACACAGTAAGTGACACTCTTTGTATTGTACTTGCTTAGTAATTGCAACAGTGAAAGGAGCAGAGAATTAAAGACATCCATTGTAACCTGAATTCTTAAGTATAGTGGATAGTCTCGATAAGGGAGAGTCCCTACCATTGTGGATGTACGTCACGTTGACGGAACCACGTAAATCTCGTGTGTCCTTAATTTGCTTTACATTCTGTGTTTTGAATTGACTTGTGAATGCAGCTAAAGTATCAGCCAACCCATAACCTAACGAAGACCTAAACAAGAACATCCGTATTGTCTGCTAGGCAAGGTGTCTGAAAGGTGACTTTGGGGACTATTGTGATTAGTAGGTAGCAATAGATCTACCTTAGTCGAGTCTGAGAAAGAGTTTGCTTTTAAGAAGAGGTTGAAGTTGTTCACTTACCTGCGAATTGCGAATTGTGGTGATACTGATTCACCCCCCCTCTCAGTATCATGAACTAGTAGATCCTAGGGAGAAGTCGGGAACTTCAATAACAATGGCCTAAGCATTTTTTTTCTTCCATCCTTCACCCACCAAACAATAAGTGCAGCAACAACCAAGGTTTAATCATTCTTTATGACTAATGGTGCTATAAATCCCACAAATGGATCTAACTACAAACTTTCTTTTTTTTTTCAATGAGATGATTATATTTTCAGAGAACTTTTCCACCATGAATGAACATTTAGTAGTAGCATTGATTGATACAATTCTTCATTCACCATGCATGATTTCCAAAGATTCCTCCTTTGTTAAGTCAATACTCTATAAAATAACCTAAACATAATTCCATCACTTACAAAATATAGCCTCAAAGTTTCATCTAAACAAAGAATCAAAATACAAGAAGATGATTAAACAATTAATTATTATTACCTCTAAGCATCAAACCCTAGCTAGAAACAAAATCACCATAATTGAATAAAATTGATCCCTAATTTGAGTAATAAAAATGTGCACCCTAAAAGCCTCTTGAAAGATTTCACAAAAAGGAAAAAGAAAATAGAAAACCCATCAGTTTGGCAGTAAACATGATGGATTTGAGACTATACCTCTAGAATTAAGCTCATTATGCTAGGCTTCAATGCAATTGAGGTTATGATTCTTCTAGTGGACAAGCAGCTGAAGCTTGTGGATGTGCTGCAGATGATTTTGTCAAAGTCCCTCTCCTTGCTTCATCACTACAACCTTGGCAAAGCACATCTCATCTCTAATTACTGACTCTGGCTACTTCTTCTTTACCCCTATAGTAGCCATTATTATAAAGTAAAAAGGTTTTCACCATTAATTTTATGATTTCAGAAACAATTTCACTCAAGAAATTTTTGTGGCTTCTGTGGATTTATATCATAGAGGAAAAGAAAAACACACACAAGGAATTGGATCTTTGGATTTGGATATCTTTGAAAACAAGTCAATCATAATATGTGTTAGGCCTGATTCAATGTCTTGGATTAATATTTGGGCCTAAGTCCATGTTTTCAAAGAACAAAAGTGGGCTTCATATTCAGTCCTTCTCAAAGGGTTGAGATACAAAATAATTTGGGCCATGATTTGTAATGAAAATTTTGAAAGCTTGTTAATTTGTTCAACCAACAAGTGGGCCACGTTGTAGGGGTAAGTCTAATAGGTACATTAGTGGTGATTTCTTAACTTCAAATCTTGATAAAGATGGTATAATAATTTAAAGTAACTCTAGTTGCTATCTCAATGGTATAATTCAAGGGTTTTTTAAAAAATAATTAATTTTTAACTGCAAATAAAAAAAGATTTCTCTTAATTTTTCCATTATATTACTAATATGTAAGATTAATTATAAAGAAAAGTATAGTCATTGGAAGATTCTATTATTTATTTAGCAAACTAATTAGCCAAAGATTTTGAATATGTTCAATACTTGCATCCCAAGTAAGGAATAACAAAAGCTCTCTTTATTAGAGAGGAAAAGGAGTGTTTCCTTAAATAAAAATTACAAGGTGGAGTTTTAGATGATCATTATCCTTCTACCCGTCTTTCTATTTTTCAACTCAAAAGTATAGGGACATAAGCAACTAAACATTTTTTTTTTTTAACAAAAAGCAACTGAACATCTTGATTCATCAATTTTCTATATTCATACTTCAAGTTTAATCTAGGTTGGCAATTGATCCCAGCTTAAGGAGACTATGATCCCTATTCAAAATGTGAGCATAAGTATGCTAGAAAACACGTTGGCTACTTGCATATGCAACAAATTTCTTTCAATTGGAATGATTGTTAACTATAGGTTGATTATGAGTACTTGATGCAGATTAAATGGATATGTCTAACTACTCAACTTACCTCAATTGTTGAATCTCTTTGGTGGCTTCTCATTCATGGATTGTAAGTTTAAGTGATTGGAAAACTTTCATTTTTGTGTTTTTTGAATGAAATTTGCTATCATAACTACATGAGCCCCAATAAGTAATATATTCGATGATTTGATATTCTTTGTTGACAATATAATGTTCCCAAAAAGTTATAAAAATAATCATATATTGATACAATCAAAAGTTATTTTTTCAAAATAATTTGTATTTTTAGTTTTGGTTTTAGTTATGATTTTTAACTTGTTACAATTTCAAGTAATTTTAGTTTTGGTCTAATTTCACACCTTTTTTAAAAAAATAAAAATAAAGATGACCTTAATTTACTTAATATATTTAGAGGAAAAATATGAACAAAAGATTAAACATACTCTTAAATTTGGTATATGGAATTTCATTTTTACACTATTATAATAATTTTCTCATTCTTGTATATAAAAAATTTAATATTTTAATTTAAATGTAAAAAGTACAATTTTGATATATATATATATATATATATAATATTACTAAATAATTTCAAGTGTGCACAAGGTTGTGGCAAGCCCCTCTCAACTAATTGTTTTTTTGGTTTTTTTTTTTTTTTTTGAATGTTAGCTGTTATGTTGCATTAAGAATTTCTCTTAATTTTATATTTGGTGTCACCATTATATATATATATATATAAAAGTACACAAATATATTTGTCTTGATTTCATAATTGCTGTTGGCATATGTAATTAGGAGCAATGCAATTTATGAGTTACAACTAGTACATGCAATGGAAATGTTAGATGTTAGGGGGATTGAGGGGACATTGATCCCAATTACTTTAGTTATTATAATGTTGAAGTCTTGGATATATATTATCCACCTCTTATTATTAACTAGTAGGCAATATGTAATAATCACATTACATTGAGTTTAGAGAAATGTAGTAAATAAAAAATTGTCATCTAATTATTGTTAGAGGAAAAGGGTTAATGCACTGCTGCTTTGCACATTCATGTTAAATGGGAATTATAATAGGAATATCATGCTAAACATTCATGTGAATTGAGATTTAGAATAAGAAGTTCATGCTAATTAATGACTAGAATAATATGTACAAATAACTAGCCTCTTTTCTTCATTTTTTAGGTTCAAATTGCAAGTGGGAAGAGTCACAAAGAAAGGTAGAGATTGTTATTTGTCAAGAGTTAAGGAAGTATCTTTTATAGATGAGTTGATGAGGGGAGTAGGGTTGGTGTAAAGGGAGAGGAAAAGCTTTGGGTTAGAGAGATGATAACTTCTCACAAGTGCATAGGCAAAAAAAGAAAGACCTTTATGATCTCTCAGAAAGAAGGAATTGATGACTAACACTCAGATAGGTGAAGAGATTACAATATCTTTAGTCGTACTATATATATATATATATAGAGAGAGAGAGTTATATTGGTAAAAATTCAAATCATGAATTCAAAAAAAGATTCTTTGTCTTTTGTTACCACTTTTGTCTTGCCACTTTATATGGCAAAAAAATTCTGTCTTTCATAATTTTTTATTTTAAATTTCATTTAGACTTATTTTTTTACAGTGACACTATTTACCATTTTCCTTCTTTCTCACATATTTTTGACAATATGCCCACATGTTAGAATTTTAGTAAAGGACAGCATGTCAACAACATATATACATCTTAGCATTTAACCAAACCCATGATATGATACAAATTATCCAATTAATACACTTCCCCTGCTACCCAAGATAAACATTTTTCTTTCCACCCTTTGAGTTTTTTCTCCGCACACATTCATTAAGGATATTCATCCCTTCTTTAATCTCCCTTTACAAGTGGGTAGACCTAACTACCTTTCCTTACAAGTGGCCACTCTTCATTTAATTATTGGGTCAATATTTTAACTAAAAGTGACCTTAGACTTATCCAACTTGATTAATTGGCTTAAAACATAAAATTGTAAGTGTGTATAGATTCTCTTATGGTAAAACATGATAATTGTTTTCAAGTAATTACAACTCAAAAAAAATGAGAGTGGTAAATCGCGAAGATTTACTTGGTGCAAATGTATATTTGTTTTTTTTTTTTCCCTTTTCTTTGGTTGTATATTATCATGGTTGAAAGACGTTTCAACACAAACCATGCTTAATTAAGTTTAAAGGAAATTTATTTTAACTTTTTCTTTTTTTTTTTAAGTGAGTTAGAAATAATTCAATAAAAAAATTTAAAAATAAAATTAAAAAAGGTATTTTTTTTATGTTGAATTATTTTGATTTACTAAAAAAAAGGTGAGTCAAAACTATAAGCTCCTAAATTTAAATTCTTTTACAAAATTTAATAAAATTTAAATTCAAATAATATTTATGATTTAGAAGAGAAGATTATAGGAATGAAATTAAATTTCTATTTATATAGATTATAGTATGTTCTAATGGGTTTTGATCAAATACAACAATAATAATAACAACTTGAATTTTAAATTTAATAGGTTTTAATCAAATACATACATACATACATACATACATACATATATATATAGGTGAGAAAAAAATTGTTTATCTTCAACCAGAGTGTACCAAGCATATGCCCTTGTGAGATAAGTGTGAGTAGATCAACTACTTTAGGGTGTTCCAGGCAACAAGTCCCGGGTAGAGGCAATAAGACTGTTGGTAAGCCCAAAGTCAGATCTACGAATCTCACACCAACTTCATCTGTAGGTAACATTTTGATTAGCGGTAATCATGTCTACTTTTACCTTACAACCTCAAACACCAAGCCATGACTCTAAGGCTTCTTCCTCAGGAACCTTAAACTGTGATGAGATCCTTACAGAAAACTTTAATAAATCCATTAACAATTGGCAAATTCCTAAACTTGTGGAAAAAAAAAAAATACAAAACCTCCAAATTCAACATCCTTATAAAAACAGACTATACCATTAAAATTGTGGAGAGAGATTGTCGTTTTCTAAATCTATTGAAACAATTAAACTGCTTTCTCATGATTCTATCAAACATCATCAAAAGCATTACAATTACCTACATTTAGGCATGGTACAAATTGACATCAAACCACTTTCTAGAGAAGGACTAGATACGTCTATTCTTGTTGCATTAAGAGATTGTCGATTATTAAATTTTGATGATTCTCTTCTTGGCATTATAGAATCTAGCTTATACTCTAGACCTGTTTATTTTAAATGTTATCCAGATTTTATTGTCTCTTTACATGACAGAGTTAATGTGGCACGGATGAAAAAGGTGAAATGATTCTTTGGCAAACTGATATGCGCAGATCCAACCTTCAAACTCCCAAATAGATTAAGTGGCATGAGGTTGATCTTCCTGACACCTAGAAAATCAATAACGCTACCATTCATAAACCTCCTGTTACCTCTAATCTCAATAGAATAACCCAACACAATGACAGAAGTGTTAGTATATCTTTTGCACAGTACTCTACAAGTTCTAAATCTACATCCTTTAAGGATAATGATCTCCAATCATGAGTAGCCAGTTACCTGCAAAGAAGTAACTCGGCTAGACACCTTCCTAATCATGTTAGGACCAACAGTTATGCTTCTAACCTTTCTGGTATTGACTTACAAAGACAGGTTCCAAGACCAACTTACAACGACACCTCACCAAGATCATTAGATTCTCTTGAAGCATATCCCAAGTTCAGTTTCTTGATGAGCCTGAAGTAAATCCTGAGCTCAATGTCTTGGAAAAAGTTTCTCAAAATGATTTTGAAATAAAAATGGATATTTTGTGAAAAGAATTTTATGCTGATTGGAACAAAGAAAAAAGAGAATGGTTTTTAAATGAATTTCAAAATAAAGATAAACTGGTCATCCAACAAGATTATTATGACTAGATGACTAGAGAAAAGAAAATGGTTTTGTTTTTTAACTGGTTTGACGAATATAGCTTTCAAATGGAAATTGATTACCCTTGGACTTCCTTCACGGAAGAAGATAAATTGCAAGTTCATACTGCAATGCAACAATGGGATTGATGAATGGTTCTAAGGTGGAATCAATTCATCTCCCATCATACGAAATTCAATTTAAACATAAAGGTTCAACCATTTCTGCTTCTCCTTTCAAACTTCGAAGAGAACATGAAGATTTTTCCCTAAAAAATTTTCAAAAAATTATTGAACAAAATAATTATACAAATAAAATTTTGCAAACTATTGGAAATCAAGTTTCAAATATTAAGACTATTATGAATTCCTCTATACCAATAAAGCATGAAGCAAAACCATTTCCAAAATAGTTTCTGAGCCTTAATTTAAACCCTTTCAAATTTCTAATAATGGTTCAAATGAATTTCACCAAGCATTGGTTCAGAGATGGTAGGCCCTACAAGACAAACCATCTTGCAGCAAAGATGTCCAGGTTCTACAAGAGGCTGACAGCTCTACCGACTTGTCATCCAACATTTCTTTCAAAATTCAAAGGGTAAAAGCTGAATTGGTAAGGTTTCCTACATGCATGTATTACCCTAGACCAACTGCTTCTGATATTTCCCTTGAGGAAAAACCCTCTTTTGTCCAAACCAAATACAGTTCCCATTTGATTCATGAATGGAATATTGACGGATTTTCTGAATACCAGATTCTGAACTTACTCCAGCAAATGACTATGGTTGCTAACATCTACCGAACCCATAGCCAAACATCTGACCCAACAATTGCAGAAGTTCTTGTCGCAGGATTTTCAAGGCAACTCAAAGGATGTGGGATAACATACTCTCACCAAAAAATCGACAGGAGATTTTTAATAGCATCAGAAGAGATGCAAATCAGCAACCAAATCTTGACGAACAACATTGCACAATCCCTGATGCGGTATTAACCCTTATTTTCACCATTACTAAACATTTTATCGGTGATCCTTTCCATCTTAAGGATAAAAGCACTGAATTACTTTCAAATTTAAAATGCAAATATTTACATAATTTTTATTGGTACAAAGATACTTTCTTGACTCATGTCATGCAACGAAAAGATGCCAACCAACCATTTTGGAAAGAAAAATTTCTTACTGGTCTTCCTAAACTTTTAGGTGACAAAGTAAGAGGCAAACTTTATGATCAATACAATAAACAAACACCTTATACTACTCTGTTTTATGGCAAGCTGACTAGTTTCATCCAAAAGGAAGGATTACAGGTTTGTAGTGACCTTCGACTACAAAAGCAAATCAAGAAAGAAAGGCAACAAACCAGGAAAGAGCTTGGATCCTTCTATGCTTAGTTTTGATGACAACCTGTATCAGAAAGAAAAAGCCAAAAGAAAGTCCAAGCCCAAACCAAATAGACCTAGCTCCAATAATCCATTCTACACAAAACCCAAAAATAAACCAACCAGGTCTCAAAACGTCTTTACTAAACTTTGAAAGCCTCAAACCAATTAGCCTACAAACCAAAAGCCCACAATTATTGGATATTGATGTGGCAAAGCTGGACATACAACTCATTACTGTAAACTTAACACCAAAATCCAAGCCTTGGAATTTACTAACCAAATCCAAGCCCAACTTCAAACCTTACTTCAAGAAAGTAGCTCAAAAGGATCCAAGATCTCTTCTGGAGATGAAGCAAGCCTCTAACTAGATGAAGATACCAGTCCGTCAACTTCATTAGAAGAAAAGGACATTTTTGTCCTAACATGCAATTAAAAGCAAATTCTTGACATTCTTGATAGTCTAGGTAATGACCATGCCAAAACCCTTTTTCTTGAAAAACTTTTAAAAGCCCCATCTTCTTCTAAGCCTAATGAATTACTTCAACAAACCCAAACACCTTATGACTTGGAAAACATACTTAATTGTTTTGAACAACCTCAGACCAAACCTACTATAATTAATGACCTTAAAGCAGCAATCAACCACCTCAAGACAAAAATTACTCAAATCAAGCACCAACAAACTACTAACCATAAAACACTAGCATCCTTACTGGATCTAGTACACCAACATCTTCCAAGCACCTTTATTGAAACCCAATTACCTGAACCAAAAATAGCTCTTGAGACAAACAATGAATTTTTGCTTCTTTTAACATAAATTACAACTCAAAAATGGCTTGTCACTATCCAACAATTGCTAATCAATTTTCTTTAACAATATCACCTTAGTTGATACAGGTGCTAACCTTAACTGTATTCAAGAAGGTCTCATTCCAATAAAGTACTTCAAGAAAACTATTGAAGGATTAAAGTCAGCTAGCAACCACCGACTGGTTGTTGATTACAAACTTCCTGAGGTACAAGTTCGCCAGTAAGGAATATCCCTACAAAAATCCTTTATCCTTGTTCGAAATCTCAAACAGAAGGTTATTTTAGGAACTCCACTTTTGAACCTAATCAAACCATTTAGTGTCACCAACCAAGGAATTCATACCTAAATTCTTGGTCACCCTATCACTTTCAAATTTGTTCAAAAACCACAACTTTGAAATATTAATCTCCTTCAAACCCTATCACTCCAAAAAACTGTTGAGCTAAACCTTTTACTCCAAATAAAAGCATCTCATCTTAATCACCTTAAAGATGAAGTCTCCTTCAAGTAGCTCCAACACCAATTACAAACTCTAGAAACTCAAAACTAGATCCAATTACTCTGAACTCAAATAGAACAAACAATTTGTTTTGACATCCCTAATGCCTTTTGGCATTGGCATCACCATATCGTCACTTTACCCTATGCCAAGGATTTTAATGAAAGATCCATTCCTACCAAAGCCCGTCCTGTCCAGATGAATTTTGAACTGGTTAAACATTGTAAACAAGAAATTGACAGCCTACTTGACAAAGGTATTATTAGACCTAGTCAGTCACCATGGAGTTGTGTAGCTTTCTACCTCAACAAGAATGCTGAGCTTGAACGTGGTGTCCCTCATCTAGTAATCAACTATAAACCATTAAATGATGCTCTAGAATGGATTAGGTATCCTATTCCAAATCAAAAAGATTTGCTACAACTTATTATGCATGCTCGTATTTTTTCTAAATTTGACATGAAATTAGGATTCTGGCAAATTCAAATTCATAAAAAAGACCATTACAAAACTACATTCACAGTCCCATTTGGTCAATATGAATGGAATGTCATGCCATTTGGACTTTGAAATGCACCATCTGAATTCCAACGCATCATGAATGACATTTACATATCATGTATGCATTTTATTATTGTAAACATAAATGATGTCCTTGTATTCTCCAAAAATATTGACAAACATATCAAACATCTACATCATTTCATACATTTGACAAAGAAAGCAGGCTTAACTGTTTCCAAATCTAAGATGGATCTTTTTCAAACCAAAATCAGATTCCTAGGCCATTACATTAGCTAAGGAATTAATACCCCATTTTCTTGAACTCTTATCTTTGCAGAAAAATTCCCTGACCAAATTACTGACAAAACTCAACTCCAAAGGTCTCTTGGAAGCCTTAACTAAGTTTCTGAATTTTACCCAAAATTACACCTCATTATTAAACCACTTCACAATCGACAATCCAAACAACATGCCTCTAAACCATGGACTGAGGATCTCACACAAATTGTCCGTACCATCAAAGCCCATGTCCATACCTTACCTTGCCTACACCTTGCCAACCCAACTTTACCTAAAATTGTAGAAACTAATGCATCCAACCAAGGGTATAGGGGAATTCTCAAATAAGTCAAGGGAACACAAGAACAATTGGTACGATTTACTTCAAAACATTGGAATGAGTGCCAAAGGAAGTATTCTACCATCAAATAGGAAATTTTAGCTATTGTTTTATATATTTCAAAATTTCAAAATAATTTACTAAATCAAAAGTTTTTTTTACACATTGATTGTCAAGCAGCAAAATTTGTTTTACAAAAAGATGTTCAAAATCTTGCTTCTAAACAAGTTTTTGCCCGATGATAAGCAATTTTAAGTATTTTTTATTTTGATATTGAATTTATCAAGGGAACTTCTAACAGTCTTCCTAATTTTCTTACAAGGGGATTTCTACAAGGTACTCTAATGCCCCGAAAAAAGAAACCTAGCAAACTTCAAATGTGGGCTAACATTTGCAATTGCCCTGACTCTAAAGATGACACCCAACAAATAGCCCAACCAAGAAAATAGGCCTTAATTGATTCCTCATAATCCTCAAACACTTCCCAACCTCGCTTTGACAAACTTAGCCCACCAGCCAAAAAGACTCTAAAAGCCTTGCTAGACAAACTCATTGAAGATAAATCCACAGCAAAATCTAAACGACGACCAACTCCACCTTCCTTATCCGATGATTCTAAAAAATGGAAGGCTACAATAAAAGGAAAACAGGTGATAACATTATCACCAAAATGAAATGGGGTGGTCATGGTTCCACCATCCCCTCTTCAAATTAATTTTCCAAAAACAGAGGTGGCAATTTCCCAAGTCCCTCCAAAAGTATTTCAACCATCTTACTATTTCAAAAAACCTACTTTCCAAATCCTTGAACTTGTTGAATCAAGGTACCATCATGAAGACTCTTGACGATATGCCCAAAAACTTTTCAAAACATGGTTTTATAAGTCTTAGGATCCTCGTCAAACCCATAGCTTTTATGAAGCTATCCTTGTTGACACAAACTCTGCTAAATTCAGACATCATACCCAAAACAATGAAATTGGGTATTCAACCCTATAGATCAATCGGATTCTCCATCCATCTGAATGGCCCAATCATCCTTCCACCCAAATATCGTTTAAATCATTTGTATACCAAAACTCTAACTTCGCCCAATACTTTAATTATTGGGATTATAAATAGGCATGGTTTGATGCCCTTTATTTTCAAAATTCTCAATTTAAACATTTTTGGTAATTTTTTTGGGAAGGACAAACAATCATCAAATTTCCTCTTTAGTTTGTTCACTTGTGGTCCTGGTTTGCGCTGATTCGCCAAATTGTCCCCGAACCTATCCAAGAGAGATTCCAACTTTTTTCTAACAAATATGCATTATAACAAACAAAAAATGCCTATCCTATGCTTATTCTCTTTTGTTACTATTTTCAGCTCCCTTGGTACTGTATGTGGGACTTTCAACTCAGGCCTAATTTTATGACGACCACCCTAGTGCTCAGAAGAACATACAAAGTCAAATTTTGGCATCAGTTCTCTAAAGCCCATCAACAAAAAGCTCACCCTAGAGGAATCCTAGCATGGTTCCACCAACATCCAACACAATCCAACAAAGTATAAGCCTTTTCTTCTCAATTCCTCGCTTACAAGGCCTAAATGCAGGCCCAGTTAGCAGGATCCAAATGACAAGAAGAATACATCTCTTCCCTCAAAGCCACTCTTGTAAAAGCCGAGCAACAGCTATTAGGCGACAGCTCAGCCTCCACCTCCTATGATCCTCTGGCCAAGCATGATCCATTTGATTATATCTATGGACCACTGGAGACCAACACATCAACAAAAAAACAAAAAGATGGCAAATCATCTGCCAAAAGCAAGAATGAGAAAAAGAAAAAGTAAAGTGAAATGTCGAGGAATATGTTCTTTCACCTGAAGTAAATTCACTTTACCCAAAGCATTCATCTACAAAAGCACTCCATTGAAAGATACTTTGTCCAAACATCCAGCTCTCCTCTCATTATAAAGGAAGCTGAAACCAATGTATCACCTAAGTTTTTCAATTTTAAGTCCTTCTTCCCTTCTGAAATTTCCTTTGTAGTTTCATCAATCAAATAAATTGTAAGTTTCAATATCTCTATTATGATTTTCATACAAGTTTGTTTTCTTTAAATCAAACACAAACATTCAAACAATTTCGATCTTGATTTAGTATATCGGCAGGAGATCAATAATTGTTCCCAGTAGGATTAAATCCTGGAATGACTTTTGGTGTAAACAATGCCTCATACTAAATCAGCATTTTCCTAATGTTTTCTTTGCCAATATTGCAAGTGATTTCCAAAGTTTCTTAAAGGATTTCAAATTGTTTTTTGATCCTGTTCTTAAGTGAGGATATATGGTAAACTGGGTCAAATCTAACGAGATATCCTTTTAGATGAAATGATATCAGAGTCTTACTACCACACATGTCATCAGGGTTCAAGTCCCAACTGAGCCCAAGCTGGTAAGTAGGGAGTTTAAGTGTGAACTACCACGTGTCAGGAGTTAAGTGTGTATGTCAAGTGTAATCTGGAGTGGTCCTAGCTATAAGTCCCTGAGGTTGGCAGTGAGACCGTTGGTCAACTCCAGACCATGCAGATGAAAGCCCCATATGTGGACGAATGCCTCGCAGGCTGAAATGTAGGGTAAGACTCGCACTACTGAAGCGTAGTGGGATATATGGTAAATTAGATCAAATCTAATAGGATATCCTTTTAGATAAAATGATATATATATATGAGTACAAAACAATTCTCCCAAGAAAAAAAAAAAAGGAAAGAAAGAGAAAAAAAAATATGAATAAGAAATAAAAAGACTGTGAGCTCGCTATGTAGCCAAAGGCTACAAAATCTGAATCGATCTTGAAACAAAAAGCCATTGCATAAGCACCATAAGTTCACAACTAAGGAGACCAATTGAGTGAGGATGATGCCCATCGTGCTGCACAATCTATTTTCATGAGAGTTAAAAATCATTTATTTGATGGCTTATTGTGGTTAATAGATTAGAATGGGCCCACCCAATCTATTTTCATGAGACATTCGTCTTGTAAGAACTTTCAACTATAACAGTGCAACTCAATATTACAACTATGATAGGTAAAAGTGAAAAAAAAAAAAAGATAAAATTCAAACTTAAGTACTAATCCTAATAATTTGCAAAAATAAACCGAGTAATTTTAGTATCTAAAAAAATGATTAGTTACATTAAGAATTAGTTATCTAAATTATGATTTTTACAATGATGGACATAAAGGAAAAATTTTAATTTTATATTTCAGTATAAAGCAACTTATATGAATCTATTTGTGGTACTTTTTTAACCTTGAACTTTAGAAAAGAAAATTCCAATTTTGTAACTAAGTTTTTGAGATTACATTTGAGTTGGATAATAATTCTCAAACATTTAAATTCTTAATGTTAATGAATTCAACCTTAGTTGTGGCCTACTGACATCAACATGGAGGATGTACATGTGTTTTATATGTATATAGGATTATATACATGGGTTATAACAATAGGTAAACAACCATTATTACTCAAAATGAGCATGACCTTTTAGTAGCATCTAATTGTTCAAAGTTGTCAACTTTTCATGTAGCATAGTGATGAATTAGCCACCAAAGGAGTTCTAACCTAGAAGTTCCTCCCAAGAATGCATCCAAAAAAAACCAAAAACCCACATGCATGTCTTTATGCACCAATAGGAAGCATAGATAGAAACATTGCACCTTTGTAAGTAATTGATAGTAATTTAGTCGTATCATCCTATCTAGCACTCTTTGATGGCATAAATATCTCCAAAGAAAATATATACATCGATTATTGTTGACTTGTAAGAAAGTAACCTAAATTTTTGTCCAAATTTTCTACTCACATATTTTCCTCGAGGCCAACTTTTTTATTCCCAAAAGATATGCAAATTAGATGGGCACATTTGTATTTCAAAACATTGGCTTTGCTAAATTTATAAGTGTACATGCATCCTTATATCCCACAAAATTTTAGTGATTAGCTTAGTATAAGATCAAATTTTTTATTTTTTATTGATTGTTTGAGAAATGTTTAGGGACCTAAAAAATGCAAAAAGGAAAAAAAAGTAGAAGAAATTTAGGAACAATAAAGGAGTAACAATTAAGATAATTATAGTATTGATATTTTGAAAGTTCAAAACTAATAATTACATTCTTTGCTTATGATGCAAAAGCAATATAATTAACATCAATTATTGGAAGGTTTGATCAAAAAGATAAGAATATGATGAGACTCTTACATAGATGTGATTGCAAATTTCTTTCTACTTAAGCAAATTGGCCCATTTTGCTCAAAAAAAGAAATTGCAAATCGACCCCAAGCACTACAATAAAACAACAAGGAAAGATGAATAGTTGATCAAAATGCAATTAGTGGTCACCAACACAACCATTATATCCTATAATGAAATGCCACCATGTGTCCCTTTTTATCTTTCTACCCAACTTTTTCCATCTTGGCATGGGCCCCTGTAGGCTCTCAACTTTCTTATGTTGATGGGCCATGCAAAGGGTGGCAAATTGAGATTAACAAAGGTCAAGCAAAAATTAATAGCCAATGCAATTGTGGCTACTACTGTACCAATGATCAACCATCTGGAGGGATGTCTTATGCTAGAGAAAAATTATTCTTCTAGCCTAGAAAATTTGAGAAGAAAGATAGATAACCAGACAAAGACACCTGCAAAAATTATGAAAATCAATTACCTATAGGGTGAATGAAGTGGTGTAGAAGTCATAATTTGATATTGTCTATAGAGGAGAAAAGACAAAAAATTTTTGGTAAAAAGAATGAGAGAACGAGAGGATATATGAACTTCTTTCCTCTTGGCAAGTTAACTAACAATAGCTTGTGCAACGAAAATTTTTCTTTCTGAATAACAAGCAAAACCAAAATTCTTCTGGGCCATGTTAGGCAGTGTCTTCATAATAAGTCTACCTATAGTTAGTTGGTTTAGTTTAGAAGATGCAAACCTTGACTAACTTTATTAAACAATTGTTGATTGTCATAGCAATGTCACAATCTCATTAACTAGATAAAAAGAAACACAATGATAATGATGTCTCAATGCCATAACATAAGTAATTAAAGCAACAATCTTCTCAAGGGAAGAAAGAATTGATTTTACTTCCATGACAATGAGAGCACATAGAAGAGCATGGATTGAATTGATGTCTTCTCTTCAATGTCAACATGTAAATCAACTTCCTATAAAAGAGGATTATAAATCTTTATTATATGTTGCTTTCTTGCTTATGAAATAAGGTGCACTGCATAATGGTGGTCACTGAACCCTTGCTTCCATATGCAATCTCATTTTCATGGAAGTATAGGGAACCCCTGTAATAAGAAAAAAGAAAAACAAAAAATTCATCATTAGTTCGTAGAACTTCTATTTAATGTGCCTGATGGGATCATAGAAACAGCTCAGATACTTTTATCAATTTTCTGCATTTCTTCACTTTAATGGTTTAAACCTTTCAATTAGAGTCAATAGAAAATGACAAAATTGATCTAGGTCACAATGAAGTCATTAAATAATTCTGTGTTTCTCAAATAGTTTTCACTTTTGGAACATAGTTTTCTGTATCCTAATATAGAAAAAGAAATTAAGATCACTAGATAATTAGTCCCAACAATTTTTCCAGCTCAAATGTTAGCTATTTTCATGTATGCAAAGAGCTAACATAATTGGAGCTAGGCCAACAGTCAACTAGATATATGCAAAACCATGTAATGTAGCCTTTGAGTTAGATTATTGTACCTAATAGTCTCCAGAATGCCCAACTGTGAGAGGCTAATAACTCTTTTTGTCTTTTAAAGTTGGGTAACTTAGATTGCTTGTGATCGTCAATGCTTTATCTTTTGTCTATAATGAACATTGAGCATTATTTCCATAAGCATTTTGTGGGCTTCTCAAATAGTAGCATTAAATTATTCCTACCATTTCATAGAGCTATTGAAAGTACTTTAATTACCCTCACTATTGCATCCTTGTTTTCAACAGTAGAAATTTCTCAAGAAATGTGCGTAAGTTTTCAACAAATCCAATGTTGAAGGGTTTTGCTCAAATAATGGGTCCATCTATCCCAAAAAATCACAACACTTTGTTACTCATGTCACCTTCATATAGCTATATGTGCATTTTATATTGTATACTTTTTCCTCCTATATCCACAATTCTAGATACAAATCTTTTCTTGACATTTGTGAGGTCAAAGTCTCAATCTCATCTCGCTTATAAAAGTGTAAATTGAAACCATCATCCAGATTCTAAGCCAAGCTAAAAGGTTTTCCTCCAATATCCATGTTGCTAAGATCCATCTTGCAATTACCAGTGCAAAATGGTTCATCAATTTATCTTGTTCTACTCCCCACCTAGACACTTCTGTAGCACATTAGAATCTCTACCAGACTAAGCGTAGATTACTAATTTATGAATTGCCAATTCCTTGACTGAAATTTCCTTTTTTCCTAACATTAATGCCAACTTTTAGGAAACAAATTCACCAAAGCATATGAAATTGTAATTGCTGATGAGAGGTTATGCCTTAAGATATAAGAAGACATGGTAATTCTATACTTTAAGATGAAATATCTTTGAAATCTAAAAGCTTACCATTAATGCTTTAGACTTTGGCCGCAGAGATTCTAGCAATTTCTAGAATGTCAGAGTCCTCAACCCATTCCAACCCATGCTAAAGGTAGTCAAAGTAAACAGGTTAGGAGGGCCTGCATTTATGATAATAAGTGTCCAGCATCATTCACCTTGCCACTTCAATGATAACCCAAAATCACAGTATTCCAAGATATTACATATGGTGGCTTGCTTTTCAATTGCATCTTATAGAATAGTTTCAATGTGTTACCAATTAAACCAAGTTCTACATAAGCTGCCAATAGCAAATTTCACATCATAACGTTTTTCTTTATTGTGATGTCAAAGACTAGTCCTGCATCATAAGGTCTTTTACATTTAACATACATATCTATGATGCTTCTTGGAACTAATACATATGAAGCAAGGCTGTTTCTAATAACATAATAGTGAGCTGCTTTACCAATTGCTATGTTTCTTGTAATTGCACTTGTAGATAATATAGATGCCAGTGTCACAAAGTAAAATCTCATGTTTTTTTAATTTCATCAAATTATACGCCTTTAGAGCTTGCTCACATCGCACATAGGTAGAAATGAGCAAATTCCATGTAACCATATCTTTTTCAATTATACCATAAAAAACTAACTTGGCATCCTCAGTCAATCCAACCTTACAGTAAAAGTTTAAAATTGAACTGCCCAAGATAATGTCCAATTCAAATCCACCTAAAAAGGCAATTGCATGCCCTTGCTTGCCCTCTTCAATTGCACCTAAATTAGTTGAAGCTAAAAGAAGGCTAGATAAAGTAACTCTACTGGTTCCAACACCTTTCAATCACATATCAAGAAACATCCTAATCGCTTCCTCGTAAAACCCATTTTGATTATTACTCACAATCATTGAATTGCATGTAACTACATTCTTGTCAAGCATATTATCAAGCACTTTCCTTGCAACCTCGGGAACCCCACATTTTCCATATACACTCAGGAGACTACTAGAAACAAACCCATATCCATCTGAATTAGTCTTCATAGTTGAAACACTCTACCAAACCCAATCCATCACAAAGCACCATAAGCTTTCAACACGTTAGGCACAACAAAGTTGTTAGCCAAAATGCCATTATTGACCATCCCACCAAAACCCATTAAAGCTTCTTCATTGAATTCCATTCTACAACGCACGCCGATAATAGCAGCTGAATAAAACTCATTCTTAACCTGCAGTCTCTGAAACAATCCATCCACAATCTCTAAACACCTCACTTTGCATAAAAGATTAGCAATTTGTATCTATATACTCATTTCGTGAATATAAAACACAATTTTTGATAATTCAAGCGTGAATTTGCTGCCTTGTGAAGAGAACTCAGTTGCACAGGCACCCCTGAAGTTGCTCGCTGTAGATGTCAGGTCCGACCAGTAGATTATTGAATTCCATCCATTTGAGTAGCATCAAAGCTACTCAAATTTGGCCTTGTTTACATAGAAACGATATGCTATGGAAGTAAAATTCGTACTAGTTTTGGCAGAATTTAGGTTTTGGGAGTGATGTTTTGAGAAAATTTGTGGGTTTTGAATTGAAGAAATGTGGGTTTGGTGTTGGGGTTAGAGGAAGAGAAGCCATAGCCTAAAAACAAATCAAGTGAGTAGGAAGGAGACAATGGTGTGTGTGTGCAATGTGTGTGTGGGAGAGAAAGACCAATGCATTCTGAATTGTAATGGATTTTAATAAAAAGTGTCCTGTTGCATTTAATGGGAGTCAACCTCGGGTCTATTTCTGTAAGGCAATTATCCTAACCGTTCAACTACAAATGCATGTGATTTGAAGTTTATAAGATACCCAAACTGGAGTAAACGTCACATATACAAAACTAGAGTAAACATCATATATACATCTTTATCTAGAACTTCCAAGCTATTAATGATCATGAGATTCATTAAGAGGGCCAAAAGACCCGTAAGTAAAGGATTGGTCTTCATCTAGAAAAGAAAAGCAAACGAAAATAGGAATGCCCAAATGCTTTAGTATAATTAGCAATCACATTGACCATAATATAAAATTTAATGGCCCAAAATCCATCTGAAGCTAGACAAGACAAAAGCAAGTTGCACTCGAGAAACTAACACAAAGGTGAAAACTAACATATCTAGAAGAATAAATGATGGGTGTAAAAAGCTAAGTCAGGAAAAAATTTGACTTCAATGTTTTTGCTTTAGTTTCACTAAAGCTTAATGACTTGCCTACAGAAGGCTAATGCTGCAGGATGCCCTGAACCAGAGATGGGGAACTGGGCAGATAGGAGTTCAAAGAATGAGCTAGACATTTGACAACAATCCAATAGAAACACTAATGCAGCATTGGTTGACTGGAGGAAATGGCATTATAGTCATCGTTGACATTTGACAAGGGGTGCTTTTATCCACCTCAATTGTGGAAACAAAATATTGACATTTACAAAATTTGTATCCCTTATCAAACCTCAAGTCTCTCCCCTGCTTTAGATGTCCTTGTTAAAATATGGAGTCAAACATATCTTGAATTATTATTGAACAACCAGTAATTTTTGGTGCTGTTGGATCTGCTTCCAATTTTTGTTACATAAGTCAAGTTCTCAAGTTGTAATAAGTGGTATCTACCATTCCATAAGCATCCTACTTGTCCTAGAAAAAAAAAAATGGTAGTCACCCTGGTGGCATTAAGAATAGCCACAGCTATAAAGGGTTGGGTATTAAATGTGAGGTGTTAATGTAGACTAATTGGCCATTGGGAATTGAAGCAGATTGTGCCTTATGCAAGAGACTGGAGCTTGCTGGAGTCCAAAGGCGAATTAGGCCTATCATGAAAAGGGTCACTCGGACAGACTAGTTCTAGACAAAATGACAATTGCTACTTAATTTTTGTAAGCAGGATTTAAATCTTCTTACCAATAGATTAAAAAAAGCATTTTTTTGAGGAATAAAAGGTAATGAACTATTTTTTAGCACAAAAAAAGCGAAACACCTTAATTATTCCTTACTTTTCCACATTGTTCCCACCAATAATGTCTGGAGCATTATATTTCCATTGATTAATTTTGAGTTTCATAATTCAGGGTCTTTTAAAGATTGGGTCCAAAAAGGTTGCTACTCTAGGGTAATGGTTGTGCCTACTTGGAATTGCTCCTTCCAAGTGGTTTTTATCTTGACTTTGTGGTAGCTTTGGAGTGGGCAAAATGCTAGTATTTTTTTTAGGAGATCACTGTGCCTCTTTGGAAATTGCGAAGTGTGTGAAAAGACGAGCAATAGAAATTTCTAATGTTGGGCAAGAAGAGCTATGGAGGAATACCTAATTATAATTTAACATGCCCGCAACCTTCTCCACCAATGATCTTGAAAATTAATGTTGATAGTTTTGATAAAGGAGCTCCTAGTTTGGCTAGTTTTGGGGGTCATTCTGGAATTGAGTTCAGTAGATAGATCTTTAACTCAAGAGATACCTGTATGGCTTTGCAAGTTGCGTGGGGAGAAGATTTGGGGAATTATTATTGAGACCGATCCAATGTTAGCCCTTCAAAAGCTGGGGAAAGACGGGTGGGAGTTTGATCTTTAATTAGGATATTCGAGGTATCGAAGTCACTAAACAAAAATCTTATCATTCTTTAGACTTCAAAATTATTATTACAAAATTTGCAAACATATATCTTTATTAAAAAGTAAAATATCTCAATAACAAATAATTTAAATTTTAAATTTTAATTAAAATTTTAAAAATTATATTAAATTAATCGATTAAACTGATAAAATTAGAAAGTAAATTTTGGTTTATTTTATTTTATTTTAAAAACTATTAGTTTAAAAAATTAGTAACCATATCGATAAATTAACTAGTTAGATTATAAATTTATAAATTAGTCATAATTTTTTTGATTCAATTAAATTAAAAAATTTGTAAAAAAATTAAGAAAATAATTTTTTTATATTTTAATTTTCTTAAAAATAAAAATCACATTATTAAAATTTTTTTATATATTTAATATTAAATATCAATTTTATTAGTTCAACTCTAATTAAAACAATTGAATTGATTATTAAATTTGAAACATTTAAATTTTTTGATTTCTAAAACTTTGATTTTAATTCTAAAATAGATAATTTGATTTATGATATATATATATATATTATTGTATAAATTATAATTCAATAAATTTTTTAATAAAAATATAAAGTTTGTCACTTAAGTTTTTTTTTTTTTTGAAAATTTTTTTAATGTATATGTACATATTATTCATAACAAAAATAAAAAAGAGAAATTTTGACTATTTTCAACAATCAATAATTAAATTTTTGATTCAAGTTGTTGTATAAAACCAAAAGTCACATGTTTTATATCATATTTTGTTAAATAGGAAAAAGAAATCTTTTTTGTTAAATTCATGTGAAACTACCCTTATGTTTCATTAACAAATGAAATTGATTCAAACTTGAAACATGAATACACAAAATAATAGACTCTCAATAATTAATTCCATGTCTTATAAAAGATAAAGAGATAGTTATTATATTATCTCAATTTTATACTCTCACATTAAGAAATATAAATGTTGTACAATTTAAAAGAGTTATATTTTATATTAAAAAATATTAAATAGAAATAATTTATTATTATTATTATTATAAGAAATGAAAATAAGACTCACAAATTTTTAATATAAAAATAATATTAAAACTCATAAAAAGTAGATAAAAAAATAAAATTTAACTTATAATTTTTACTTGTCTTTTTTCAATATATATATATATATATATATATATATATATACCTATTACAATTTTCATTAATTTCTTTTGGTTAGTTTTTAATTATCATTTTTATAAACTAATTTATGTAATATGACGTATTTTAAATTTTATTAAATTAAATAATTTTGTATTGATATGATAATAAAATTTTTTAAAAAAATTTTCAAAAATAGATTTTAATTTAAAAAATAGAATGTAGTCTTTAAAAAGTATGAAAAATTTTAAAAATTGAATTTAATTTTAAAGATTTGACAAAAATTCACATTAATTTTTAAAAATAAAAAAAATTTGAAAAACAAATAATTTTAAAAGTACAAATAAATTCTAAATTAATTTTGAAATATAGAAACAATTATAAAAAATAAAAATTTTTAAAAATTAGATAGAAATTTTGAAAAAATAGAAAAAACTTCTAAATTAACTTCTAAATAGAAGAAAAAATTTTAAAAAATAGATATTGATATTGAAAAATTCAAAAAAAATATTGAAAAAATTATAAAAAATAAAATTAATTTTGTTTATGATAATCAAAAATAATACAACATGACCCCATGATAGGCAATATGAACTGATCTAACAAATATAAAGTGATACCAAATATAAATTTTAATTTATTCTTAATAGATTATTAATAAGAGAAAAATAAAATTTCTTTTAAATTTAATGATTAAACAATAAGAATCAACTATCAACAAGTTTGTGAATCGTAGTTATAGCTAACTTAATAGCATAGGAGGAGGTGGATGTGGCATGGTGGCAAAGGGAGTGGGAGAGGGTATCAAGGAAATTATGAGGAGTTACAGGAGGAGATAGAGAGATTCAAGAACGTGGTGGTGACATTATCTTACGTATTCTTGGAGGAAGAGTATAAGGTGTCCACCAAGTAGATATTTTGCTTGAGTCAACAATGGTGAAGTGGGCATTAGAATTTTTTAAAATTAATTTCAATTTTTATGAATTTTTTTAGAATTATTTTCATAATTTTTCAAAATTAATTTTTATTTTTAGAAGATTTTCAAAGTTTTTTTTAGAAAGTTTAAGAATTGTTTTCTATCTTTTTTTCCAAAATTTATTTCTATTTTCAAAATTTTTTATTTATAGAAATTAATTTAGAATTTTCTCTATTTTTAAAGTTAATTTCTAATTTTTTAGAATTCTTAAAACTTAAATTATATTTTATATTATTTCTATTTAAAAAATTAATTTTAAAAATTTTATATTTATCAAGATTAATTTTTAATTTCATATTTTTTTTATTTTTAGAATTTTTGTAAGTTTTTTCTTTTTAAATTAATTTATAATTTTTAAATTTAAAATAATGTTATATTATTATTGGTCTAATTTTTGATTTGATAAATTTAATACATGTATTAACTATTATGCGACAAAAATAATGAATAATTAATGAAAATTTATATAAAGTATTAATGAAATAAACATATTGAGTGTAATATAAAAATCTAAGAAAGAAACACTAAATGTAATTAAATAACAAACAAATTTGTTGGAGAAATTTTTATTTTTGCCTAAAAAGTATAATAATGATGGTTAAGTTACACATTTGTGTATCATTCGTATGTGACTAACAATTTTAATTACATCGTTTGCTAATTTGTATCAATTGGATTAGTTGATTCAATCATAATCTTCTATTAAATCTCATGATCATGATCATGTATATAATTATCATTAGTCAGCCCCATAAACAAGTCTAATACATTTCAAAAATAATTAATTGAATGTTAAAAAAACACTTTAAATAGTTAAATTATTTTTTATGAGTAATTAATTTGATTTAATAAAATTTTATATATTTATTATTTTATAACAATAGTAATAAAAGTAGTTTGAATCTTAAATTTAATTTTATTCTTGCATACTTCCACTATGACCAATTTTTTGATTTTCGAAAGATATGTGAATCAAAATGGGTATAATTGTATTTCAATATATTGGCTTTACTAAATTTATAAGAATACATGCATCATTATATCGCATAGAAGTTTAGTAATTAGCTTAGTATATGATTGAGATTTTTCCTTTTTATTGATTGTCCAAGAAACGTTTAGAGACCAAAAAAATCAAAATAAGGAAAAAGAAATAAAAGAAGTTTAGAAACAATATAAGGGTAACAATTGAGATAATAGTAACATTCTTTTGAATATTCAAAATTAATAGTTACATGCTTTGCCTGTGAGACTAAAGTATTATAATTAACATCAATTATTGGAAAACTTTATCAAGAAGATAAGAATATGATGAGACTCTTGAATGGATGTCATTGCAAATTTTTTAATAGTCATGCAAATTGGCCCCTTTTGCTAAAAAATATAAAATAAATAAAAAAATAAAATAAAAATTACAAATTGTCCCTAAGCACTACGAAAAACAATAAGGGAAGCAAAATAGCCTATCAAAATGAATAAGTGGTGGCCCACGTGACCACCATATCCCATAATGAAAAATCACCACGTGTCCATCTCATCCTTTTTTTTCTAACTTTTTCCATCTTGGCATGGGCCCCTCTAGGCCCTCAACTTTTCCTCTCCCTAGATGCCCTACAAATAGTGCCCAAAATACCTAGAAACCATTAAAAAAAACCCCATCACAAGAACCCCTTTCTCTATAGGTCAATAAAACCCCAGAAGTGACTACTAATCTCCTTCATCTAAGACTTGTGATGGTTTGACCATGTGCTACATCATCTAATACCCATAAAAATGATCCAAACTGCTGGAAATGCTCCTTCCCCTTGCTTTATAGAGGAAAAGGCTAGGCAGGTCCGCATGTTGATTGTTGACATGTCATCATTTCATGACGCCATGTATCACTCCCCTATTGCCAACCACCTCGCCTTTGAATTTAAGCCTTGCTTAGGTCGGTAGCTCTCCAGCTACTCTTTAGGTTGGTTCTTATGGCCTATCGTCTCATAAGTGCCTTTTTTTTTTCCTTTTCATTTTACCTTGTATTTTTCAATTTTTCAAACATTGTAATATAATTTAGTTTTTACCTTTTTAAGGCACCACTAGTGTGTTTGATTAGTCTAATCTAGTGACATTTTTTTGAGTTGTAAACTTTTGTAAGAGATGATAGAATATGTAATTATCATTGTAATATCATATAATATTGATTATCATCATTACTAAGTTTACAAAATAAATTATTAGTGATAACATATAAATACAATTAAGAAAGATTTTTGTGATAAAGACAGTGGGTGATACTTGCATTTGGAGATGTTGATGTGTTTAGTTGCTTAATTATAATTTATGCCCACCTTATTAATAATATGACTTGTGTATAAATTCAGTTATTACTACAATTTAGATAGATAACATAATGATCAATTTCATTTTAATTTGTGACCTTTGTTTTTATTTTATTTCATGTACTTGTATCATATTTTATTTTTATCTATCTAATTAATTAAAAATGCATTGATATAACGTATAATAGATTAGTTGTTAATATCACGTTCATTATTGCATTGGAGGCAATAAGTGTACATTAGCCATTAGAGGAGTTCTGAACAAGAAATCAAGAAGCTCTTCCTAAGATTACATCTTAAAAAAATATATAATAACCATATGCATGTCTTTATCTATCAATAGGAAGCTCAAATGAAAACATTGCACCTTTGTAAGTAATGGATGTAATTTAGTCATATCCTATCTAGCATTCTTCAATGTCACAAATAACTCCAAAGAAAATATATACATCTATTATTGCTAATTTGTAAGAAAGTGACCTTAAGTTTCATCCAAATTTTCTACTCACATGCTTTTGTTAGGGTTGACTTTTTGATTCCCATGAAATATGTGAATTAGAATAGGTACATTTATCTTTCAAAACATTGGCTTTGCTAAATTCATAAGTGTACATGCATCATTATATTGCATTAAATTTTAGTGATTAACTTAATGTATTACTAAATTTTTTCTTTTTTATTAGTTCTTTGAGAAACATTTGGAGACCCAAAAAAATGCAAGAGGGAAAAAGAAATAAAAGAGATTTAAGAACAATACAAGGGTTATAATTGAGATAATTATTTGATTGACATTTTGAAAAGTTTTAAATTAATAATTACATGCATTGTGTATAATGTGCATTGTAATTAACATCACTTAATGAGATTTCTCAAAAATTCCCAAAATCCCCTCCTCCTCTTACCGCATTATTGTAAATTCCTTTATGATAATTCCATTCTTTAAACATGCTAAAAACAACATCATTTTGCACATAGGAAAGGTGAAGTTCTCAACTTCACTCTAGGATTTACTAGTCTGTGATACTGAGGAGGGGTGAATCAGTATCACCCTCTTGAAAAACTTTGATAATTTAAGCCAAAGTACTCTACTTCTTTAATACTTTAGCTCTTGTCAATATGTGGGTGGGTGAACAACTTCAAACTCTTCTCAGAAATGAACTCTTTCTCAAATTCAATTAAGGTAGATCTATTATTACCTACTAATCACAATAGTCCCCAAAGTTACCTTTCAGACACCTTGCCTATTAAACGGATTGGTTGTTCTTGATTAGGTCTTCTTTTAGGTTATGGGTTTAATGATTCTTTAGCTTTGTTCACAACTCAATTTAAAACATAGAATGTAAATTCAAAGCAAGGACATAAGAGATTTACGTGTTTCGGCCAATGTGACCTACTCCACGGTGGTAGGGATTCTTCCTCTACCGAGACAATCCACTATACTTGAGAATACCAGTGTGGTATCCCTTATGATTACAATGTAGTTACAATGGATGTCTTAATCTTCTACTCCTTTCACTATTACAAATACAAAGCAATCACAATACAAAGAGTGTCACTTATTGTGTCTACCCTTCTTCTAGCTTGTCTTGCCTCTGCTTGATTTGAATAAGCTGCTTCACTGCCGCTTGGAAGATCACCAAAACACTCTCTAACCTCTCTTGAAGAAATCTGGAAATTCGTTAAGTTCTCTCTAAGCTTCACAGAATGTCTTCACTAGGTTGTCTCACACACACACTTTTAAAAGAGATAAATCTTAGTTTATATACTACCCTCTATGGAAACCCTAGTAGGGTTTACCGTAGCTGCGGCAGACTTCCTTTCTTGCTCCTCCATGTGACTTTATACTACTAGTCCATTCAAGATTTAGCATTATCCTCCTTCTTAATTTATTTTTCTTGCTCTTTTCTTTCTACTGAAATCTCATCCTTTGAATGCTTGAATGAACGGCCATGATTGTCCATGAATAGTTAAAAATGTATAGAAGAAACTGCCCTCGTAATTGCCCATTTTTCAGAAATGCTAAGTTAAAATTCCGTAACCTTCCCTTCTTCCGGACTCCCTATCTGTCTGTAACTCCGAAATTATTCCGCTTCTCCAGAATTGCTCCTGGACTTAGTCTCAGGATAGGCTTACGGACTTGCAGATTTAACTTCTTATGAACTTATTATCCGTATACAACCCTATCACACTGTCACACTAAGACTTAAGCAATGCTAAACTCCCTCTACAACTTCACTCCAAGGAGATCACTTTATGAGGTTATTTGACATGCTAGTCTTATCCTGTAATTCCTGAGATATGAGCCACTTTTGCTTGCACACTTAAATCTAAGATATGAGCCACTTCTGCTTGCATACTTAAATCTGGTTGACAACAATTACAACCCATACAAGGCTGTGGGAACAACAATCTCCCCCTTTGTAATTGTTGGCAACACTCACAACAAAAACCATTATACAACAGTCCTTCATAATCTTCTTAGAGTAATAATCTAGAAGTAGATGGATTATAACTCCCCCTAAATATGCACTCCCTCTGCACTGTTGCTTCTCTCCCCCTTTGCCAACCAATTACAAATCTGAAAAACCTGCAAAGTAGAGATGGAGGATTCACTTGAACTTCAGGCTTGAGGAGGCATTTGCACAGATAGACTCATTCTGTGCTTTTCAAACAGCTCTGTGGACAAAGGTTTAGTTAGAATATATGAGATTTGATCTTTAGTGCCAACATACTCCAACTAAATTGTGCCCTCTTCCACTTGATCCTTGATAAAATGATACCGGATGTTAATATGCTTGCTCCTTGACTGTTGAACTGGATTCTTGCTGAGATCAATTGCACTTTGATTATCACAAAGTACACTTACTGGTAACTTCACTTCAACACCCAAATCTGCCAATTGTCTTTGCATCCATATCACTTGAGTACATGCTGCACAAGCAGCCATATACTCAACCTCAGCTGTGCTCAAAGCAACACTATTTTGCTTTCTACTTAACCATGCAACACACTTTGAACCTAAGTAGAAGTTGCAGCCGTTGGTTGATTTTTTGTCATCTGTACTTCCTGCCCAGTCTGCATCAGTGTATGCTTGTAGTTTTACATAATCTATGGCAGGATACCACAAACCCATTTCTAGTGTCTCTTTGAGGTATCTTAGGATTCTTTTCACTACCAACACATGAGATTCCTTAGGATCAGCTTGGAATCTGCTGGCAATGCACATAGCTTGCATGAGATCAGGCCTTAATGCTGTAAGGTACAAAAGGCTCCCTATCATTTTCTTGTATTCTATAAGGCTTGTATTCTTTCCTTCCTAATCTTTTGTTAACTTGTAGCCCACTGACATAGGGGTACTGACAGGTTTGCTATCCTCCATGTCAAACTTTTTTAGCATCTCTTTGGCATATTTTGTTTGAGAAATAAAAATACCTTCTTCACACTGTTTTATCTGTAATTCAAGAAAGTAAATCATTTCTCTAATCAATGACATCTCAAATTCCTCACTCATCTTTTGTGCAAATTCTTGGCATAGCTCAGAGTGATCCCCTCCAAAGATGATGTCATCTACATATACTATGGTTATCAGCTGGCCTTTCTCTGAGTTGAACACATATAGGTTATTATCAACTGTTCCTCTTTTGAAGTTCAACCTTTTCAAATACACATCCAGCTTGTTGTACCATGCTCTTGGGGCTTGTTTAAGGCCATACAAGGCTTTCTTCAGCTTGCACATGTGTGTCTCATCCTCACTGATTTGTACTCCATTGGGTTGTTCAATATACATTTCTTCTTTCAAGAGCCCATTCAGAAAGGTTGATTTCACATCCATCTGATAAATTTTATACCTCTTATGTGCTGCCAAAGTTAAGAACATTCTAATAGTTTCCAGCCTTGCTACTGGTGCAAAAGTTTCATCAACATCTACTCCTTCTATCTGAGTGTAGCCTTTGCAAACCAGCCTAGCCTTGTTCCTCACTACCTTGCCATCTTTATTGTGTTTATTTCTAAACACCCATTTTGTTCCTATGACATTCTTGTTAGTGGGTCTTAGAACCAGCTCCCATGTATCATTCTTCTTGATTTGATTCAGCTCCTCATTGATAGCTTTGACCTAGGCTTTGTCTTGTGCAGCCTCTTTAACAGATTTAGGTTCAACTTGTGAGAGTCAAGCAGTGGCTCCCACAATTTTTCTTCTTGCTGTAACTCCTGCTGATGGGTCACCTATGATCTGATTTCCTTGATGAGCACTGGACCAAGTTTTCTTTGTCTTTCTCTCTTACACAGTCTTAGTTACAAGAGGATCTCTTTCTTCATCTTCAGACCCACTCTTCTCTGAGTCTGAACTTACTTCTTTCCCCTTTTCTTTATGCTGGTCTGATTCTTTATCCATCTTGAAGTCATCTTCTTCACTGTCCTCAGCTTTTCCATTTTGCATTATTTTCCAGTTTTCATCTATTCTTACATCACTTGAAGTGACCACTTTTCCCAGTTTATGCAGGAAAACTCTATAACCTTTTGTCTTTGCTGAGTATCCCACAAAGATGCCTTCATCTGACCTAGCATGGAATTTTCCCAAGCATTGCTCCTTGTTCTTCACAAAACATGGGCTGCCAAAGATTCTGAGATACTTGGCTGTTGTCTTCTTCCCACTCCATAGCTCATATGGAGTCTTATCAGTATTGGGCCTTAGTAAAACTCTGTTCAGTAGGTGCACGACTGTAAATGTTGCTTTTGTCCAAAATCTTGTGTGAAACTTGGATTCCAGTAGTAGAGTTCTTGCCATTTCAACCACAGCTTTATTTTTCCTCTCTACCACCCCATTCTGTTGAGGTGTTCTTGTTGCTGTCATTTGATGGTGAATTCCATGTTTCTCAAGGTAATCTTCAAAAGCTTCATTTGTGAATTCAGTGCCTTGATCTAACCTCAATACTTTGATCTTCTTTCCACTCTCATTTTCAGCCAATCTTTTGTATCTCTTGAAGTATTTCAAAACTTTTGACTTGTGTTTGAGGTGCATGATGCAGGTCCTTCTGGAATAATCATCAACAAACAAGATGAAGTACCTTTCACCATTCAACCCTTTTGTTCTCATCGGCCCACACAAATCAGTATGTATAATGTCAAGCACTACTTCAGAACTGAACTCTTTGGTCTTATACTGCTTTCTGGCATGTTGTCCTTTAGAGCATGCTGAGCAGACATACTCTCTCTCTCTCTCCTAAGGTCTGGAATGTCTCTGATTGCATGAGTAGTGGTCAGCTTCCTCATGTTCTTCTATGTTAAGTGTCCCAGCCTCCTATGCCAAAGTTGATTTTCTTCTTCTTTTGTAAGTAAATAATTGTTTGTCTTGTCCTCATCAATCACATATAAATTTCCAGTTGTTGTCTTCCCGGCTGCAATAGTATTGCCTTCTTTACTCTTTACTTGGCAACCCGTTTTTGTGAATATCACTTCATGGTCTTCATTACATAGTTGGCTGACAGATGCTAGATTATATCTGAGTCCTTCAACATGCAGAATATCTTTTAGCTTTCCTTTTCCAATATTTACTGACCCCTGACCACTAATGTTGAGTGAATCATCATTGCCAAACTTGACTCTGCCTTCTCTTGACTTGTTCAGCTTTGATAATTTACTCTTGTCTCCTGTTATGTGTGAAGTGCATCCACTATCAAGGATCCACTGCTTATCCTTGTAGTCAGCCTTTAGTACAATTTTAGCTATATTAGCTACCTCTTTTTTAGCTTTATATTCCTTCTTTTGAACTGGCTTGAAGATAGCTTTCTCCTTTTTCTCAGCTTTGACTGTACTAATTGTTTTCACTGTGCCATTGAGTGCCTTCTCTTGCTCAGGGAGAAGTGTCATGTATCTCTTGGCATTATGGCCATCCTGCCCGCACCTTTCACACTGTTCCAAGTCTGCCAATATAGCAAACTTGTTCTTTGAAACCACTGGTTTAGGCTTCCACCAATAATCCTTGTCAGTGTGTCCTTGCTTTTTATAGTATGTGCAAGAACTCACGACAAGTGTTCTCCTCTGAATTTTGTATTGTCTCCCCCTATATACAGTATCGGATTTTCTCAAGTTGAAGACATATACTGGCCTTCTCCACCAGCATTTATTTGCCTTATGACCCCAAACTTCACAATAAAAGCAATGACCTTGAAACTGCCTCTTCTTGGTTCTAACCACAGCTTGTTTTCTTTTGTTTATTACTTGCTATGTAGACAAGGTTGCTGGCTTCTTTGCTTGTGTGGCTTTCATTTTAGCCACCTTCTTCTGTTCAACGATAGCCCTTGGCTGGCTGACTTTCTTTTCTTCATTTTTGTTTGTAACCCTAGGTTGCTTCTTCAAATCTTCTTTATTTTCAGCCTTCACCATTCTTGGCTGATCAGTCTTTTCTTTCTGAGACTTAGTAGCTATGGGCTACTGCTCTTTAACCACATACATCATTTTTGGCCCTGGCTTTGGTTTGATAACTGTCTTCTTTTCTTCAGCTATCTTCTCCTGAGTCACAGCCTTCTCTTTTAACTTTTGTGGCAAAGTCTCATTCTCTTTAAGCAGTGCAGCCTCAGATTGCTGCACTTTTTCTTCATTCTTCTTTTCTCTTGCAGAGCTTGTTTCTCCTACCACTTCAAGCTTTTGCAAGTTCTTTTCACTCTTTTTGAGTTGTTGCTAAAGTCTCAGCAACTCTATCTCCATTTCTTCAATTGTTGAAGTCCTTGAGGCAAGCTCCATTGTAAGGTCTTCACATATTTTGATCTGTTCTTCAAATCTTCTCTTCAAGTCAAAATGTTTAGCCCTTATTTCATCTTTTTGACTTTCTGCTTCCTCAATCTTTGCTTCAACTTGTTTTATATGGGCCTCTAACCTTCTTATGGTTCTGCCCCTTCTGATTATCTCTTTTAAAGCTGCTTCTAACTCAACTTCAAGATCTGGTTCTTCTTCATCAACCTCCTCTTCCTCTTCAGAGGTTGAACTACCACATTGAGCTAATACCATAAAGGCATGCTCATTTGATGAGTCTACATCTTCCTCCTCATCAGCTTCTTTTGTCTGGCTCACATAACTCTTGAATGAGCCTCTCTTCTTCTTCTGTGGGTTGGTAGTCTTCTTGCTAGAATTCTTTGATTTGGATGATGGTCTTCTCTATTTTGAATTCTACTCATCATCACCATCCCCATCTTTATCATCAAGTTTCACTTTACACTGAGAAGCAAAGTGTCTAGTCTGCCCATAACGATAACATCTCAAGGACAACTATCCTTTTCCCTTCTTAGACCCCTTTTTGAATTTTCTTGTGAAGTAAGCCAACACTTCACCTTCACTTTCTTCCTCATTATCATCATCATCCTCACTAGATGATTCTTCCTCTTATCTTATCTTTAAGTGTCTTATAACTTTGAAAGTTGCCTCCTTTGATGGCTTTGATGTTGAGGAGCTTTCATTTGACTTTATTCTCATCTCATATGCAATGAGATTGCACTAAAGATCATGCAGTGACATAGAATTGAGATCTTTACTTTCCTTTATGGCTGCCACCTTTGAGGCAAACCTCTCAGGCAAAATTCTCAAAATTTTTTTCACAATAGATAAGTCTTTCTTGTTTTTCCCATGACTTCTAAGGTCATTTACAGCATCAATAACCTTGGTGAAGAACTCTTGGACTGTCTCATTTTTCTGCATTCTAAGAGATTCATATCTCTCCTTGAAAACTTGGAGCTTAGCCTCCTTTATTCTGCCATCACCTTCATATACCTTCTGCAATCTATCCCATATCTCCTTAGCAGATTTGCAGTCCATATCTTTAGCATATTCAACATCTGTCAATGCTGAAATGATGACATTTGAGGCCTTCCCATTGATCTCAAACTGCCTTAATTCCTCTGGGATTGGATCTTTACCTTCTTTTGGAGGCACAAAACCCTCTTGTACTGATTTCACCACGTCTATGCTCATGGTTGCAAATACCACTTGCATTCTCACTCTCCACATATGGTAGTTGGTTCCATTGAAGATTGGAACCTTCTTGTTATAAGTAATGTTGGTGCTGGTACTGACATCCATTTCTTAGTATGCTGAACAAATTAAAACTTCTGAAACCCTTCAAACTAGTACATTAAGCTATTAAGCTTCAAACTGGTGAACCTAAGCTCTGATACAAATTAAAGTTCCCAACTTCACTCTAGGATCTACTAGTCTATGATACTGAGGGGGTGAATTAGTATCACCCTCTTAAAAAACTCTGATAATTTAAGCCAAAGTACTCTACCTCTTTAATCCTTTAGCTCTTGTCAATATACGAGTGGGTGAACAATTTCAAAATCTTCTCAGAAATGAACTCTTTCTTAGATTCAACTAAGGTAGATCTATTGTTACCTACTAATCACAATAGTCCCCTAAGTTACCTTTCAGACACCTTGCCTATTAAACAGATTGGTTGTTCTTGATTAGGTCTTCTTTTAGGTTATGGGTTTGATGATTCTTTAGCTTTGTTCACAACTTAATTCAAAACACAGAATGTAAATTCAAAGCAAGGACACAAGAGATTTACGTGGTTCGGCTAATGTGACCTACTCCACGGTGGTAGGGATTCTTCCTCTACCAAGACAATCCATTATACTTGAGAATACCAGTGTGGTATCCCTTATGATTACAATGTAGTTACAATGGACGTCTTAATCTTCTACTCCTTTCACTATTACAAATACAAAGCAATCACAATACAAAGAGTGTCACTTACTGTGTCTACCCTTCTTCTAGCTTGTCTTGCCTCTGCTTCATTTGAATAGGCTGCTTCACTGCCACTTGGAAGATCACCAAAACACTCTTTAACCTCTCTTGAAGAAATCTGGAAATTCGTTGAGTTCTCTCTAAGCTTCACAAAATGTCTTCACTAGGTTGTCTCACACGCACACTTTCAAAAGAGATAAATCTTGGTTTATATACTGCCCTTTATGGAAACTCTAGTAGGGTTTACTGTAGCTGTGGTAGACTTCCTTTCTTGCTCCTCCATGTGGCTTCATGCTATTGGTCTATTCAAGATTCAGCATTATCCTCCTTCTTAATTTATTTTTCTTGCTCTTTTCTTTTTATTGAAATCTCATCCTTTGAATGCTTGAATGAACGGCTAGGATTGTCCATGAATAGTTAAAAATGTATAGAAGAAACTGCCCTCGTAACTGCCCATCTTCCAGAAATGCTAAGTTAAAATTCTGTAACCTTCCCTTCTTCCGGACTCCCTGTCTGTCCATAACCCTAGAATTATTCCGCTCCTCCGGAATTGCTCCTAGACTTAGTCTTAGGACAGGCTTACGGACTTGCAGATTTAACTTCTTATGAACTTATTATCTATATACAACCCTGTCACACTGTCACACTAAGACTTAAGCAATGTTAAACTCCCTCTACAAGTTCACTCCAAAGAGATCACTTTACGAGGTTATTTGACATGTTAATCTTATCCTATAATTCCTAAGATATAAGCCACTTCTGCTTGCACACTTAAATCTGAGATATGAGCCACTTCTGCTTGCACACTTAAATCTGGTTGACAACAATTACAACCCATATAAGGCTGTGGGAACAACAAAAGGATATTCCCAAACTACTTGTAACAATTATTCTTTTTAAATACTTGTACACATGGGCATCATGTTTGTAACAATTACTTCAATTGTAACTGCTAACCATTTACACATTTATTCTTCCAATGAAAACATTAATTTTTGGTCTAGACCAATTTTCATACATCTTGAATAGAAAAAAAAAAATTGATACCCCCCATAGCCTAAGAAAAGTCTAAACCAACATTAAGGCACCTAGAACAATTGATATGATTGCTTAACAATTAACAATATGGTAAAAAGAAAATTTAGTGAAAAGTATTAAAATCAAGAATCACATTCTAAAAATAAATAAATAAATGAACAAAGTTATAGAACAAGCAACTAGTTTGAAAAAGGATACACCAAGTAAAAGCCATGAGCAAATAAGCCAACCAACAGAGCCATAAATAATTGATCCCTTAAAATAGGTTTATGGCATAATGAGAGTAATAATTAACTTTCTTTGAAATCATAATGTAAAATATTAAGTCAAAAGTAAACTAATGATTATAAGAAGTAATTTAAAATAATAAATAATTTCTTATGAAGATAATATATTTTTTAAAATAATTTATTATTACTATATATATATATATATATATATATATATGGATAGAGAAGACAAAAGAAAGTTTTACCTCCTCTCTTAAAACAACATTCATAATTTAGTTATTTATAGCAGTCATCTAAAATAATTTGTTTATATATATGGTACTAACTACACATACTAAAAATTTGAAAGGAAGTCTTGCCCAAACCCCTTTTGGGCTAATGTAAATATAAATTCAAAGTTTTAAGCCCATTTACAAGTGAGTAGGCCTAGTGAGTAAGGTCAAGCCCATGATATGCTTTGAAAAGAGTTTGGACTTGAACCAAACCCACACATTAAAGGCCAAAAACAAAAATCATATTTACTTTAACTTCATAGAGCTAAGTTCTGGTCACTCATACCAAACACCTAATAAGCATTGGGCTTCTCCATCTTAAAGATCATTACAAATGCAGTGATGGGCTTAGATGTATGTAATTCAGTTCAAAATAATGAGTCATAGACAAATTGCATTCAACGAGCTTATCTAAATGAAAGTTTCATTTGGACCACAAACAAATTTGTTGGCTTAATCACTTTTATAGGCATTTGTAAGACTAGGTCACTTGGTTTTGTGTAACAAAAATTGATTGCATCTTTTTACCATGTCAAATGGTACAATTACAAACACAATTTATGCAAATTCAACAGCTTGCTATCTTGTTCAATTTTTCTTTAAAGGGGAGAAAGTTTTGGAAATAATTGTATTCTACTAAGATATAATGTAGATGAAATCTAATAAGAAATATTAAAATAAAATATTAAAATATAGCATTATTAGTGCCATCATAATCTTATTCAAAATAAACAAATAATTAATATTAAAATGTTAAAAAATGACAATAAATAAACTAAAAATACAACAATAACTAAGAAACCAACATTAAAATATAACAAATAACATTAAAATACAAAGAGTGTAACAAAGAGAGCCTAAAGAAGAAACTTATTAAAAGGACTAACAGAAGAATTCTAAATGTTCTCCACATCCAAAGCTATTACATTCTTAACTTTTCTACATTCATCATTAAGTTCAAAATACTTACATAAAACAATAACTACGAATTCAGTTTTTCAAAGACGAATTTGGCCACCAAATCCATGAACACCATCGTGGGGATATATAACTTTTATAAGGGAAAAGATGTGTGCAATAGACAAATGCAAAAAAGGGCAAGTGTAAAATAACACATCATAAATTTTGAATCATTAGAATCATAAAAGGGAAGTGTCTGAGGAGTAGCTAACACCACCTATGAAAAGGAATTGGCAAATGGCTTGGAAGAGGACAAAGGAGGGTAAAGTAAGTGTTTATTATTCACCACTACCAACTTCAAGACATAAATGACATGCAACAAAAAAACATATAATTATCTTAAGCACTGTTTTTATGTTGATGGCCCACATAATGGGTGGCAAGTTGAAATTAACAAAGGTCAATCAAAAATTAATGGTCAATGCAATTATGGCTACTGTAATAATGATCATCCATATAAAAGGACGTCTAACATTGGGGAAAAACTCTTCCTAAAATTTTGAAAATTAAAGTAAAAATATAGACAACTAAAAAAGGAAGTTGCAAAAACTATGAAAATCAGTTGCTTATAGCATGATTGAAGTAGCATGGAAGCCATAATTTGATATGAACATAAAGGAGAAGGAAAATAAAACACTTTTGGTAAGAAGAATGAGAGAACAAGAGGATATATACACTTCTTTCCCCTCTATAAGTTTGCTAATAATAGTTCATGCAACAAAAATCCTTTCATTCTATTTCACCAAAAAAAAAAAAACCTAAAAGCTTTTAGGCCGTTTAGGGCAATATCTTCATAACAAAAATATTTTCTATTTCCCTCCTTGCTATTTTTGTTGTTGTTTGTTTTTTTATTGGTATTATTATGGTGACATGGGTGGTTTGGAGAAGGCAGTAGATGAGAGATGGAATGAGAATGGTGTTGAGGTAGTGTAGAGGGGAAAAAGGAGGGGATTTTAGAGGGAATGTTGGTGTTTGTTTTTAACATGTTGTGTGGCATTGTCAAGAAGATTATGTAGTAGAGTAGTAGAGAGGAGCCAAGAAGATTTGTATAAAGTCAATCAATCATTTTTTTGGCATTTAAGTTTCTTTATGTATGGAGCTTTTTGAATTAATATTAAAGTTTTAGTGATAGAATTGGTTATTAAATTAAAAAATTTAGAAATTTAATGTTTAATAGATTTAATTATTTTAATTAAAATTAAATTGATAAAATTCATATGTAATATTAAATTTATAAAAAATTTAATTATATATAAAAGTATAAAAATGATAATAAAATATTGATAATAAAAATTTAATTATATATATATATATAATATAATAATATTGATAATAAAATATAATTATATATAAAAGTTGCCAACTTTTCTTGTAGCATCGCAATGGATTAGCTATCAAAGGAGTTCCAATCTAGAAACACCTTCCAAGAATGCATTCAAAAAAAAAAAAAAACCAAAAACCCACATGCATGTTTTTATGCATCAATAGGAAGAACAAATGGAAACATTGTACCCTTGTAAGTAATTGATGACAATGTAGTCATATCTTCATATCCAGCACTCTTCAAGGTTGTAAATATCTCTAAAGAAAATACATACATCTATTATTGTTGACCTGTAAGAAAATGACCTGAATTTTTGTCCAAATTTTATACTCGCATACTTTTGTTGGGGCTAACTTTTTGATTCATAATAGATATGTGAATCAAAATGGGCACATTTGTATTTAAAAATGTTGGCTTTGCTAAATTTATAAGTGTACATGCATCATTATATTGCACAAAATTTTTGTGATTAGCTTAACGTATGATCGAGTTTTTTCTTTTTTATCGATTGTCTAAGATACATTTAGAAACCAAAACAACATAAAAAGGAAAAAGAAATAGAACATTTAGGCACACAGACAAATTACATTCATCAAACTTGTCCAAAAGAAAGTTTCAAATGGGATAGATACAAAATTGTTGGCTCAATCACTTTTACAAACATTAATAAGACCAGGCTACTAGGTTCTACATAACAAAACAAATTGCATCTTTTTACCATATCAAATGGTATAACTATAGACACAAATTATACAAATTCAATGGCTTGCTACCATGATTAGTTTTTCTTTAAAGGGGGAAAAGTTTTGTAAGTAACTATATTCTGTAAAGGTGTCGTATAAATGAAATCTAACAAAAAATATTAAAATAAAACATTAGAATACAACATCATGATTGTCATCATATTCTTAATCAAAATAAACAAACAATTATTATTAAAGAATTAAAAGTTGATAATAAATAACATAAAAATACAACAAAGAGTAAGAAACCAACATTAAAATACAACAAATAACATTAAAATACAAGAGTATAACCAATAGAGCCTAAGGAAAAAACTCATCAAAAGGAATGACAAAAGGATTCTTAATGTTCTCCAAAACCAAAGCTACTTCCTCCTTAAATTTACTACATTCATCTTTAACTTTAAAATAATTATGAAAAATAATAATAATCAAATTTACACTAGGTGGATTGTTTTTTAGGACAAAACTAGCCATCAAATCCATAAATACTATCATAGAGATATGTGCCTTTTATAAGGGTTTTGTGAGGGAGAAGATCCTTAATATAAGCAAATGCAAAAAATGGCAAGTGTAAAGCAACATATCACATATTTTGAATTGGGAAAATCATCAAAGGGAAGTGTCTCAAGAGGAGCTAAAATCATCCTTGGAAAGAAATTATTGAGTGGCTTTGAGGAGGAAGAAGAAGGTTAAAGTAGGTGTTTCTGGTTCGTCACTTCGAGCTTCAAGACATAAATGATATATGCAATAAAAAAATATAAAATTATCTCAAATACTATTCTTATGCCAATGGCCTATGTGAAGGATGGTAGATTGAAATTAACAAAGGTTAAGGAAAAATTAATGGCTAATGTACAACAATCTAGAGGGATGTCTTCACAAAGTTAAGATTTAGCTACTCAAACTAGACACTTGATAGGCATTGAACTTCTCCATCTTAAAGATGGTTACAAGTGTAGTGATTGGCATAAATGTATGTAATTCAGCTCAGAATAATGGGCCATAGGCAAATTGCATTCAATAAGCTTGTCTAAATGAAAGTTTCAAATGAGACAAAGACAAATTTGTTGGTTTAATCACCTTTATAGACATTTATAAAACTAGGCTACTAGGTTTTACAAAACAAAAACAAATATCATCTTTTTATCATGTTAAATGGTATAACTATAGACACAAATTATACAAATTCAATGGCTTGCTACCTTGTTTAGTTTTTCTTTAAAGGGGATAAAGATTTGGAAGTAACTATATTCTGTAAAGGTGTCATATAGATGAAATCTAACAAAAAAATATTAAAACAAAACATTAAAATACAATATTATGATTGTCATCATAATCTTAATCAAAATAAACAGACAATTATTATTAAAAAAATTAAAAGTTGATAATAAATAACACAAAAATACAACAAAGAGTAAGAAACCAACATTAAAATATGACAAATAACATTAAAATACAAGAGTGTAACCAACAAAGTCTAAGGAAGAAACTCATTAAAAGGAATGATAGAAGGATTCTTAATGTTCTCCACAACCAGAGTTGCTTCCTCCTTAAATTTACTACATTCATCTCAAACTTCAAAATAATTGCGTAAAATAATAATAATAAAATTTACATTAGGTGGATTATTTTTTAGGACAAAACTGGCCACAAAATCTACGAACACTATCATTAAGATATGTGCCTTGTATGAGGGTTTTGTGAGGGAGATGATCATTGACATAAACAAATGCAAAAAATGGTAAGAGTAAAGTGGCACATCACAAATTTTGAATTGGGAAAATAATCAAAGGGAAGTGTCTTAAGGGGGGGCTAACATCATCCCTAGAAAGAAATTATTGAATGGCTTTAGGGAGCACGAAGAAGGATAAAGTAAGTGTTTCTTGTCCCTCATTCTTAGATCCAAGACAAAAAAGATGTATGCAATAGAAAAACATATAATTATCTTAAACACTATTCTTATGCCAATTATCTCAAACATTGTTATTATGCCAATGGCCCACTTGAAGGGTGGTAGATTGAAATTAACAAAGGTCAAGCAAAAATTAATGGCCAATGCAATTGTGGCTACTGTTTAAATGATCAACAATATAGAGGGATGTATTCATGAAGCTAAGATCTGACTGCACATATTAGACACTTGTTGGGCATTAGGCTTCTCCATCATAAAGATGGTTACAGGAGTAGTGATTGGATTAGATGTATGTAATTCAGCTCAGAGTAATGCTTGTCTAAAAAAAAAGTTTCAAATGGGACAGGGACAAATTTGTTGGCTCAATCACTTTTTTAGACATCAATAAGACTAGGCTACTAAGTTTTGCATAACAAAAACAAATTGCATTTTTTACTATGTCAAATGGTACAATTACAAACACAAATTATATAAATTCAACAGCTTGTTGCCTTGTTTAGTATTTCTTTAAAAGTGGCAAAGCTTTGGAAGTAAGTTTATTATGTTAAGGTGTCATATAGATGAAATCTAACAAAAAAATATTAAAATAAAACTTTAAAATACAACATTATGAGTGCCATCATAATCTTAATCAAACTAAACAAATAATTATTTTTTTAAAATTAAAGGTTGATAATAAATAACACACAAATACAACAAAGAGAAAGAAACCAACATTAAAATACAAGAGTGTAACAAACAAAGCCTAAGGAAGCAACTCATCAAAAGGACTAATAGAAGGATTCTTAATGTTCTCCACAACTAGAGCTACTTCCTTGCCCTAAACCCTAAACCCTAAACCCTAAACCCATAAATATGATCATTGAGATATGTGCCTTCTATAGGATTTTGTGAGGGAGAAGCTACTCGACATAAGCAAATGCAAAAAATGGCAAGTGTAAAGCAGCACATCACAAATTTTGAATCGGCAAAATCATCAAAGTGAAGTGTCTCAAGAGGAGCTAACATCATCCCTCGAAAGAAATTATTGAGTGGCTTTGAGGAGGACAAAAAAGGATAAAGTAACTATTTCTTGTCCATCACTCCTAGTTTAAAGAGATGAATAATGTATACAATAAAAAACATATATTTATCTTAAACACTATTCTTGTGCTAATGGCCCATATGAAGGGTGGCAGATTGAAATTAAAAAAGATCAAGCAAAAATTAATGGCCAATGCAATTGTGGTTACAATACTAATGATCAACAATCTAAAGGGATGTCTTCATTGAGCTAAGATCTAGCTACTCATACTAGACACTTGATGGGTATTTAGCTTCTCCATCATAAAAATGGTTATAAGTGCAATGATGAGCTTAGATGTACGTAATTTAGTTTAGAATAATGGGCCACAGATAAATTGCTTTCAATAAGCTTATCTAAAATAAAGTTTCGAATGGAACAGAGACAAATTTGTTGGCTCAATCACTTTTATAGACATTTATAAGACTAGGCTGCTAGGTCCTGCATAATAAAAACAAATTACATCTTTTCACCATGTCAAAAAGTATAATTACACATACAAATTATATAAATTGAACGGTTTACTACCTTGTTCAGTTTTTTCTTTTAAATGGGGCAAAGTTTTGGAAGCAATCATGCTCTGTTAAGTGTGATATATATGAAATTTAATAAAAAAATATTGAAATAAAACATTAAAATTCAACATTATGAGTGTCATCATAATCTTAACCAAAATAAACAAATAATTATTATCAAAAAATTAAAAGTTGCTAATAAATAACTTAAAAATACAACAAGGGGTAAGAAACCAACATTAAAATACAACAAATAATATTAAAATATAAGAGTGTAACTAACAGAGCCCAAGGAAAAAACTCATCAGAAGGACTAATAGAATGATTCTTAATGTTCTCCATAACCAGAGCTGCTTCCCCCTCAAATTTATTACATTCATCTCTAACTTTAAAATAATTGCGTAAAATAATCATAATCAAATTTACACTATGTGGATTATTTTCTAGGACAAAACTGGCCACCAAATCCATTAACACTATCATAAAGATATGTGCCTTCTATAAGGATTTTGTGAGGGAGACAATCCTCAATATAAGCAATTGCAAAAAATGGCAAGTGTAAAGCAACAAATCACAAATTTTGAATCAGGAAAATCATCAAAGGGAAGTATCTCAAGAGGAGCTATCATCATCCTTAGAAAGAAATTATTAGGCAGCTTTGTAGAGGACAGAGAAGGATAAAGTAAGTGTTTCTAGTCCATCACTCCTAGCTTCTAGAAATATATGATGTATGCAATAGAAAAACTTATAATTATATAAAAAAACTATTCTTATGCCAATTATCCAAACACTATTCTTATGCCAATGGCCCACATGAATGGTGGCAGATTAAAATTAACAATGGTAAAGCAAAAATTAATGACCAATGTTATTGGGGCTACTATACCAATGATCAACAATCTAGAGGGATGCTTTCATGGAGCTAAGATCTAGCTATTCATACTAGACACTTGATGGGCATTGGGCTTCTTCAACATAAAAATAATGGGCCATAGACAAATTGCATTTAAAAAGCTTATCTAAATGAAAGTTTTAAGTGGGACAGAGACAAATTTGTTGGCTTAATCACTTTTATAGACATATATAAGATTAGGCTACTAAGTTCAACATAACAAAAACAAATTGCATTTTTTTACCATGTTAAATGGTATAATTACAGACACAAATTATATGAATTCAACTGCTTGCTACATTGTTTAATTTTTCTTTAAAGGGGGCAAAGCTTTGGAAGTAACTATTTTCCATTAAGGTGTGATATAGATGAAATCTAATAAAAAAATATTAAAATAAAACATTAAAATACAACATTATGAATGTCATCATAATCTTAGTCAAAATAAAGAAATAATTATTATTAAAAAAATTAAAAGTTGATAATAAATAACCTAAAAATTCAAGGAGGAGTAAGAAACCAACATTAATATACAACAAATAACATTGAAATACAAGAGTGTAACCAACATAGCCTAAGGAAGAAACTCATCAAAAGGACTGACAGAAGGATTCTTAATGTTCTCCACAACAAGAGCTCCTTCCTCCTTAAATTTAATACATTTATCTTTAACTTTAAAATTATTGCATAAAATAATATAATCAAATTTACACTACGTGGATTATTTTCTAGGACAAAACTGGCCACCAAATCCATGAACACTATCATGGAGATATAAGCCTTTTATGAGGGGTTTGTGAGGGAGAAGATCCAAGAGATAAGCGAATGCAAAAAATTTCAAGTGTAAAGCAATACATCACAAATTTTGAATTGGCAAAATCATCAAAGGGAAGTGTCTTAAGAAGAGCTAAAATCATCCATGGAAAGAAATTTTTAAGTGGTTTTAAGGAGGATGAAGAAGGATAAAGTAGGTGTTTCGTGTCCATCACTCCTAGCTTCAAGACATAAATGACGTACACGATAGAAAAACATATAATTATCTTAAACACTATTCTTATGCCAATTATCTCAAACACTATTTTTATGCTAATGGCCCATGTGAAGGGTGGCAGATTGAAATTAATAGAGGTTAAGCAAAAAATTAATGGCCAATGCAATTGTGGCTACTGTGCCAATGATCAACAATCTTGAGGGATGTCTTTACAGAGTTAAGATCAGGCTACTCATACTAGACACTTTATGGGCATTAAGCTTTTCCATCATAAAGATGGATACAGGTGTAGTGATTGGCTTAGGTGTATGTAATTCAACTAAGAATAAAAGGTCATAGACAAATTATGTTTGATAAGCTTGTCTAAAAGAAAGTTTTAAATGTGACAAAGACAAATTTGTTGGCTTAATCATTTTTGTAGACATCTATAAGACTAGGCTGCTAGGTCCTACATAACAAACACAAATTGCATCTTTTTACCATGTGAAATGGTACAATTACAAACACAAATTATATAAATTCAATTTATTGTTACCTTGTTTAGTTTTTCTGTAAAAGGGGCAAAGTTTTGGAAGTAACTATATTCTGTTAAGGTGTCATATATATGAAATCTAATAAAAAATATTAAAATAAAACATTAAAATATCACATTATGAGTGCCATTATAATCTCAATCAAAATTAACTAATAATTATTATTGAAAAACTAAAAGTTGATAATAAATATCACAAAAATACAACAAAGAGTAAGAAACCAACATTAAAATACCACAAATAACATTAAAATACAAGAGTGTAACCAACACAATCAAAGGAAGAACTCATCAAAAGGAATTATAGAAGCATTCTTAATGTTCTCCAAGATTAGAGCTGCTTCCTCCTTAAATTTACTACATTCATCTTTAACTTTGAAATAATTGCGTAAAATAATAATAACTAAATTTAGACTAGGTGGATTATTTTCTAGGACAAAACTAGACACCAAATCCATAAACACTATCATTGAGATATGTGCCTTCTATAAGGGTTTTGTAAGGGAGAAGATCCTCGATATAAGCAAATGCAAAAAATGGCAAGTGTAAAGCAACAAATCACAAAATTTGAATCGGGAAAATCATCAAAGGGAAGTGTCATAAGAGGAGCTAAAATCATCTCTGGAATGAAATTATTGAGTGGCTTTGTGGAGGACGGAGAAGTATAAAGTAAGTGTTTCTTGTCTGTCACTGCTAGCTTCAAGACATAAATGATGTATGCAATAGAAAAGCTTATAATTATCTCAAAAACTATTTTTATGCCAATTATCCAAACACTATTCTTATGCCAATGGCCCATATGAAGGGTGGTAGATTAGAATTGACAAAGGTTAAGCAAAAATTAATGGCCAATGCTATTGAGGCTATTGTACCAATGATCAATAATCTTGAGGGATGTCTTCTTAGAACTAAGATCTAGCTACTCATACTAGACACTTTATAGGCATTAGGCTTCTCCATCATAAAGATGGTTATAGGCGTAGTGATTAACTTAGATGTATGTAATTCAACTCAAAATAATGAGCGATAGACAAATTGCATTTGAAAAGCTTGTTTAAGTGAAAGTTCAAATGGGACAAAGACAAATTTGATGGCTCCATCACTTTTATAAACATCTATAAGACTAGGCTACTAGGTTTTGCATAACAAAAAAAAATTGCATCTTTTTACCATCTTAAATGGTACAATTACAGACACAAATTATATGAATTCAATGGCTTGCTACATTGTTTAGTTTTTCTTTCAAGGGAGCAAAGGTTTGGAAGTATCTATTTTCGATTAAGGTGTCATATAGATGAAATCCAATAATAAATATTAAAATAAAATATTAAAATATCACATTATGAGTGTCATCATAATCTTAATCAAAATAAACAAATAATTATTATTGAAAAACTAAAAGTTGATAATAAAAATAACACAAAAATACAACAAAGAATAAGAAACCAACATTAAAATACCACAAATAACATTAAAATATAAGAGTGTAACCAACATAGTTGAAGGAAAAAACTCATCAAAAGGACTTATAAAAGCATTCTTAATGTTCTCCATGATTAGAGCTACTTCCTTCTTAAATTTATTACATTCATTTTTAACTTCAAAATAATTGTGTAAAATATTAATAATCAAATTTAGAATAGGTGGATTATTTTCTACGACAAAACTGGCCACCAAATCCATGAACATTATAATAGAAATATGTGCCTTCTATGAGGGCTTTATAAGGGAGATGATCCTCGATATAAGCAAATGCAAAAAATTGCAAGTCTAAAGCAGCACATCACAAATTTTGAATCAGGAAAATCATCAAAGGGAAGTGTCTTAAGAGGAGCTAACATCATCGCTAGAAAGAAATTTTTGAGTGGCTTTGAGGAGGATGAAGAAGGATAAAGGAGGATTGATGGCCAAAAATGAAAAATCATCTCCACTTTAACTTCACGAAACTAAGATCTGGCTACTCATACTAGATACTTGATAGGCATTGGGCTTCTCCATCATAAAGATGGTTATAAGTGTAGTTGTGGGCCTAGATGTATGCAATTCAACTCAAAATAATGGGCCATAGACAAATTGTATTCAAAAAGCTTATCTAACTAAAAGTTTCAAATAGAACATAGACAAATTTGCTGACTCAGTCACTTTTATAGACATTTGTAAGACTAAACCACTAGGTTTCATGTAACAAAATTAGATTGCATCTTTTTACCACATTAAATGGTACAATTACAAACACAAATTAAGCAAATTCAATAGCTTGCTACCTTGTTCAGTTTTTCCTTAAAGGGGAGAATGCTTTGGAAATAATTATATTCTGTTAAGGTATAGTGTAGATGAAATTTAATAAAAATTATTAAAATATAACATTATGAGTGCCATCATAATCTTATTCAAAATAAACAAATAATAATTATTAAAAATTTAAAAGTTGAAAATAAATAAGATAAAAATATAGCAAAAACTAAGAAACCAACATTAAAATACAACAAATAATATTAAAATACGCAAGTGTAAGAAAGAAAGCTTAAAGAAGAAACTCATCAAAAGGACTGATAAAAGGATTCTGACTGTTCTCCACAATTGGAGCTACTACCTCCTCAATTTTTCTACATTTGTTGTTAACTTTAAAATAATTGCATAAAATAATAACTACAAATACAACAGTTATAATCAAAATTGCACCAAATGGATTGTTTTCAAAGATGAAACTTGCCAATAGATTGATAAACACCATCGTAGGAATATATGACTTTTGTCTGGGAAAAGATGTCTACAATAGACAAATGCAAAAACTGGCAAGCATAAAATAGCAAATCACAAATTTTGAATCAATGGAATCATGAAAGGGAAGTGTTTAAAGAGCAATTGACACCATATATGGAAAGGAATTGTTGAGTGGCTTTGAGGAGGATGGAGAAGGATAAAGGAAATGTTTATTGTTCACCACTAATAGCTTCAAGACATAAATGATGTATGCAACAAAAAAATGTATAATTATCTCAAACATTGCTTTTATGCCGACAGCCCATGCAAAGGGTGGTAGGTTGAAATTAACAAAGGTCAAGCAAAAAATAATGGCCAATGCAATTGTGGCTACTACAATAACAATCATCCATATCAAAGGATGTTTGACATTACGGAAAAATTCTTCCTCCAGTTTTGAAAAGGAAAATTGCAAAAACTATGAAAATTAGTTGCCTATAGCATGACCAAAGTAGCATAGAAGCCACAATTTGATATTGTCCATAAAGGAGAAGGAAAATAAAAAATTTTTGGTAAGAAGAATGATAGAACAAGAGGATATATACACTTCTTTCTCCTCTACAAGTTAGTTAATAATAGCTTGTGCCACAAAAATCCTTTCTTTTGGTTTCACTAACAAAAAAGAAAAAACCTAAAGACTTTAAGGCCGTTTGGGGTAGTATCTCCATAACAAAACTCCTTTTTGTTTCCCTTGCTTTTGTTGTTGTTGTTGTTTGTGTTCTTGTTGGTATTGATGTGGTGAAATGGGTGGTTTGGAGAAGGTAGCAAAAGAGAGATGGAATGAGAATGGGGCTAAGGTAGTGCAAAGGTGAAGAGGGAAGGCTTTTTAGAGGGAATGCTGCTGTTTGATTTTGACATGTTGTGTGCCAATGCACATGTAAGGCAAATTGAGGAAATTGGATACTATTTGTACATTAGAAACTCAAAAACAAAATCATAACAAAAATACTGTCTAGTTTAGTGCAGCAGAAAGGAGCTAAGAAAATTTGTAAAAAGTTGATCATTCATTTTTTGGCATACAAGTTTCATTATACATGGAGCTTTTTGAATTAATATTAAAGTTTTAACAATAGAACTAGTTATTAAATTAAAAAAATTAAAATATTTAATTGATTTAATTATTTTAATTAAAATTAAATTGATAAAATTCTTGTGTAATATTAAATATATAAAAAATTATATATATAATATATATAATTATATAAAAAATATTAATAATAAAATATAATTATATAAAAAAAGTTGCTAACTTTTCTTGTAGTATAGCAATGGATTAGCCATTGGAGGAGTTTTGATCTAGAAGCTCCTTCCAAGAATGCATCCAAAATAAAAAAAAAAAAAAAAACCAAAAACCCATGTGCATGTCTTTATGTGCCAATAGGAAGAACAAATGGAAACATTGCACCCTTGTAAGTAACTGATGGTAATTTAGTCATATCATTATATCCAACACTCTTTGATGTCGTAATATCTCCAAAGAATATACATAAATCTATTATTGTTGACTTATAAGAAAATGACCTAAATTTTTGTCCAAATTTTATATTTGTGTACTTTTGTTGGGGCCAACTTTTTGATTCCTAAAAGATATGTGAATCAAAATGGACATATTTGTATTTCAAAACATTGGCTTTGCTAAATTTATAAGTGTACATGCCTCATTATAGTGCAAAGAATTGTTTGGAGACCAAAAAAACTCAAAATGGAAAAAAAAATAGAAAAAATTTAGGAGTAATAAAAGGGTAACAATTAAGATAATTATAGGATTGATATTTTGAAAGTTCAAAATTAATAATTACATTCTTTGCACGCTAAAGCATTGTAGTTAACATCACTTATTGAAAGGCTTGATCAATAAGATAAGAATATGATCAGACTCTTGTATATGAGTGATTGCAAATTTTTTTCTGGTCAAGCAAATTGGTCCCCTTTGCTAAAAAATTAAAAAATAAAAATTGCAAATTGACCTTAGGCTCTACGAAAAGCAACAAAGGAAGTGGAATAGCCAATTAAAATGCAATAAGTGGTGGTCCACATGACCACCACATCCCAAAATGAAATGTCACCACATGTCCATCTTACCCTTTTTCCCAATTTTTTTGTCTTGGCATGGGCCCCTCTAGGCCCTCAACTTTTCCTCTCCTTAAATGCCCTTCAAATAGTGCCCAAAACTTGAATGAGAGGAAGAATAGAAGCATAAATGAGAGGAAGAATATAAGCATAAATGAGAGAAACTAAGAACTTAAATGCAACAACTTGGTTTTGCTTCCTAATGGGCCACTCTCTTTAACAGAATTCAAACATAGACATTAATTCTAATTAATAATACATCAATCAATTAAGATTTTGAAGTAGAAACATGTGTGTAATATGATGAGCCCACAAGAGATATTTGATGAAAACTCACCAATTGGAGGCATGGGAATCAGATGTTGAGGCCTTGACTAGGTGTCAATTTGGAAAGTGTTTGTTCTTTGTTCAAATCTAAAGGGTCTATTTGCCATTCAAGTTGGATTTTGACCTTTACTAAAACAATGCAAGATGGAAATATTACAATTAATTTATATAGAATGTCTTAATTTTAATTTGAAATAAATTAAAAAATTGTCATATGATTAAAGTCAACTAATTTAATGCATACATAATTTTAATAGTTATTATATTTTTCAAAAGAAAAAGGAAAATGCCATTAGTACATGTATTAGATGGAATTTTTTCTTTTTGTTAGGAAAATCAGACTAGCAAAAATATCATGTTAATTGATTTTTTGTCAAATTTGAACACAATAAAATTTTTTATTATCTAATTTGACATGAAACTTTTATATAAAATATTTTCATAGTATTGTCAAATATTTTAATTTGGATGAAGAATAGAGAATGAACTTTCTTTGAATCTACAATGTAAAGTAACAAGTCAAAAGTAAACTAACAGTTATAAGAAATAAATTAGAATAATAAATAATTTTTTATGGAGACAATATATTATATATATATATATAGGGACAGAGAAGAAAAAAAAAAGTCTTACCTCCTCTTTCAAAGCAACATTCACAAATTAGTTATTTATAACAATTATCTAAGATAATTTATTTATATATATGGTACCAACTACACATGATATATATTTGGAACGAAGTCTTGGTCAAACCCCTTTTGGGCTAATGTAATTGTAAATTCAAAGGTCTAAGCCCATTGATGGGTGAGTAAGGCCTAGTGAGAAAGGCCAAGCCCATGATATGCTTTGAAAGGAGTTTGAAGTTGAACCAAACCCATACACTTAAGGCCGAAAACAAAAATTCATCTTTACTTTAACTTCATAGAGCTAAGATTTGATTACTTATACTAGACACTTAGTGGGCATTGGGCTTCTCCATCTTAAAGATGGTTATAGGTGTAGTGATGGGCTTAGATGTATGTAATTCAGCTTAGAAAAATTGGCCACAAACAAATTGCATTCAACGAGCTTGTCTAAATGAAAGTTTCAAATAGGAGAGAGAAAAATTTGTTGGCTCAATCACTTTTGTAGACATCTATAAGACTAGGTCACTAGGTTTCACACAACAAAAATAGATTGCATCTTTTTACCATGTCAAATGGTACTATTACATACACAAATTATGCAAGTTCAACAGCTTGCTACTTTGTTCAATTTTTCTTTAAAGGAGGGAAAGTTTTAGAAATAACTATATTCCATTGAAGTTTATTATAGATAAAATCTAGTAAAAAAATATTAAAATAAAACATTAAAATACAATATTATGAGTGTTATCATAATCTTATTCAAAATAAACAAATAATTATTATTAAAAAAAATTAAAAGTTGATGATAAAAATCATAAAAATATAACAAAAACTAAGAAACCAACTTTAAAATATAGAGCATTAAAATACAAGAGTGTGACCAATAAAGCCTAAGGAAGAAACTCATTAGAAGGATTTACAAAAGGATTTTTAATGTTCTTTGCAACCAGAGTTGTTGCTCTTTCAACTTTACTACATTCATCCTTAACTTCAAAATAATTGCATAAAACAGTAATAATCAAAATTGCACTGGTGCCAAATCCATAAACACCATTATGAGGATATATGCCTTATGTGAGGGAGAAGATCCCCAACATTACAAATTTTCAATCAGCAAAATCATGAAAGGGAAGTGTCTCAAAAGGATATAACATCATCTTTGGAATGAAATTATTGAGTGGCTTTAAAGACAATGGAGAAGGATAAAGTAAGTGTTTCTTGTCCATCACTGCCAACTTCAAGACATAAATGACATATGTAATAGAAAAACATATAATTATCCCAAACACTATTCTTGTGTCGATGACCCATATGAAGGGTGATGGATTGAAATTAATAAAGGTCAAGCAAAAATTAATGGCCAATGCATTTGTGGCTACTATACCAATGATCAACCATTTAGAAGGATGTCTTACGTTGGGGAAAAAGTATTTTTCTAGCCTAGAAAATTTGACGAGAAAGATAGATAACTAGACAATGACACCTACAAAAATTGAGAAAATCAGTTGCTTATAGCACAACTAAAGTGGCATAGAAGCCATAATTTGATATTATCTATAGAGGAGAGATAAAAAAAATTTTGGTAAGAAGAATGAGAGAACAAGAAGATACATAAACATCTTTCCCCTTTGCAAGTTAGCTAACAATAACTTGTGCAACAATGTTTCGACAACAAGCAAAACCTAAAATCTTTTAGGCCATGTCAAGCAATGTCTCTATAACAAAAATCTTGTTTGTTTTTGTCCTTGCTTTTGATTGTTGTTTGTGTTATTGTTGTTGCTATTATGGTGAAATGGGTGGTTTGGAGAAGGAAGTAAAAGAGTGGCAATATTAATAGCTATTGCATCAATTATGTTGGTAATTCAGTATATTATGTCTCTATTTTTTTTCTTTTTCTTCTCAATCTCTCTTCCAATCATTTGCCAATTGTCTTCATCTCAGATGACTATTGATCATTGACCTTAATATGCTATTTCTTGATTTTGTAGATTCTAATTTGACAATTTGGTTGCACATTACATGTCTTTGGTGGAAACATTAGCCTCTTTGATCTTTTTAACTCCTTGCTTTTTGGGTCTTCCCTCACATTGGTTTGCATTCTTATAATAATAATAATAATAATAATAATAATAACAATAACAATAATAATAATAATAACAATATAGGCATATGTATATGTAATATAATTATTGTGCCTACTTGAATTTTATTTTTGACAATTGATTACTATTCAATAGGGTAAGGAATATCATTGTGTTTGGTTAAGTGAAAATTTTCTAAATCTAGATTGGTTAATATAGTTTGAATTAATATGAAAATTGGTTTTAGTTATTTTTTTAAACATTGGCTTTTCTTATTGTTCTTTTAAATATTTTATAATTTAAAATTTTATTAACTTATGAAAAAATATATTTTTAGTGAAAAAAATAATTTTGATAAATTTTAGAAATTTTAGTCAATCAAACTAACTGGAGCAAACTTGTCAGCCATGTGACCGTAACCATTAATTTGAAGGGCATTTTGACCATTCACCTGGGTGTTTGAGTTGTTTTTTGTCAAAATCTGAGGCTTACATAATTCTTCTATTTCTTTTTTCCTTTAATAGTGGTAGTGAAATATTTATCCTTTTTCTTTTGTTCTTGTACAAAAAATTTTATTTGCATTAGGTAATGAAAACTTTAGTAACAACATTGTAGATAATAGATGTTCAGGCTAACTCCACTAGACTAGGCAACATAATGAGAATAACACTAAGCACAATAAGAGGCCTAGCCCACCTCTATATGGTAGGCAAAATGGTCCATGACAACATTAAATTAGCTAGCATATTGCTTTAGCCATACCATGATGCCTGGTTTTGGACTTTTGTCAAAACCCACTATTTGGAACCTCCATTCCTTCCAGCCATATGGTAGGCTATTGCCAATGTGCATGGTTTCATTGTATTGCTCCTTGACCTCTTGATTGGCAAGGCACCCAATCAAGCCTCACTAGGCAAGGAAGGCATTGACTTGCCTAGGTGGCCCAATCAGTGGTTTGGGAGGATTGGAGACCTAAGTTGTTTGACATGGAGTTGATGACACTTCATAACATTGAGGAAGAGATAATACAGTTGTTGTAAATTGCCATGGCTTATGTCTCAATGGTCTCTAATCAGAGACCAACAATATGGAAGATGTATTATAGATGTAGAGGATATCAAAAGGGGAGAGACTGATGATGGTTTATGCTAGTCATCTGATGATCCATCAAAAGGATTAGATGGTTATATGCCTCCCTTAGAGCCTAAGACTCCAGCTAGTCCTGTGTCTCCCTAAAAATTCTCCTTAAAAAAGTGTTAAAGGAGGACCCCTTTCTTTGGTTGGTCTTTGTAGGCTAACTACATTGGCTCTAAGGATAAGGTAAATAATGATGTCCTAGCAAAAGAAGAGATTAGATCCAAGGCTGAGACTAAACCAACCAAATCTTGGTTCGTTCCAGGATGCTTTATGGAGGAAAAGGCAAGGTAGCTTCATAAGTTGACTACTGACACGTCATCATTTCATGATGCTATGTATCAATCCCTAATCACCAGCCGCCTTACTTTCGAGTTTAAGCCTTGCTTGGATGGGTAGCTCTCCTGCCACTACTTGGGTCAGTTCTCACAGGCCATCATCTCATAAGTAGATTTTTTTTCTTTTTTATTATTATCTTTCAATATAATTTAACTCTTGTCTTCTTGGGGCTCCCTTGACATGTTTAATTGGTCCAATATGGTAACATTTCTTTCAATTATAAACTTTTGTAAGATACACTAAAATCTGTAATTATCATTGTAATTTAATAAAATATTGATTATCATTATTGCTAAGCTTAGAAAATAAAGTATTAGTGATAACATATAAATATGGTTATGAAAGATTTCCATGAAAGAAATGGTGGCTAATACTTGCGTTGCATGTGTTGATGTGTTTAGTTGTTTAACTATGATTTATACTCACCTTATTAATAATATTAATCATGTATAAATTAAGCTATTACTAAAGTTTAGATAGATAACATAATACTCAATTTTATTTCAATCAGTGACTCTTTTTTTATTTTATTTCATGTATTTATATTATATTTTATTTTTATGTATTCAAATAATTAGAAATGTATCAATCTAACTTATAACAAATTAATTGTTAATGTCATGTTCATTATTGCATCGGAGGCAGTAAGTGTACATTACCCATTAGAGGAGTTTTGATCAAGAAATCAAGAAGCTCTTCTTAAGATTGCATCCAAAAGAAAAAGAAAATCTAAAAACCACATGCATGTCTTTATTTGCCAATGGGAAGCTCAGATGGAAACATTGCACCATTGGAAGTAATTGATGGTAATTTAGTCATATCCTATTTAGCACTCTAATATCTCCAATGAAATGTAGATCTATTATCACTAACCCATAAGAAAGTGACCTTAAGTTCTATCCAAATTTTCTACTTGTATACTTTCATTGGGAATGATTTTTTGATTCCCACAAACTATGTGAATCAAAATGGGCACATTTGTATTTCAAAACATTGGCTTTGTTAAATTTATAAATGCACATGCAACATTGTATTACACCAAATTTTAGTGACTAACTTTGTGTATAATCAAAATTTTTTCTTTTTTATTTGTTGTCTGAGAAACATTTGTAGACCAAAAAATTCAAGAATGAAAAAGAAATAGAAGAAGTTTAGGAACAATAGAGGGATTACCTTTGAGATAATTATAGGACTAACACTTTGAAAGTTCCAAACTAATAATGACATGCATTGCATATGACATGCATCATAATTAACATTAGTTAATGGGAATTCTCCAAAATTCAACCCCAAATACATTTGTATTTGGCCCATCATAATCTCTTGGCCCATTAATGCAAATTCATTTACCATAATTCCCTTCTTTTAAACTTAGTGATCACAAGAATTATACTAAAAATAACGTCATTTTGCACATAGGAAAGCATATTCTTAAACAATTTGTAACAATTATTTTTTTTAACTACTTAGATGCATGCACATCATATCTATAACAATTACTTTAGTTTCAACTACTAATCATTCACACATTTATGTTTCCAATGAAAATCATAATTTTTTAATCTAGACTAATTTTCATAGATCGCTAATAGAAATTCAAATTGATACCCCACAACCCAAGGAAAGTCTAAATCAAAACCAAGGTACCTATAACAATTGATATGATTGTTTAATAATTGACAATATGGTACAAAAAAAATACTTAGTGAAAAGTATTAGAAATAGGAATTGCATTCTAAAAATAAATAATGATTAAATAAATAAGTAAAACTAGAACAAGCAGTAAGTTTGGAAAAGGATACACAAGTAAAAGCCATGAGCAAATGAACTAACCAACATAACCATAAACAATCGATCCCTCAAAATAAGTCTATGGCATAATGAGAGTCAAACTAAAACACTATAATCACCTACAAAAGCCAAACATTGGACAATCAAAAATCAAAACAAATGTAGTGAATCGTCTAGAATATGAAAGAAAAATTATCACAAAATTAGTAAGAGAAAGAATAGGAGCATAAATTAGAGGAATCAAGAACTTGAATGGAGCACCTTTGTTTTGTTTCCTAATAGGCACCTCTCTTCAACAAAATTTAGACACAAACATTAATTCTAATACATCAATCAATAAATATTTCCAAACAAAAACACGCGTAAATGGACCCATAATTTATATTTAAGGAAACACACTAATTGTGTTGATGTTAATCCATATTAAGAATTAAGCTAGATTAGAAGTTTATTATGATCGAAGTCTATCTAGTTACATCCAATTTGAATTTGACTATTTAGGTAGATTTAGGTGTCTGTGATTATATGAAGACATGTTATCTATATTATTATGTGTGTGCTTCTTAGTTATTATGTGGCATTTTTATCAGATTAATAAAATTATAGTATTCCTATACTTTTCTATTAGTGGTATCAAAAATATTGTACCCTATCTATGGTATCAAAGCTACTTCAATTCAAAAGCTAGTATCATAATGGGTATTTTTGATTCAAATCAAGAGAAAACATATAAGTCTTGTCAAATTATCATAAAAGTTGCTAAAGCCACCACAAAAGTTGTTGAAGTTACAGAAGTCACAAAAATTGTTGCTTGTTATTATTAGAGATTCACCATTGACCACCTTGCACCTTGAAAAGACTCTAAACTTTGTAGATCTAAAAAAAATTCTAAATGTTTGCTATTATTTTCCACCACAATTTTGTTGATGCCACTCATCATTGTCACCCCAAACTTGAGGATTTCTACTCAAAGGTTGCTATTTTACCTCTTTAACTCACCAACGCAATGTTATCATCCTAGAAAAGCTTGCTCCTCCTTGTTGTCATGTCAAAGTTGAGAGGTTTGATTAAAAATAGAAAATGTTTGGGATCTAATTAGAAATAACAAAAGTTAAATGGGTTAGATTATAAATAAAAAAATTTTGGGGATATATAGCAAAAAAAAAAAAGTTTGGAGGGCCAAATAAAAAAAAGTCATTAATTTTAATATGAACAACACAATCCTTATTTCAATTCTCGTATTGGATGGGAAAAAGCACATGATTTGTCTTAGATGTCAATAGATGTATTATTAGGTACATTGCAAGCTCATGAATAGCACATGAATGAGAATTAAATTGAGAAGCCAATAAATTAAACACTTCAAAGTTAGGCTCTTACCAAAAGTAATGAAGTTCCCGACTTCTCCCTAGGATCTACTAGTTTGTGATACTGAGAGGGGGGGTGAATCAGTATCACCATAATTTGCAATTCGCAGGTAAGTGAACAACTTCAACCTCTTCTTAAAAGCAAACTCTTTCTCAGACTCGATTAAGGTAGATCTATTGCTACCTACTAATCATAATAGTCCCCAAAGTCACCTTTCAGACACCTTGCCTAATAGACAATTCGGATGTTCTTATTTAGGCCTTTGTTAGGTTATGGGTTGGCTGATACTTTAGCTGCGTTCACAACTTAATTCAAAACACAGAATGTAAAGCAAATTAAGGATACACGAGATTTACATGGTTCCGTCAATGTGACGTACATCCACGGTGGTAGGGACTCTCCCTTACCGAGACCATCCACTATACTTGAGAATTCCAGTTACAATGGATGTCTTAATTCTCTACTCTTTTCACTATTGCAAATACTAAGCAAGTACAATATAAAGAGTGTCACTTACTGTGTCTACCCTTCTTATAGTTTGTCTTGCCTCTGTTGAATTGAAAGACTACTCCACTGTCGCTTAGAAGTTCACCACAACGCTCTTTAACCTTTCTTGAAGAAATCTGGAAATACATTGAGTTCTTTCCGATGCTTCGCCGAATTCCTTCTCTAGGTTGTCTCACACAGCTCCTGCTTTCACCGTCTCACGGTCTCACCCATCTCCTTGTCTCACGGCTCACCTCACGGTTTCGGTTTTTCGTCCAGCCTCTGTTCTACCGGATCTATCACCGTTGACCGGACCCTTGTTTTGCTAGATCTCTCACAGTCGACCGGAACCCTGTTCTGCCAGATCTCTCACCGTCCCAGCTGGATCTCTCTCACGCCGTTGCCGGATCACTTTTGTCCCAACCGGATCTCTCTCATGCCGTCACCGGATCACCTCTGTCCCAGCCGGATCTCTCTCACGCTGTCACTGGATCTCTTTCTATCCCAGCCGGATCTGTCACCGTCCCAGCCAGCTCTCTCATGTCGTCGCCGGATCTCTCATCATCTGCTAGTGGTGTGCCGACCTACTCAGCTGCTGACTGCTGGTGTGTCGGTGGTGTGCCAACCTGCTTAGTTGCCAACTGCTGGTTGCTGGTGGTGTGCCTTTCTCACGGGTTTCTCTCTCTTGCCAGTGGTGTGCGTAGGTTTTCTGTCTGTTTTTCTCAATAGCCGATACGTCTATTTTTGTTGTCTTCCGATGGCCTTTATGTACTCCTCCATGAAACCCTAAAGCTTACTTGCGACGAATTTACTGTCTTACCCTTCCATGTGGCTTTTACGTTCTTACCCCTCCATGTGGCTTTTACCTTCTTGCCCTTCCATGTGTCTTCACTTTCTTGCACACTTAAATCTAGTTGACAACAATTACAACCCATACAAGGCTATAGGAACAACAATCTCCCCCTTTGTAATTGTTAGCAACACTCATGACAAAAGCCACTATATAGCAGTTTCAACTCCCCCTAAATATGCACTCCCCCTTTCTTAACAGCTCCCCCTGCACTATTGCTTCTCTCCCCCTTTGCCAACCAATTACAAATCTGAAAAACTCGCAAAGTGAAGATGGAGGATTTACCTGAACTTTAGGCTTGAGGAGGCATTTGCACAGATAGACTCAATCTGTGCTTTTCAAATAGCTCTGTGGACAGAGGTTTAGTTAGAATATCTGAAATTTGATCTTCAGTGCCAACATACTCTAACTGAATTCTACCCTATTCCACTTGATCTTTGATGAAGTGATACCGGATGTCAATATGCTTACTCCTCGAATGTTGAACCGGATTCTTGCTGAGATCAATAGCACTTTGATTATCACAAAGTACACTCACTGGTAATTTCACTTTAACACCCAAGTTTGCCTATTGTCTTAGCATCCATATCACCTGTGTACATGCTGCACAAGCAGCCATATACTCAGCCTTAGCTGTGCTCAAAGCAACATTATTTTGCTTTCTACTTAACCATGCAACACACTTTAAACCTAAGTAGAAGCTGCAACCGCTAGTTGATTTTCTATCATCTATACTTCCCGCCCAGTCTGCATCAGTGTATGCTTGTAGTTTAACATACCACAAGCCCATTTCCAGTGTTCCTTTGAGGTACCTTAGGATTCTTTGCACTGCCAACACATGAGACTCTTTAGGATTAGCTTGGAATCTGCTGGTAGTGCACACAGCTTGCATAAGATCAAGCCTTGATGCCGTAAGGTACAGAAGGCTCCCTATCATCTTCCTGTACTCTGTAGGGCTTGTGCTCCTTCCCTCCTGATCTTTTGTTAACTTGCAGCCCACTATCATAGGGGTACTGACGGATCTGCTATCCTCCATGCCAAACCTTTTCAGCATCTCTTTGGCATATTTCATCTAAGAAATAAAGATACCTTCTTCACACTGCTTTATCTGTAATCCAAGAAAGTATGTCATTTCTCTAATCAATGACATCTCAAATTCCTCACTCATCTTCTGTGCAAAATCTTGGCAAAGTTCAGAGTGATCCCCTCCAAAGATGATGTCATCTACATATACTATGGTTATCAGCTGGCCTTTCTCTGAGTTGAACACATACAGGTTATTATCAACTGTTCCTCTTCTGAAGTTCAACCTTCTCAAATATGCATCCAGCCTACTATACCATGCTCTTGGAGCTTGCTTAAGACCATATAAGGCTTTCTTCAGCTTGCACACTTGTGTCTCATCCTCACTGATTTGTACTCCATCAGGTTGTTCAATATACACTTCTTCTTTCAAGAGCCCATTCAGAAAGGCAGATTTCATATCCATCTGATAGACTTTATACCTCTTGTGTGCTGCCAAAGCTAAGAACATTCTGATAGTTTCTAACCTTGCTACTAGTGCAAAAGTTTCATCAACATCTACCCCTTCTATCTGAGTGTAGCCTTTGCAAACCAGCCTGGCCTTGTTCCTCACCACCTTGCCATCTTCATTGTGTTTATTCCTAAACACCCACTTTGTTCCTATGACATTCTTATTAATGGGTCTTGGAACCAGCTCCCATGTATCATTCTTCTCAATTTGATCCAGCTCCTCATTGATAGCTTTGACCCAGGCTTGGTCTTAAATAGCCTCTTCAATAGATTTAGGTTCAACTTATGAGAGTAGAGCAGTAGCTCCCACCATTCTTCTTCTTGTTGTAACTCCTGCTGATGGGTCACCTATGATCTAATCTCCTTGATGAGCACTGGTCCATGTTTTCTTTGTCCTTCTTCCTTGCACCATCTTAGTTGTAAGAGGATCTCTTTCTTCATCTTCAAACTCACTCTTCTCCGAGTCTAAACTTACTTCTTGTTCCTTTTCTTCATATTGGTCTGATTCTTCATCTACATTGAAGTCATCTTCTTCATTGTCCTCAGCTTCTCCATTCTGCATTGTTTTCCAGTTCTCATCTATTCTTACATCACTAGAAGTGATCACTTTTCCCAGCTTATGCAGGAAAACTCTATAACCTTTTGTCTTTGCTAAGTATCCCACAAAGATGCCTTCATTAGACCTAGCATTAAATTTTCCCAAGTTTTGCTCCTTGTTCTTCACAAAACATGGGCTACCAAAGACTCTGAGATACTTGGCCGTTGTCTTTTTCCCACTCCATAGCTCATATGGAGTCTTATCAGTATTGGGCCTTAGTAGAACTCTGTTCAGTAGGTGCACGGCTGTAAATGTTACTTCTGTCCAAAATCTTGTGTGAAGCTTGGATTCCAGCAGTAAAGTTCTTGCCATTTCAACCACAGCTCTATTCTTCCTCTCTACCACCCCGTTCTGTTGAGGTGTTCTTGCTGCTGCCATCTGATGGTGAATTCCATGCTTCTCAAGGTAATCTTCAAAAGCTCCATTTGTGAATTCAGTGCATTGATCTGACCTTAATACTTTGATCTTCTTTTCACTCTCATTTTCAGCCAATCTTCTGTATCTCTTGAAGCAATTCAAAACTTCTGACTTGTGTTTAAGGTGCATGATGCAGGTCCTTCTAAAATAATCATCAACAAACAAGACAAAGTACCTCTCACCTTTCAACACTTTTGTTCTCATCGGCCCACACAAATCAGTATGCACAATGTCAAGCATTGCTTCAGAACTAAACTCTTTGATCTTATACTACTTTCTGACATGTTTTCCTTTAGAGCATGCTGAGCAAACATACTCTCTCTCTCTCTTGAGGTCAGGAATATCTCTGATTGCATGAGTAGTGGTCAGCTTCCTCATGTTCTTTTGTGATAAGTGTCCTAGCCTCCTATGCCAGAGTTGATTTTCTTCTTCTTTGGTGAGTAAACAGCTGCTTGTCTTGTCCTCATCAATCACATATAAATTTCCAGCTGTTCTCTTCCCGGCTGCAACAGTATTGCCTTCTTTACTCTTTACCTGACAACCTGTTTTTGTGAATATTACCTTATGGTCTTCGTTGCATAGCTGACTGAAAGATGCTAAATTATATCTGAGTCCTTCAACGTGCAAAATATCTCTCAACTTTCCTCTTCCAATCTTTACTGACCCCCGACCATTGATGTTGAGTGAATCATCATTGCCAAACTTGACTCTGCCTTCTCTTGATTTGTTTAGCTTTGATAATTTACTCTTGTCTCCCATCATGTGCGAAGTGCATCCACTATCAAGGATCCACTGCTTATCCTTGCAGTCAGCTTTGAGTGCAATTTCAGCTATATTAGCCACCTCCCTTTTAGCTTTATATTCCTTCTTTTGAACTGATTGGAAGATAGCTTTCTCCTTTTTCTCAGCTTTAACTGCACCACTCGTTTTCACTGTGCCATTGAGTGCCTTCTCTTGCTCAGGGAGAAGTGTCATGCATCTCTTAGCATTATGGTCATCCTACCCGCACCTTTCACACTATTCCAAGTCTACCAATATAGCAAACCTATTCTTTGAAACCACTGGTTTGGGCTTCCACCAACAATCCTTATCAGTGTGTCCTTACCTTTTACAGTATGTGCAAGAACTCACGATAGGTGTTCTCTTCTGAATTCTGTATTGTCTCCCCCTATATGTAGCATCGTATCTTCTCAAGTTAGAGACATATACTGGCCTTCTCCACCAGCAGTTACTCGTTTTATGACCCCAAACTCCACAATAAAGGCAATGACCTTGAAACTACCTCTTCTTGGGTCTGATCACTACTTGTCTTCTTTTGTTCATCGCTTGCTGTGTAGGCAAAGTAGCCGGCTTCTTTGCTTGTGTGACTTCCATTTTAGTCACCTTCTTCTCCTTCTTTTGTTCAACCGTAGCCTTCTGCTGCCTGACTTTCTTTTCTTCCTTCTTGTTTGCCACCCTAGGTTGCTTCTTCAGATCTTCTTTATTCTCAGCTATCTTCTTCTGAGTCACAACCTTCTCTTTCAACTTCTGTGGCACATTCTCATTTTCTTTAGCCAATGCAGCCTCAGATTGCTGCACTTTCTCTACATTCTTCTCTCCTTTTCCAGAACTTGTTTCTCCTATCATTTCAAGCTTCTGCAAGTTCTCTTTGCTGCTTTTGAGTTGTTGCTGAAGTCTTAGTAACTCTTTCTCCATTTCTTCAATTTTTGAAGCCCTTGAGCCAAGCTCTACTGTAAAGTCTTCACATATTTTGATCTGTTCCTCAAATCTTCTCTTCAAGTCAATATGCTCAGCCTTTATTTCACCGTTTTGACTTTCAACTTCCTCAGACTTTGCTTCAACTTGTTTTATATGGGTCTCCAACCTTCTTATGGTTCTACCCTATCTGATTATCTCCTTTGAAGCTACTTCCAGCTCAGCTTCAAGATCTGGCTCTTCTTCATCAACTTCCTCTTCCTCTTCAGAGGTTGAGCTACCACTTTGTGCTGATGCCATAAAGACATACTCATTTGATGAGTCTTCATCTTCCTCGTCATCAGCTTCTTTTTTCTGACTCACATAACTCTTGAATGAGCCTCTCGTCTTCCTTTGTGGGTTGACAATCTTCTTATTGGACTTTTTTGATTTGAATGATGATATTCTCCATCTTGAATTCTGCTCATCATCACCATCCTCATCTTCATCATCAAGTTTCACTTTGTATAGAGAAGCAAAGTGTCCAGTCTGCCCATAATGATAACATTTCAAGGACGACTGTCCTTTTCCTTTCTTAGACCCCTTTTTGAATTTCCTTATGAAGTAAGCCAATACTTCACCTTCACTTTCTTCCTCATCATCATCATTATCCTCACTAGATGATTCTTCCTTTTCTTTTATCTTCAAGTGTTTCATAGCTTTGAAAGCTGCCTCCTTTGATACCTTTGACGTTGAGGAGCTCTCAGTCGACTTTATTCTCATCTCATATGCAATGAGATTGCACTGAAGATCATGCAGAGACATAGAGTTGAGATCTCTACTCTCCTCTATGGCTACCACCTTTGAAGCAAACCTCTCAAGCAGAATTCTCAGAATTTTCTTCACAATCGATGAGTCCTTCTTGTTCTTCCCATGACTTCTCAGATTGTTTACAACGTTAATAACCCTGGTGAAGAACTCTTGAACTATCTCATTCTTCTGCATTCTGAGAGATTCATATCTCTCCTTGAACACTTGAAGCTTAGCCTCCTTTATTCTACCATCACCTTCTTAGACTTTCTGCAATCTGTCCCATATCTCCTTGGCAGATTTGTAGTCCATAACTTTAGCATACTCAGCATTTGTTAATGCTGAAATGATGACATTTAAGGCCTTCCCATTTATCTCAAACTGCCTTAACTCCTCTGGGGTTGGGTCTTTACCTTTTTCCGGAGCCACAAAACCCTCCTATACGCATTTCACCACATTCATGCTCATGGTTACAAATACCACTTGCATTCTTACTCTCCACATATGATAGTTGGTTCTGTTGAAGATTGGAACCTTCTTGCTGTAAGTGGTGCTAGTGCTGGTATCGGCTTCCATTTCTCAGTATGCTGAACAAGTCAAACTTCTAGATCCCTTCAAACTAGTACACCAAGCTGTTAAACTTCAAACTGGTGAACCTGTGCTCTGATACCAATTGAAATTCCTGACTTCTCCTTAGGATCTATTACTTTGTGATACTGAAAGGGGGGGTGAATCAGTATCACCACAATTCACAATTCGCAGGTAAGTAAACAACTTCAACCTCTTCTTAAAAGTGAACTCTTTCTCAAACTCGACTAAGGTAGATCTATTACTACCTACTAATCACAATAGTCCCCAAAGTCACCTTTCAGACACCTTGCCTAATAGACAATTCAGATGTTCTTGTTTAGGCCTTCGTTAGGTTATGGGTTGGCTGATACTTTAGCTGCGTTCACAACTCAATTCAAAACACAGAATGTAAAGCAAATTAAGGACACATGAGATTTATGTAGTTCCGTCAATGTGACGTACATCCACAGTGGTAGGGACTCTCCCTTACCAAGACCATCCACTATACTTGAGAATTCCAGTTACAATGGATGTCTTAATTCTCTACTCCTTTCACTATTGCAAATACTAAGCAAGTACAATACAAAGAGTGTCACTTATTGTGTCTACCCTTCTTCTAGTTTGTCTTGCCTCTGTTGAATTGAAAGGCTGCTCCACTGCCACTTAGAAGTTCACTGCAACGCTCTTTTAGCCTTTCTTGAAGAAATCTGGAAATACGTTGAGTTCTTTCCAATGCTTTGCTGAATTCCTTCTCTAGGTTGTCTCACACAGCTCCTGCTTTCACCGTCTCATGGTCTTACCCGTCTCCTTGTCTCACGACTCGCCTCACGATTTCTATTTTTTGTCCAGCCCCTATTCTGTCGGATCTATCACTATCAACCGTACCCCTGTTCTGCCGGATCTCTCACCGTTGACCGGACCCCTGTTTTGCCAGATCTCCCACCGTCCTAGCCGACTCTCTCTCACGCCGTCGCTGGATCTCCTCTGTCCCAGCTGGATCTCTCTCACGCTGTCGCCGGATCACTTCTGTCCCAGTCGGATCTCTCTCACGCCGTCGCCGGATCACCTCTGTCCCAGCCGGCTCTATCACCGTCCCAGCCAGCTCTCTCACACCATCGTCGGATCTCTCACCATCTGCCGGTGGTGTGCCAAGCTACTCAGCTGCTGACTGCTGGTGTGCCGGTGGTGTGCCGACCTGCTCAGTTGCCGACTGCTGGTGTGCCGGTGGTGTGCCTTTCTCATGAGTTTCTCTCTCTTGCCGGTGGTGTGCGTAGGTTTTCTGTCTGTTTTTCTCAATAGCCAATACGTCTATTTTTGTTGTCTTCTGATGGCCTTTATGTACTCCTCCATGAAACCCTAGGGCTTACTTGCGGCGAATTTACTGTCTTACCCTTCCATGTGGCTTTTACATTCTTGCCCCTCCATGTGGCTTTTACCTTCTTGCCCTTCCATGTGTCTTTACTTTCTTGCACACTTAAGTCTAGTTGACAACAATTACAACCCATACAAGGCTGTGGAAATAACAAGTAATTAGAGCAAATAATCAATGTAGAAGCATGATTCTTCTCGTGGTAGAGGACGAGGACATGATAGTAATTACTATAACAATAGTGTTAGAGAAAGTTACTATAATAACTATGGAGATGGTGACAATAAATACAATAGCCAAAGAAGATTAGACAAATCATCTAAAGGTTGAGGTCAAGGTCGAGGAAGAGGCTATGGTAAAGGAAGTTATGACAATTGTCATGTTGAGTGTTACTCATGTCATAAGCATGGTTATTATGCTAGTAAGTACAGGTCTTAGGAGCATATCAGATAGCTCATTATGCATAAAAGGGAGATTCAAATGATGGAAATGAAGCACTTATAATGGTTACTACAACTACTAAAACACCAAACTATAGTACCTGGTTCCTTGACATTAGGTGTACCAATCACATACGTAGAAAGAAAAAGATCTTTGTTGATCTTGATGAGTTAATCCACTCCACAGTCAAGTTTACTAATGATATTGGTGTTTCAATGTGGGAAAGGGGTAAATGCTTATCAAGTAGAAGAATGGGGATCATAATTTCATCTCAGATGTATTTTGTGTACCAAACATGAAGAATAATCGATTAAATTTGGCCTATTTCCTTGAAAAAGGGTATAACATACAATTATGTGATAACTATCTCTTAATTCTTGATGGGAGAGGTACACACATTCTTAAATCCCCTTCAATAATGAACTTGATGTTTCAAGTTGATATTGCCACTGATGTTTATATTTGTCTTAGTGCTATTGTCAAAGAAGAGTCTTGGTTGGGAGATCTTCATTTTGGCCATCTAAATTTTTGTAGTTTAAAGTTGCTTGTACAAGGGAACATGGTAATAGGCTTACCTAAGATGCATCATTCCAATTAGATTTGTCAAGCATGTATTCTTGCAAAATGGAGTAAACAACCATTTGTGACAAGGAATTGGCATATAAGACAATCACTCCAACTTATTCACTTCAATGCTTGTGGCCTAATGAGTTTTTTGTCACATGGTAACAATAGGTATTTTCTTACCTTTATTGATGATTTGACAAGAAAGATATGAGTTTATTACATGCAAAAAAAGTCTAAGGTGTTTGATTATTTTACAAAGTTTAAGGCTTATATTGAAAGATAGAGTGGGTATTACATTAAAATTTTAAGAACTAATAGAGGTAGTGAGTATATTGCTAATGAGTTGAAGGAGAATCATGAAGTACATAGGGAATAAAGCATGAAGTCATAATTCTTTATATTCCATAGCATAAAAGAGTTGCTAAAAGAAAGAATAAATCACTCATGAATGTTGCAAGAAGCTTGTCAAAGGCCAAGAGAGTTCCCAATACATTTTAGGCAGAAGTTGTTTTGTGTTCTATTTACTTATTGAATAGATTGCCAACAACAAGTATTCAAATTGTTACTCCTGAAGACGCACAAAGCACTTTTAAGCTTAGTATAAAGCATCTTAAGGTGATTGGTTCTATTGCTTATACTCACATATAGTAAAGCCAAGGACAAAGTTAAATGATAGAGGAGTGAAGACAATCTTTCTTGGCTACATAAAAGGAGGAATTAAGCTATTTAATCCAATGATGAAGAAGGTAATTGTGAGTAGAGATGTGACCTTTGCTATCAATGAAGCTTGGAATTTTGACGTTAAGGAGCAAAATAACTCTTAAAGATGTCCAATTGCTATTTTGGGAGAAGAAGAAACTCAAGTTACAATCCCCACTATAAATAGGGAAGTCTCACTAATTGGTGCACAGAATCCTATGCCATAAGCTCTACAAAAGAATGAAAGACTAAGGAGAAATCGCCAAAATTCAATTAGATTACAAGATTATGAGGTAATCCTTGATAATGTTATTAATGATGATGGGGATTTCATGCATTTTGCCATATTTATTGATTATGAACGAATGCCATTTGATGAGGCAATTTAAGATACAAAGTGGCTGAATTCCATGAATGAATAAATCAAGGCAATTATGAAGAATATTATATGGGAGATTACTACTATTTCACAAGGTTAGAAAGCTATTGATGTGAAGTGGGTCTTTAAGACTAAGAAGAAGTCTAATAAAGAAGTAGAGAGATATAAAGCAAGATTGGTCACAAAAGGATTTAAACAATGACTCGACTATGATTATCATGAGGTATTCTCCTATGTTGCTCAAATGGAAACTATCTAACTAATAATTGCTTTAGCAATATAGAATCATTGGAAAATTCATTAGATGGATGTGAAGTCATCTTTTCTCAATAGTCCTCTTGAAGAGAAAGCATTTGTCAAACAAAGGCTTTGTGAAGAAAGTAAGTGAAGAGAAGGTGAATAAACTAAAGAAAGCACTACATGGCTTGAAACAAGCCCTTAGAGCATGGAACAATCTCATTGATACTCATTTTCATTTTTTAAGAGATCAAGTAGATAAAAAACAAATTGAATTGATTTATTGCAAAGTTGAAGATCAAGTGGCTGATATTCTCATGAATCTATTGAAGAATGAAGCATTTGTCAAGCTAAAGCAGAAGTTGGGATTGAGAGCATCACCAAATCAGGATTAAAGGGGAATGTTGATGTTAATCTAGATTAGGAGTTTATTATGATAGAAGTTAGTATAGTTGAATTCAATTTGAGTTTGACTATTTGAGTAAATTTAGGTGTTTATGATTGTATAAAAACATATTGTTTATATTATTATGTGTATGCTTCTTAGTTATTGTAAGGTGTTTTTATCAGATTAATAAAATTATAATATTCCTATAATTTTCTATCAATAGTAGTAGAGCTATTATGTCCTATTAGATTATAGGCAAAGGGATCAGATGATGAGGCCATTAATGGGTGTCAATTTGGAAAGCACTTGTTCTTTGTCCAGATCAAAAGAGTCCATTTGTCAATCGAGTTGGATTTTGACTTTTAGTAAAACAATGCAGGATGGAATTATTATAATTAATCTAAATAGAATGTGTTAATTTTAAATTTCTTTAAATTAAATACACTATCATATGCCTAAAGTAAGCTAATTTAACACATATCTAATTTTAATAGTTATTTTACTTTTCCAAAAGAAAAAAGAAATAAAGAAAATAAGATTAGTACATGTATTTGATGGATCTTTTTTTTTTTTGTTAGGAAAATCCTGCTCACAAAAATATTAGATTATTTAATTTTTAACCAAATTTGAAACCAATAACATATTTGATTATTTAATTTTCTTTGAAACCTTTGTATAAAATTTTTTACAATGTCATGAAATATTCTAATTTAAATGAAGAATAAAAAACTTTCTTTAAAACTATAATACAAGTTAACGAGTTAAAAATAAACTAATGATAATACAAGATAATTTAAAATAACAAATAGTTTTTTCTTATCAAGACAATATATTTTCATTTTTTTAAGAAGGGAGGATTATATATATATATATAAAAGGAGAGAGGGATAGATAGGAAAATTTTATCTTTCTCCCTTGAAACAAAGTTAGACTAGTTCTCTGCAACAGCAGTCTAAAATAATTTGTTTATATATATAATAGTTACACACATGTTAAATAGTTAAAACAAAGTCCTTCCTAAACCCCTTTCGATTAATGTAAAAGTAAATTCAAAGTCTAAACTCATTTATTAGCTAAGTAGGCCTGTTGGGAAAGGCCAAGCCCATGCTACTCTCTAAAAAAAGTTTTCCATTTATAAACCAAGTCCACGTATGTGACCATTCAAGATCTCAAGAAATTGTAATTGAAACACATACCAAATACAATTCAGAACAAACATCACACAATCAGTTTATGATTCATTACCTTTAAGTGGCAAGAGTGGGCATACGACTTTGTTTAATCAAGGTCTCAAGATCTTGCCTAGGACTGAAGTTCTTTAAAAATCCAATCGAACTTTGACAAGGTCAGCTCCAAATTCCTTTGCCAAATTCATTTGTGCCAACATTTGATCAACCGATTCTGCCATTTTCCGTGTACAAATAAGCCTCAAATTTCTTCGAGCTTCATTGTTAATTTGAAAATCTATAGCAAGTAACTAAAAACAACAAAATCTTAAAAAAAAAAAAAACATGTAGTGATCAAAATTGTGAATTAATAGGATAAATTTCACAGCACAAATTT
>CM075426.1:14993919-15045919 GCA_037832385.1 Rhizophora apiculata
TACAATTATAGGTGTTAGGCCAATTAATCAACCTAGATAAGTCTAAGGTCATTTTCAGTAAAAATATTGACACAATAATTAAACAAGGAGTGGCTATTAGCTTTATCTTCATATGGTGGATAATAAGGAAAGGTAGTTAAGTTTACCCACTTGTATAGGAAGATTAAAGAAGGTACGAATATCCATATCGAATATGTGTAGAGAAAAACTCAAAGGGTGGAAAGAAAAATGTCTATCTTGGGTAGCAAGGGAAGTTTATTAATTGGATAATCCATATCATATCATGGGTCACAATTGGTTAAATGCTAAGATGTATATATGTTGCTGACTTGTTGTGCTTCACTAAAGTTGCAACATGTGGCCATAGTGTCAAGAATATGTGAAAAAAAAAAGGAAAATGATAAAAAGTGTCACTGTAAAAGAGAAGAAAAAATGAAATTTAAAATAAAAAAATATGAGAGATGAAAAATCTTTTTGCCATATAAGTGGAAGGAGAAAAATGGTAACAAAAGACATAAAATCTTTTTTTGAAGTCATGATTTGAATTCTTGCCAATATAACTCAATATATATAGTACAACTAAAGATGTTGTAATCTCGTCGCCTATCTGAGTGTTAGTAATTTCTTCTTTCTGTGAGATCATAAAGGTTTTTTCTTTTTGGCCTATAAACTTTGTGAGAACTTACCATCTCTCTAACCCAAAGCTTTTCCACTCCCTATCCTTTCCATCAAAACCAAAATTACTTCCCTTTTTAACTTGTTTATAAAAGATACTCCCTTGACTCTTGACAAATAACAATCCTTACATTTCTCTCTTACTCTTCCCACTTGCAATTCCAACCTAGAAAACAAAGAAAAGAGGCTAGTTATTTGTACATATTATTCTAGTCATTAATTAGCATGGACTTCTTATTCTAATTCTCAATTAACACGAATGTTTAGCATGAAATTTTTATTCTAATCCCCATTTAACATGATTGTGCAAAGCAATAATACATTAACCTTTTTTTCTCCTCTAACAATAATTAGATGACAACTTTTTATTTATTACATTTTTTTAAACTCAATGTAATGTGATTATTACGTATTGCCTACTGGTTAATAATATAAGGCAGAGAATATACATCTAAGACTTCAACATTATAATAACCAAAGTAATTGGGATCAATGTTCCCTCAATCTCCTTAACATCTAACATTTTTATTGCATGTACTAGTTGTAACTCATAAATTGCATCACTCTTAATTACATATGCCAACAACAATTATAAAATCAAGACAAATATGTTTATGTATTTTGTTTTTATATAATGGTGACACCAAATATGAAGTTAAGAGAAATTCTTAATGCTACATCGTAGCCTACATTTAAAAAAAAAACCAAAAAACAAAAATTGGATAAGAGGGGCTTGCCATAGCTTTGTGTGCATTTGAAATTATTCAGTAATATTTTATGTGTGTGTGTGTGTGTGTGTGTGTGTGTGTGTGTGTATCAAAATTGTACTTTTTACATTTAAATTAAAATTTTAAATTTTTATTAGAATAAATTTGTACAAGAATGAAAATTTTATTAAAATAGAGTAAAATTGAAATTCCACATACCAAATTCAAGAGTGTGTTCAATCTTTTGTTCATGTTTTTCCTCTTTCAAATATATTGAGTAAATTAAGGTCATTTTTATTGTTATTTTTAAAAAAAGTGGTTTGAAATTGGACCAAAACTAAAACTACTTGTAATTGTAGTAAGTTAAGAATCATAATTGAAACCTGAAACTAAAAATATAAATTATTTTGAACAGAATTAACTTTTGATTGTATCAATATATGATTATTTTTATAACTTTTGGAGAACATTATATTGTCAACAAAGAATATCAAATCATCAAATATATTACTTGTTGGGGATCATGTAGTTAAGATAGTAAATCACATTAAAAAAACATAAAAACAAAAGTTTTCCAATCACTTAAGCTTATAATCCGTGGATAGGAAGCCACCAAAGAGACTCAATAGTTGAGTTGAGTTGAGTAATTGGACATATCCATTTAATTTGCGTCAAGTACTCATAATCAACCTATAGTTGTCATTCAAATTGAAAGAAATTTGTTGCATATACAAGTAACCAATGCATTTTCTAGCATACTTATGCTCACATTTTGAATAGGGATCATAGTCTCCTTTAGTTGGGATCAGTTGCCAATCTAGATTAAACTCAAAGTATGAATATAGGCAACTAATGAATCAAGACGTTTGGTTGTTTATGCCTCTGTATTTTTGAGATGCAAAATAGAAGAACATGCTAGATGGATAACAATCATCTACAAACTTTGCCATCTTTACTTTTATATAGCTAATCATGGAAAGGAATTTACTGAGAGGTCAAAGATATGCCTTTTTTGCCAACTTATGATAGCTAAGATAATAATAGGACACAAGAATAGAGAATTTGGTTTTACCACCACCCTTGTAATTTTTATCTAAGGAAACACTCCTTTTTCTCTCTAATAAAGAGAGCTTTTGTTATTGCTTACTTGGGATGCAAGTGCTAAACATATTCAGAATGCTTTCCTAATTAGTTTGCCAAATAAATAATATAATCTTCCAATGACTATGCTTTTCTTTATAATTGATCTTATATATTAGTAATATAATGAAAAAATTAAGAGAAAACTTCCTTTATTTGTAGTTAAAAATTAATTATTTTTTAAAAAACCTGTAAACTATACCATTGAGATAACAACTAGAGTTACCTTAAATTAATATACCGTCTCTATCTAGATTTGAAGTTAAGAAATTACCACTTATATACCTGTTAGACTTGCCCTTACAATGTGGCCCACTTGGTTGAACAAATTAACAAACTTTCAAGAATTTCATTACAAATCATGGCCTAAATATTTTTGTATCTCAATCCTTTGAGAAGGGCTGAATATGAAGCTCACTTTCATCCTTCAAGAACATGGACTTGGGCCCAAATATCAATCCAAGACATTGAATCAAGCCCAAAACATAATACAACTAACTTGTTTTCAAAAATATCCCAATCATTAGACTCAATTCCTTGTGTGATTTTTTTCCCTCAATGATATAAATTAATGGAAACCATGGAAACTACTTGAGTAAAATTGTTTTTGAAATCGTAAAATCAACAATGAAAGATTTTCTACTTTATAATAATGGCCACCATAGGGGTAGAGATGAAGTAGCCGAAGTTGGCAATTGGAGAGGAGACGTCCTCCACCAAGGTTGCAATGACAAAGGAAGGAGAGGGACTCTGGCAATATTTTCTCTAGTACATCCACAAGCTTTAGCTACTTGTCCACCAGAAAAATCATAATCTCAATCACCTTGAAGCCTAGCGTATTGAGCTCAATTCTAGAGGTACAGTCTCAAGTCCATCACATGAACCAATGGGCTTTCTATTTTCTTTTTTCCATTTGTTAAATCTTTCAAGAGGTTTTCAGGGTGCACATTTTTATTGTTCAAATTAGGGATCAATTTTATTCAATTATGGTGATTTTGTTTTTAACTAGGGTTTGATGCTTAGTGGTAATAATAATTAATTATTCAATCATCTTCTTATATTTTGATTCTTTGTTTAGATGTAACTTTAAGGCTATATTTTGTAAACCATGGAATTATGTTTAGGTTATTTTGTAGAGTATTGGCTTAACAAAGGAGGAATCTTTGGAAATCATGGAAAGCAACCCTAGTTTTGCAAATTGTATTAGTACCATGGTGAACGAAGAATTATATCAATCAAAGCTACTATTGAGTGTCCATTCATGGTGGAGGAGTTCTCTAAAAATATGATTATGTCACTAAAAAAAAAAAAGAGAGCTTGCAATTAGATCCATTAGATTTGGAATGGGTTCCTAAAAGTTGGAGTGGAGAAATGTCCTATGTGGGTTTTATGACACCATTAGTCATAAAGAATGATTAAACCTTGCTTGTTGCTGCACTTATTATTTGATGGGTAAGGGGTGGAAGAAAAAAAAATGCTTAATTGGTGTATCACTTTATTTATAATGATGGCACATATTCTTGGTTTTTGTAATACTTGATAGTTCAGTAAACTAAAATAAGTTTGATATAGATAGTGAGGATGCATTGAGAAGAACTACAGCTACTTTGGGAGCCTAGGTCATATGTGGGTGAAGTTGTTAAAGTTAAGGGAAACAAGGGTTTAAAGGTGGGGGATGGAGGTGGTTGGTCCAAGGAAAATTGTGGACAAAAATAGGGAAGTGCTTACCTGTTTATTGTTTGTTTGTATCTTGCTTTGCTTTCACAAGTTATGTGTATGGAGGCAGGTATGTTTGCTCTAAGAGAGAGGAGGGTCCATGTAACACAGGAAAATTTTTTGGGATAGTAGTAGCAAAGGTGATGAAGAAGGAGACTGAGAAGAACATGTCATTCTGAAAGCTTGGGAAGTAATCTAAATTAGTAAATTGTGTGCTGTTATGTTTCTGTTTTTTTGTTTATTGCCTAGGGACAAATTGGAACATGAAGAACAAGAACCAATTAGTATCACAAGCGTAGTACATGTAATATATGCACTTAAGTCTCTTGCACAAACTTACTTGCTATCATGCATGTGATGTTGTGTCTTTGTGTTTCATTTAGAAGGCTTAGGCTCATGGATATTATCTTGTAATTTGAAGGACACATACTAGTCTCCTCAATGATACAATTCTCTTTTTTGTCCTCTTATATTTGTTCTTTGGGTGTTTACTTAAGCAATTGCAAACTTTTATGCTGTTGGACTTATGTCATATGTTTGTTATTTTTCCCTCTTAAAAATTACCGCAATTTGAATTTCCAAGGCTTCCAAAGGCATTATGGCTAAAGAATGATTTTATATCCTTCTCTGTTGTAGCTTATTCTGATTCTTTATGCAAAACCATGATTTTAAGGTATTTTTTTTGTTAATAATCTGACTAGTCATTTCTTGCCTTCAATAGTCAAGTTATTCGAACCCTTTGAGATAGGGTATAGAATTTGCTTCATTATAAACTAAAAATAATTTTTCGTAAGAATTCATATGGCCTTTTAAAAAATTATGTAGATTATACTTTAAAAAAATTTTAAATATGTGAAAATTAAGTAAAACAAAACGCAAGTCCCTTGAGAATTGTGTGAATGCTTCTTTTTTGCTTTTTCCCTCATTCTGAAGGACAATTGTTTTTTTGTCAGTTTACATGGAAAAAACTTTTTCATGTTATATCAATCCCACATCCAAAATAGGATTGGATAAATCTATTCACGAAAAGATTAGATAAATAAAACTTAAAATCTAAATTAATCATTTTATTGCATTTATGCTATAAAAGTGAGGTATAGTAGAAGGCTAGAAACCTTAGGATAAACAAGACGTGAAAAAACCTATAGTTTTCTTTTTAATGTCAAGTTTGACCCTCAGTTCCTGCACATACACTATTGATTTTTTTCTAATATGCATTGCAAATCCAAAGGCGATAATGTAGGTGGCCATGTGTTATCGGTAGAACTTTTGTCTAATGACAAAATGTTGGTGCACAAAGATGGGTAACAATCATGGTGGCAACTATCACGTCATCTAGGACATTTTTTTTTATTAGGGATGAATTTGTTTATTATTGCCATTTTGATAGCTTTGGTTAGTGAGGGATGTTGCTATTTATTGGTGGGACAAGTGCAACTCAAAACTACTAAAGTATTATTAGATTAATAGTGCCGATAGAAGACTCTTCAAGTATCTTGCTTACTATCGAGGGTCAAAGACCTTATCTTTCATAGTTTTCTCCCCCCCATCAACCCATATTTTCCATCAGTTGTCATTCTCCTGTCTACCTAGACATGCCTCCACCAGTTGGTCAACTTGGATCAAGTGCTGAAGTTCATGGAGGCCTAGCCAATGTTGGTGATGCCACCACAGAAGCAAGTGCCTAGGAGTCCAATGCTGGTAGAAGATAAATGAATACTTAAATTCTTGCCATAACCCTAGAGATCCATTCTCCATGACAAAGTCCATTTCCTATAAAGCTTCCCTGCCCCTCCCCCACACTTTTTTTTGTTAGTATCTTAAGCCTTTAAATCATGCAACCACTTCTATTAACAGATTATCAACTTAACCCTATAGGAAGTTGTATGAGCCAAAAAGGAAAAGAAAAACGCATGCATGTTGATGCTTTAAGTGATTTTTGGTGAATGTTCATCGCCTAATGTTAGGATCTATTCATCACCTAATGTTAGGACCTTTTCTCCTATGATAAATCTTTATGTTTTACTCTTTAGCTCAACACCCAAAAAAGAAATAAAAAATACACACAATGCAATGTGGGATTATGCATGCAATGATAATAAATTGATAATTGATTACCATTTTCATGTTAGAGTTTTGTTATGTTGCTGGATGATTGATCTAGCCAAAATTTAGCTAGATTGATCTTAAGATAACATTCTAGACCCTGCACATTCTTTTATATTCATTATACATATAATGTTTTTTACAAGAAAATTTAAAATTTTGAAAATAATTTTTTTTTTTTGTCTTTGTGAGACCTAGAGTGATGTGAGCTGAATTCTGATTAGATCATGCATAATATTTCCCTATTGGAGCTGTGCTAACCATAGGGGTTGGTTGCCTACAAGTTACTGGCTATTGAATAGCCAATAGGAACACTCCACCTACCCTCCACAAAATTTGTACCATATATCATTTTTCCCATCTCTACAAGGAACTTCTCATCCACCACCTTTCTTTCTCTCGCCAAGGCCCAAAACTAGAAACTAGAAACTAGCCTCTCCAACTGAAGAAGTCTTGTAGAGGAAGTAAGTAACAAATTGGCATAAGCTTAAGAATAGGTTAGCAATTTATAAAATTTTGTCAACTGGAGTCTATAATTTTCAAATCGTCCACCGAAAGTTGATAATTTTAATAATTTTCTCCATTCAATTTTTTTGTTAATTACTTTGATAGTTGGTTGACATAGCACACATAACCCACCATTAATTGGTAGTCTCATTTACCTAACATGAAAAGAACATGAAAGAAAATCAAAACCGCCATTATTGCATCACTATTTCAATTTATTTGAACTTTTGTTTTGATGGTTCTCAATGAAACTTCAGGAAACAAGGATTTAGGCCACCTAAATAGGCTTCTCCATTAATGCCAAACAATCAACTAATAATGGAAAAAGTCACTTACTTTTTTATTAATGTCATTTTCCTAAAAATGTATGTATGGTTAGTTGGGTAAGACCGTATCAATAAATTTTTGTAGAGGAATTCTAGCCCAAAAAAAAGGGTTATGTTGGTGTTTCCTATTAATTAATATAATAAATAAATATTAATCATTCTAGTCTTCAGCTAAATAGCTAATCCCTCATTATTTTCAAAATTTTGTAGCAATGGTTTTCTAACTTTTAACCTCTAACAGCAAAGCAAGGCTACCACAGCACCGGACCCATCAAATGTCTATATAAGTAGTCCTTAACACCAACCCCCGCCAACCCATCTCTCTCCAAGTGGTAAAAAACCATAAGCATTCAAATTCAATTGTTTTGACTATGGGAACCTTCGTCTAACTCTCATCGGAGCCCCCTAATGCTTTCTTTCTTTCTCTATTTTTTTTTTCTCTTTGTTTCTATCATTCTCTTTTTCAGGTGCCTTTTCTGTTTGGTATCTTGGAAATTTGGAATGAAACCTCCAAGAGAATGTTAGTAAAAGATCTTTGTTGCAATTTTTGATCCTGGGTTATCCAATCTTCAAAAGAATCTGATCTCCTTATGTGTCCTTGCATCTTTCAGAAGGTAACAACTAGTGAAGTGAAAGGAAAATGTTTGGGGCCAGATTTATGGTTCTTGATGCTTAGAATCATATAATTTTAAAATCTTGATGTTTTATTATCACATTTATGTTCAGTTCCATACTTGATTGAGTTTGAAGTGATTTCTTTTCGTCACATGCCACTTTTTAGTTTTGGTTCCTTGGAAACTATGCAATGGAAACCATTAAAAGAATGTTAGAATTTTATCTTTTCTATAGTTTTATTTTCTAGATGTCCCATATTCAAAAGAATCTGACCTTTCATGTTCTTCATTCTTTATGAAGGTAATAGAGTGAAAAGAAAACCAAGTTCTTGATGCTTGGGAGAAATAAATTTGTAGTCTTGATATTTTATTTTCAGTATTGAATTTGATTTGTTGAAATTTCTTGTCAATTTAATTTCTCTTGCTTTTCTTTGAGTTGTAGTCATGATGAGAAAGTTAGGGAAGCAAAGAAAAAAAAAGATTCACGCTGTGAAATTTATCCTATTAATTCACAACCTTAATTAAACAAAGTCGTATACCCACTCTTGCCACTTAAAGGTAATGAATCATAAACTGATTGTGTGATGTTTGTTCTGAATTGTATTTGGTATGTGTTTTAATTGCAATTTCTTGAGATCTTGAATGGTCACATACTTGGACTTGGTTTATAAATGGAAAGTTCTTTACAGAGAGTAGCATGGGCTTGGCCTTTCCCAACAGGCCTACTTAGCCAACAAATGGGCTTAGGCTTTTGAATTTACTTTTACATTAGTCCAACGGGGTTTGGGAAGGACTTTGTTTTAACTATTTAACATGTGTGTAAGTACTACATATATAAAGAAATTATTTTAGACCACAGAGAACTAGTCTAACTTTGTTTCAAGGGAGAAAGATAAAATTTTCTTATCTATCCCTCTCTCCTTATATATATATATATATAATCCTCTCTTCTTAAAAAATTGAAAGTATATTGTTTTGATAAAAAAAAACTATTTGTTAGTTTAAATTATCTCGTATTATTATTAGTTTACTTTTAACTTGTTAACTTGCATTGCAGATTCAAAGAAAGTTCTTTATTCTTCATTTAAATTAAAATATTTCATGACATTGTAAAAATTTATATACAAAGGTTTCAAAGAAAATTAAATAATCAAATATGTTATTGGTTTCAAATTTGGCCAAAAATTAAATAATCTAATATTTTTGTGAGCATGATTTTCCTATCAAAAAGAAAAGATCCATTAAATGCATGTACTAATCTTATTTTCTTTCTTTCTTTTTTTTTTTTTAGAAAAGTAAAATAACTATTAAAATTGGGTATGTGTTAAATTAGCTAGCTTTAGGTATATAATCATGTATTTAATTTAAAGATATTTAAAATTAATACATTTTATTTAGATTAGCTGTAATAATTCCATCCTACATTTAGTAAAAGTCAAATCTAACTTGATTGGCAAATGGACCCTTTTGATTTGGACAAAGAACAAGCGCTTTCCAAATTGACACACACTGATGGCCTTATCATCTAATCCCTATGCCTCTAATCCAATAGGGCATAATAGCTCTACTACCATAGATAGAAAATTATAGGAATACTATAATTTTATGAATCTGATAAAAACATCATACAATAACCAAGAAGCATACACATAATAATATAGACAACGTATTTTTATACAATCATAAACACTTAAATTTACCCAAATAATCAAACTAAAATTAAACTCAATTATACTAACTTCTATCATAATAAACTCCTAATCTAGATTAACATCATCATTCCCCCTTTATTCCTGATTTGGTGATGCTTTTAATCCCATCATCTGCTTTAGCTTGACAATTGCTTCATTCTTCAATAGATTTGTGAGAATATCAACCACTTGACCTTTAACCTTGCAATAAACCAATTCAATCTCTTTTTTATCAACTTGATCTTTCAAAAAATGAAAATGAGTATCAATGTGTTTGTTCCATGGTCTAAGGGCTTGTTTCAAGCCATACAATGCTTTCTTTAGTTTATTTAACTTCTCGTTACTTCCTTTCTTCACAAAGCCTAGCAATTGCTTGACAAACACTTTCTCTTTGAGAGGACCATTGAGAAAAGATGACTTCACATCCATCTGATGAATTTTTCCAATGATTTTATATAGCCAAAGCAATTATTAGTCAGATAGTTTCCATTTGAACAACATGGGAGAAGACTTCATGATAATCATAGCCAGGTAATTATTCAAATCCTTTTGTGACCAATCTTGCTTTATACCTCTCTACTTCTCTATTAGACTTCTTCTTAGTCTTAAAGACCCACTTCACATCAATAGCTTTCTAACCTTGTGGAATAGTAGTGATCTCCTATGTAATATTCTTCTTAATTACCTTGATTTATTCATTCATGGAATTCACCCACTTTGTATCTTGAATTGCCTCATCAAATGACATTGGTTCACAATCTACATGGCAAAATGCATGAAATCCCCATCATCATTAATAACATTATCAAGGATTACCTCATAATCTTATAATCTAATTAAATGTTGGCAATTTCTCCTTGGTCTTTCATTCTCTTGTAGAGCTTGTGGCATAGGATTCTGTGCACTAATTAATGAGACTTCCCCATTTATAATGGGAATTATAGCTTAATTTTCCTTTTCTCCCAAAATAGCAATTGGACATCTCTAAGAGTTATTTTACTCCTTAACATCAAAGTTCCAAGCTTCATTGATAGCAAAGGTCATATCTCTACTCATAATTACCTTCTTCTTCATCATAGGATTAAATAGCTTAAATCCTCCTTTTATGTAGCCAAGAAAGATTGTCTTCACTTCTCGATCATCTAACTTTTTCCTTGTCTTTAAGAATGTGAGTATAAGCAATAGAACCAATCACCTTGAGATGCCTTATACTAGGCTTAAAAGTGCTCTGTCCATTTTCAAGAGTAACAATTTGAAAACTTGTTGTTGGCGATCTATTCAACAAGTAAATACAATACAAAACAACTTTTGCCTAAAATTTATTTGGAACTCCCTTAGCCTTTTGACAAGCTTCTTGCTATAAGTGATTTATTCTTTCATTTAGCAACTTTATTATGCTATGAGTTATAGGAAATTGTGACTTCATGCTTTATTCCCTATGTGCTTCATAATACTCCTTCAATTTAATAGTAATATACTCACCACCTCTATTGGTTCTCAAGATTTTAATATAATACTCACTCCATCTTTCAACATAAGCCTTAAACTTCTTAAAACAATCAAACACTTTAAACTTTCTTTGTATGTAATAAACTCATGTCTTTCTTGTCAAATCATCAATAAAGGTAAGAAAATGCCTATTGTTACCATGTAATAAAACACTCATTAGGCCACAAACATTAAAGTGGATAAGTAGGAGTGATTATCTTATATGCCAATTCCTTGTCACAAATGGTTGTCTGCTCCATTTGCAAGAATACATGCTTCACAAATCTGATTAGAATGATGTATCTTAGGTAAGCCTATTACCATGCTCCCTTGTATAAGTAACTTTAAACTACAAAATTTTAGATGGCCAAAATGAAGATGCCATAACCAAGACTCTTCTTTGACAATATCACTAAGACAAGTATAAACATCAGTGGCAATATCAACTTGAAACATTTGGTTCTTTATTAAAGGGGATTTAAGAATGAGTGAACCTCTCCCATCAAGAATTATGAGATAGGTATCACTTAATTGTATGTTATACCCCTTTTCAAGGAAATAGGCCAAACTTAATTAATTATTCTTCATGTTTGGTACATAAAATACATTTAAGATGTAATTATGATCCCCATTCTTCAACTTGATAAGCATTTGCCCCTTTCCCATCACTGGAACATCACTATCATTAGTAAACTTGACTATGGAGTGGATTGACTCATCAAGATTAATCAAGAGCATTTTCTTTCTACACATGTGATTGGTACACTTGATGTCAAAGAACTGGGTATTGTAGTTTGGTGTTTTAGTAGTTGTAGTAACCATTATAAGTGCTTCATTTCCATCATCATAATCTCCCTTTTATGCACAATGAGCTATCTGATATGATCCTAAGACCTATACTTATTAGCATAATAACCATGCTTATGACATGAGTAACACTCAACATGAGATTTGTCATACCTTCCTCTACCATCACCTCTTCCTCAACCTTGACCTTAACCTTTGGATGATTTGTCTAATCTTCTTTGGTCATTGTTATAGTAACTTTCTCTAACTTTATTGTTGTAGTAATTACTACCATGTCCTCGTCCTCTGCCATGAGAAGAACTTTGCTTCTACATTGATTAATCACTTTAATTACTTTTGGTGAGAGCCTAACTTTAAAGTGCTTGCCTTACCAGTTTCTCAATGAGATTCTCATTCATGTGCTATTCATGACCTTGAAATGTGCTTGTTAATACATCAATTGACATTTGAGATAAATCATGTACTTCTTCTATAGCAACTACAATATGATTGTACTACAATGTGAGTATCCACAAGATCTTTTCAACTTTCACCTGATCATTTAATTTCTCCCCATAGATTCTCATTTTATTCATTAAGGCAAGAACACTGCTTATATAAACTAGAACTAGTTCTAAAGCTTCCATATGCTAAAGTTCAAACTGACATCATAAGTTTAAAGTTTCACCCTTTTCACTTGGTTTACACCTTGGAATGATGTTGTTAAGATATCCCATGCTTGCTTTGATGATTTTACTCCTACAATCTTCTTAAAAATTTCCTTATTCACCCCTTGATGGATGAAATAAAGTGCCTTTATGTCCTTTTTTTGTAACTCTTGGTGAGTAGCTTTCTATGATTTTGTAGCATTTATTGTGAGTTCTATAACTCCATTCTCTACAATATTTAGCAATTTATTGTAATTGAACAAAACTTTCATTTGCATACACCATCAATTGTAATTTTTCCCTTCCATTGCAAGATTTGAAATAAGGATTGTGTTATTCATATTGAAATTCATGACTTCTTTTTTTATCTGGCCCTGCAAACTTTTGTTATTTGCAATTTGACCCCTTTAACTTTTGTTATTTCTAATTAAACCCCAAACATTTTCTATTTTTAATAAAACCTCTCAACTTTGACATAACAACAAGGATGAGCAAGCTTTTTTACGATGATAACAATGCATTGGTGAGTTAAAGAGGTAAAGTAGCAACCTCTGAGTAGAAATCATCAAGTTTGGGGCAACAATGATGAGTGGCAACAACAAAATTGGTGGTGGAAAATAATGGCAAACCTTTAGAATTTTTTAGATCTACAATGTTTAGAGTCATTTTAAAGCGCAAGGTGGTCAATGGCAAATCTCTAACATTAATAAGTAGCAATTTTTGTGACTTCTATAGCTTTAACAACTTTTGTGGTGGCTTTAGCAACTTTTATGATAATTTTGACAAGACTTATATGTTTTCTCTTGATTTGAATCAAAAATACCCATTGAGATACTGGCTCTTGAATTGAAGTAACTTTGATACCATATATAAGGCATAATAGTTTTGATATTACTGATAGAAAAGTATAAGAATATTATAATTTTATTAATCTGATAAAAATGCCACATAATAACTAAGAAGCATACATAAAATAATATAGACAACATGTCTTTATATAATCATAGACATGTAAATCTACCCAAATAATCAAATTCAAATTGGACTTAACTAGATAGACTTCTATCATAATAACTTCTAATCTAGATTAATTCTGAATATGGATTAACATTAACATAATCAATGAGTTTCACTAAACATCAATTATGGGTCGATCATATTATACGCATGCTTTTGTTTGGGAATATTTATTGATTGATGTATTAGAATTAATGTTTGTGTCTAAATTTTGTAAATGAGAGGTGCCCGTTAGGAAGGAAAACAAAGGTGCTTCATTCAAGTTCTTGATTCCTCTAATTTATGCTCCTATTCTTCCTTTTACTAAACTCTCCACTAATTTTTTTGTGATATTTTTTCTTTCATTCTCTAGATGATTCACTACATTTGTTTTGATTTTTGATTGTCCAATGTTTGGCTTTTGTAGGTGATTGTAGTGTTTTAGTTTGACTCTTATTATGCCATAGACTTATTTTGAGGGATCGATTGTTTACAACTGTATTGGCTGGTTCATTTGCTCATGGCTTTTACTTTTGTATCCTTTTTCCAAACTTACTGCTTGTTCTATTTTTATTTATTTATTTAATCATTTAATTATTTTTAGAATGCAATTCCTATTCCAAATATTTTTCACTAAGTATATTTTTTTACCATAATGTCAATTATTAAGCAATCATATCTGCTATTCTAGGTGCCTTGGTTTTGGCTTAGACTTTTCTTGGGTTGTGGGGGTATCAATTTGTTTTTCTATTAGTGATGTATGAAAATTAGTCTAGATCAAAAAATCATGTTTTTCATTGGAAAGATAAATGTGTGAATGGTTACAGTTGCAACTAAAGTAATTGTTACATATATGATGCACGGTGTCAATTTGTTTTTCTATTAATGATGTATGAAAATTAGTCTAGATCAAAAAATCATGTTTTTCATTGGAAAGATAAATGTGTGAATGGTTAGCAATTGCAACTGAAGTAATTCTTACATATATGATGTGCATGCATACAAGTAATTAAAAAGAATAATTGTTACAAATTGTTTAAAAATATGCTTTCCTATGTGCAAAATGACATTATTTTTAGCATAATTCTTGTGATCAGTGAGTTTAAAAGATGGGAATTATGGGAAATGAATTTGCATTAATGGGCTAAGAGGAAGAGGGTGTTTGGGGTTGAATTTTGGAGAATTCCCATTAACTAATGTTAATTATAATGCATGTCATACGCAATGCATGTAATTATTAATTTGGAACTTTCATAGTGTTAGTCCTATAAATATCTCAAAGGTAATCCCTCTATTGTTCCCAAACTTTTTCTATTACTTTTCATTCATGCATTTTTTTTTTTTTTGGGTTTGCAAATGTTTCTCAAACAACAAATAAAAAAGAAAAAAATTTGATTATACACTAAGTTAGTCACTAAAATTTGGTGTAATACAATGTTGCATGTGCACTTATAAATTTAGCAAAGCTAATGTTTTAAAAAACAAATGTGCCCATTTTGATTCAAATATTTTGTGGGAATCAAAAAATAATTCCCAATGAAAGTATACAAGTAGAAAATTTAGACAGAACTTTAGGTCACTTTCTTATGGGTTAGCGATAATAGATCTACATATTTTTTTTTGGAGATATTAGAGTGCTAGATAGGATATGACTAAATTACCATCAATTACTTTCAATGGTGCGATGTTTTCATTTGAGCTTCCTATTGGCAAATAAAGACATGCATATGGTTTTTAGATTTTCTTTTTCTTTTGGATGCAATCTCATGAGGAGCTCCTTGATTTCTTGATCAAAACTCCTCTAATGGCTAATGTACACTTACTACCTCTAACACAATAATGAATATGACATTAATAGTTAATCTGCTACAAGTTAGATTAATACATCTCTACTTAATTGAATACATAAAAATAAAATATGATATAAATACATGAAATAAAATTAAGCAATTTGTTATCTATCTAAACTTTAGTAATAACTAAATTTATACATGATTAATATTATTAATAAGGTGGGCATAAATCATAGTTAAATAACTAAATACATCAACATATGCAACACAAGTATTAGCCGCCATTTCTATCATGGAAATCTTTCATAACCATATTTATATGTTATCACTAATACTTTATTTTCTAAGCCTAGTAATGATGATAATCAATATTATGTTATATTATATTATAATGATAATTACAAATTCTAGTGTATCTTACAAAAGTTTACAATTGAAAGAAATGTCACCATATTGGACCAATTAAACATGTCAAAGCAGCCCCAAGAAGATGAGAACTAAATTATATTGAAAGATAATAAAAAAAGAAAAAAAAATCTACTTATGAGACAATGGCCTGTGAGAACTGACCCAAGTAGTGGCCAGAGAGCTACCCATTCGAGCAAGGCTTAAACTTGGAAGCCAGGAGGTTGGTGATCAGGGAGTGATACATGGCGCCATGAAAAGATGATGTGTCAGCAGTCAACATGCGAAGCTACCTCGCCCTTTCCTCCATGAAGTATCCTGGAGCAAACTGAGATTTGGTTGGTTTAGTCTCAGCCTTGGATCTAATATCAGCTTTCGCTATGACATCATTGTCTACCTTTTCCTTAAAGCCAATGTAGTTAGCTTACAAGGACCAGCCAAAGAGAGGGGTCCTCCTTTAACATTTTTTTTAAGGAGAATTTCTAGGGAGTCACAGGACTAGCTCGAGTCTTAGGCTCTAAGGGAGGCATATCGCCATCTAATCCTTTTGATGGATCATCAGATGACTGGCATAAATCATCATCGGTCTCTCCCTTATTAATATCCTCTACATTTACAATATGTCTTCCATTGTTGGTCTTTGATTAAGGACCATTGAGACATAAGCCATGGTTATTTGTAACAATTGTACCATCACTTCTTCAATGTTATGGAGCATCATCAACTCCATGTGAAATAACTTAGGCCTCCATTCCTCCCAAACCACTGATTAGGCCACCTAAGCAAGTCAATGCCTTCCTTGCCTAGTGAGGCTTGATTGGGTGCCTTGCCAATCAAGAGGTCGAGGAGCAATACAATGAAACCATGCACATTAGAGATAGCCTACCATACGGCTGGAAGGAATGAAGGTTCCAAATAGCGAGTTTAGACAAAAGTTTAAAACTAGGCATCATGGTATGGCTAAAGCAATATGTTAGCCAATTTAATGTTGTCATGGACCATTTTGCCAACCACATGGAGGTGGGCTAGGCCTTTTGTTGTGCTTAATGTTATTCTCATTCTGTTGCCTAGTCTCGTGGAGTTCAGCCTAAACCTCTACTATTTATAATGTTGTTGCTAAAGTTTCGATTACCTAGTGCAAATAAAATAATTTGTATAAGAACGAAAGAAAAAGGATAAGTATTTCACTACCACTAATAAGGGAAAAAAGAAATATAAGAATTATGTAAGCCTCAGATTTTGACAAAAAATGGCATAAACACCCTAGTGAATGGTCAAAATGCCCTTCAAATGAATGGTTAAAGTCACATGGCTTACAAGTTTACTCCAATTAGTTTGATTGACCAAAATTTCTAAAATTTATCAAAATTATTTTTTTCACTAAAAATATATTATTTCATAAGTTAACAAAATTTTAAATTATAAAATATTTAAAAGAACAATAAGAAAAAACTAATGTTTAAAAAAATAACTGAAACTAATTTTCATATTAATTCAAACTATATTAACCAAACTAGGTTTTAGAAAATTTTCACTTAATTAAACAAAATGACATTCCCTACTCTATTAAATAGTAATCAATTGTCAAAAATAAAATTCAAGTAGATATAATAATTGTATTACATATACCTATGCCTACATTATTATTATTATTATTATTATAAGAATGCAAACCAATGTAAGGGAAGACCTAAAAAGCAAGGAGCTAGAAAGATCAAAGAGATTGATGTTTCCACCAGAGATGTGCAATGTGCAACCAAATTGTCAAATTAGAATCTACAATAACAAGAAATAGCAAATTAAAGTCAATGATCAGTAGTCATTTGGAGAAGAAGACAATTGGCAAATGATTGGAAGAGAGACTAAAAAGAAAAAGAAAAAAATAAAAACAAAATGTATTGAATTACCAAAGTAACTGATGCAATAGCTATTATTATTGCCACTCTTTTATTTCCTTCTCCAAACCACCCATTTCACCAAAATTGCAACAACAATAACACGAACAACAACCAAAAAGCAAGGACAAAAATAAACAAGATTTTTTTTACAGAGACATTGCTTGACATGGCCTAAAAGATTTTAGGTTTTGCTTGTTGTCGAAACATTGTTGCACATGTTATTATTAACTAACTTACAAAGGGGAAAGAAGTTTATATATCCTCTTGTTCTCTCATTCTTCTTACCAAAAGCTTTTTTTTTTCTCTCCTCTATAAATAATATCAAATTATGGCTTCTAGGCCATTTTGGTCATGCTATAGGCAACTAATTTTCATAATTTTTGTAGGTGTCTTTATCTGGATATCTATCTTTCTTCTTAAATTTTCTAGGCTAGAAGAATACTTTTTCCCTAGCACAAAGCATTCCTCTAAATGGTTGATCATTGGTATAGTAGCCACAAATGCATTGGCCATTAATTTTTGCTTGACCTTTAATAATTTCAATCCACCACCGTTTAAGTGGGTTGTCGACATAAGAATAGTATTTGAGATAATTATATGTTTTTCTATTACATACATCATTTATGTCTTGAAGCTGGGAGAGATGGACAAGAAACACTTACTTTATCCTTCTCCATCCTCTTCAAAGCCACTCAACAATTTCTTTTCAGAGATGATGTTATCTCCTCCTAAGACACTTCCCTTTCATGATTTTGCCGATTGAAAATTTGTAATGTCCAGGATTGTAATGTCCAGGATCTTCTCCCTCACAAAAGACATATATCCCCACAATGGTATTCATAGAATTGGCAGCCAATTTTCTCTTGGAAAACAATCCACCATTGTAATTTTGATTATAATTGTTTTATACAATTATTTTGAAGTTAAGGATGAATGTAGTAAAGTTGAAAGGGCAGCAACTCTAGTTGCAAAGAACATTAAGAATCCTTCTGTCAATCTTTTCCATGAGTTACTTCCTTAGGCTTTATTGGTTACACTCTTGTATTTTAATGTTATTTGCTATATTTTAATGTTGGTTTCTTAGTCTTTGTTATATTTTTATGTTTTTTATTGTCAACTTTTATTTTTTTTAATAACTATTATTTGTTTATTTTGAATAAGATTATGATGACACTCATAATTTTGTATTTTAACGTTTTATTTTAATATTTTTTATTAGATTTTGTCTATATTAAACTTCAATGAAATACAGTTATTTCTAGAGATTGCCCCCATTCAAAGAAAAATTGAACAAGGTAGCAAGTTGTTGAACTTGCATAATTTGTGTATGTAACAGTACCATTTGACATGGTAAAAAGACGCAATCTATTTTTGTTGTGTGAAACCTAGTGGTCTAGTCTTACAAATGTCTATAAAAGTGATTGAGCTAGCAAATTTGTCTCTCTTCCATTTGAAAATTTCATTTAGACAAGCTTGTTGAATGCAAGTTATCTGTGGCCCATTATTCTAAGCTGAATTACATACATCTAAGCCCATCACTACACCTGTAACCATCTTTAAGATGGAGAAGCCTAATGCCCACCACCAAGTGTCCAATATGAGCAATCAAATCTTAGCTCCTTGAAGTTAAAGTAAAGATGAATTTTTGTTTTTGGCCTTCAATGTGTGGGTTTAGTTCAACTTCAAACTCCTTTTAAAGCATATCATGGGCTTGGCCTTTCTTACTAGGTCTACTCACTTGTAAATGGGCTTAGAGCTTTGAATTTACATTTACATTAGCACAAAAGGGGTTTGGCCATGACTTCGTTTCAAATATTTAACATGTGTATTTGATACCATATATATAAATAAATTATTTTAGACAATTGTTATAAATAACTAATTTGTGAGTGTTGTTTTAAGAAAGGAGGTAAAACTTTTTTTTATCTTTTCTATCCCTCTATATATATATTTATTATAATAAATTATTTTAAATAATATATTATCTCCATAAAAAATTATTTATTATTCTAAATTATTTCATATAATTGTTATTTTACTTTTGACTTGTTACTTTACATTGTAAATTCAAAGAAAGTTCATTTGAAAAATATAATAACTACTAAAATTATGTATGCATTAAATTAGCTAGCTTTAAGCATATGACAATATATTTAATTTAATTCAAATTAAAATTAATATATTCTATATAAATTAATTGTAACATTTTCATTTGGTAGTGTTCTAGTAAAGGTCAAAATCCAACTTGAATGGCAAATGGACCCTTTAGATTTGGACAAAGAACAAACACTTTCCAAATTGACACCCAGTCAAGGCCTCATCATCTGATTCCCATGCCTCTAATCAGTGAGTTTTCGTCAAATATCTCTTGTGGGTTCATCATATTACACACATGTTTCTACTTCAAAATCTTTGTTGATTGATGTATTATTAATTAGAATTATGTCTGTGTTTGAATTTTGTTAAAGAGAGTGGCCGATTAGGAAGCAAAACAAAGTTATCGCATTCAAGTTCTCAGTTCCTCTCATTTATGCTTCTATTGTTTTGCTCATTCAAGTTTTGGGCACTATTTGAAGGGCATTTAAGGAGAGGGAAAGTTGAGGGCCTAGAAGGGCCCATGCCAAGATGAAAATATTGGGAAAAAGGGTAAGATGGACATGTGGTGACATTTCATTTTGGGATATGGTGGTTGTGTGGACCCCTACTTATTGCATTTTGATTGGTTATTCCACTTCCTTTGTTGCTTTTCGTAGAGCCCAAGGTCAATTTGAAATTTTTATTTTTTATTTTTTAAAATTTTTTTATCAAAGGGGACCAGTTTGCTTGACTAGAAAGAAATTTGCAATCACACCTATGCAAGAGTCTCATCATATTCTTATCTTATTAATCAAGCCTTCCAATAAGTGATGTTAACTACAATCCTTTAAAATGCAAAGAATGTAATTATTAAGTACACAAGTATAAAATTTGGACAAAAATTCAGGTCATTTTTTTATAAGTCAACAATAATAGATTTATGTATTTTCTTTGGAGATATTTATGACATCAATGAGTGTTGGATAGGATGATATGACTAAATTACCTTCAATTGCTTACAAGGGTGCAATGTTTCCATTTGTTCTTCTTGTTGGCGCATAAATACATGTACATGGGTTTTTGATTTTTTTTTTTTTTTAAAAAAAAAATTGAATGCATTCTTGGAAGGAGCTTTTAGATCGGAACTCCTCCAATGGCTAATCCATTGCTATGTTACAAGAAAAGTTGGCAACATTTTTATATAATTATATTTTGTTATATATATATATATATATATAATTTTTTATATATTTAATATTATATAAGAGTTTTATCAATTTAATTTTAATTAAAATAATTAAATCAATTAAATATTAAATTTTTAATTTTTTTAAATTTAATAACTAGTTCTATTGTTAAAACTTTAATATTAATTCAAAAATCTCCATGTATAATGAAACTTGTATGCCAGAAAATGAATGATCAACATTTTACAAATTTTTTGGGCTCCTCTCTGCTACACCAAACTAGAAGGTTTTTTGGTTATGATTTTGTTTTTGAGTTTTTATTGTACAAATAGTATCCAACTTCCTTGATTTACCTTACATGTGCATTGGCACACAACATGTCAAAATCAAACACTAGCATTTCCTCTAAAAAGCCCACCTTCTTTGCATTTACACCACCTTAGCCCCATTCTCATTCCATCTCTCTTCTGCAACCTTCTCCAAACCACCCATTTCACCACAACAACACCAATAAGAAAACAAACAACAACAATATCAAAAGAAGTGAGGGAAATAGAAAGGGTTTTTGTTATGGGGATACTACCCCAAACGACCTAGAAGTTTTTAGGTTTTTTTTTTTTTAGCAAAACAAAAAGAAAGGATTTTTATTGCACAAGCTATTATTAGCTAACTTGTAGAGGGGAAAGAAGTGTATATATCCTCTTGTTTTCTCATTCTTCTTATCAAAAGGTTTTTATTTTCCATCTCCTTTATGGATAATATCAAATTATGGCTTCTATGCTACTTTGGTCATGATATATGCAACTAATTTTCATAGTTTTTGCAACTTTCCTTTTCTTGTTATCGATTTTTTTACTTTCATTTCCAAAACTAGAGGAAGAGTTTTTCCCTAATGACAAACATCCATTGATATGGATGATTGTCATTACAGTAGCCACAATTGCATTTACCATTATTTTTTGCTTGACCTTTGTTAATTTCAATTTGCCACCCTTTGCATGGGTTATTGGCATAAAAGCAATGTTTAAGATTAAAGTTCCCGACTTCTCCCTAAGATCTACTAGTTTGTGATACTGAGAGAGGGGTGAATCAGTATCACACCACAATTCGCAATTCACAGGTAAGTGAACAACTTCAACCTCTTCTTAAAAGCGAACTCTTTCTCAGACTCGACTAAGGTAGATCTATTGCTACCTACTAATCACAATAGTCCCCAAAGTCACCTTTAAGACAACTTGCCTAATAGACAATTCGGATGTTCTTGTTTAGGCCTTCGTTAAGTTATGGGTTGGCTGATACTTTAGCTACGTTTACAACTCAATTCAAAACACAGAATGTAAAGCAAATTAAAGACACACGAGATTTACGTGATTCCGTCAACATGACGTACATCCACGGTGGTAGGGACTCTCCTTTACCGAGACTATCCACTATACTTGAGAATTCCAGTTATAATGGATGTCTTAATCCTCTGCTCCTTTCACTATTGCAAATACTAAGCAAGTACAATACAAAGAGTGTCACTTACTGTGTCTACCCTTCTTCTAACTTGTCTTGCCTTTGTTGAATTGAAAGGCTGCTCCACTGCCGCTTAGAAGTTCACCGCAATGCTCTCTAACCTCTCTTGAAGAAATCTGGAAATACGTTGAGTTCTTTCCGATGTTTCACCAAATTCCTTCTCTAGGTTGTTTCACACAGCTCTTGCTTTCACCATCTCACGGTCTCACCCGTCTTCTTGTCTCACGGCTTGCCCCACGTTTCTGGTTTGCCGTTCCATGTCTCACGCACGTTTATCGGTTTGCACTCTTTGCTGGTCTCACGCCTCATGCACGTTTCTGGTCTCACACCGACGCATGTTCAGGTCTCACGCCGTCACACATTCAAGTCTCAAGCCGTCGCATGTTCTGGTCTCACGTCGTCCAGCTGGATCTCTCACCGTTTAGCCGGATCTCTCTCACTGTCCAGTCAGATCTCTCTCACTGTCCAGCCGGATTTCTCTCACCATCTAGCTAGATCTCTCTCACCGTCCAGCCAGATTTCTCTCTACCGGTGGTTTCTGTTTTTCTCGTTCAGCCCCTATTCTGCTGTGTACCCCTCTTGGTTGGCCGAATCGGGTTTTTCCATTCACCTCTTTTCGAGAGTTCTTGTGTTTTTTTCCGTGCGTTCCTTTGCCATCCACTCTCCTTTTCGGCTGTCTCTGTATTTTCTCCCTTTCGACCTGATTGTGTCATCCGTTTCTCTCTCTACCTCTTTGCCATGTTGTCTCCTCGCCGACCACTGGTGGGCCGCTGGTGTGCCATTCCTCACAGGTTTCTCTCTTGCTGGTGGTGTGCCGTTCCTCACGAGTTTCTCTCTCTTGCCGGTGGTGTACCGTTCCTCACGAGTTTCTCTCTCTTGCCGGTGGTGTGCCGTTCCTCACCTTCGCCGTCCACTCTAATTTTGCCGTATATAATTTTTCTCTCTCTTCCAACGGCTTCTCTCTTTGGTCGGCCGGTTGTCTAGGTTTTATGTCCGTTTTGCTTAATTGCCAACTTATTCTTTTTGTTGTCTTCCAATGGTCTTTATATACTCCTCCATGAAACCCTAATAGGGCTTACTTGCGGTGAATTTACTGTCTTGCCCTTCCATGTGGCTTTTACGTTCTTACACACTTAAACCTAGTTGACAACAATTACAACCCATACAAGGCTATGGGAACAACATAGATAATTGTATGTTTTTTGTTGCATACATCATTTATGTCTTGAAGCTAGTAATGGTGAACAATAAACACTTCCTTTATCCTCCTCCATCCTCCTCAAAGCCACTCAACAATTCCTTTCCATAAGTGTAGTCAGCTACTCCTTAGACACTTCCCTTTCATGATTCCATTGATTCAAAATTTGCGATGTGCTATTTTACGCTAGCCATTTTTTGCATTTATTTATCACAGACATCTTTTCCCAAACAAAAGTCATATATCCCTACAGTGGTGATTATGGATCTATTAGCAAGTTTCATCTTTGAAAACAATCCATTTGGTGCAATTTTGATTATAATTGTTGTATTTGTAGTTAATATTTTATGCAATTATTTTGAAGTTAACAACAAATGTAGAAAAGTTAAGGAGGTAGCAACTCTAGTTGTGGAAAACATTTAGAATCCTTTTATCAGTCCTTTCGATGAGTTTCTTCTTGAAGCTTTCTTTCTTACACTCGTGTATTCTAATGTTATTTGTTGTATTTTAATGTTGGTTTCTTAATTTATGTTGTATTTTTATTTTATTTATTGTCAACTTTTAGCTTTTTAATAATAATTATTTGTTTATTTTGAATAAGATTATGATGGCACTAATAATGTTATATTTTAATAATTTTTATTAGATTTCATCAACACTATACCTTAGCGGAATATAGTTTTTTCCAAAGCATTCTCCCCTTTAAGAAAAAATTGAACAGGGTAGCAAGCTATTGAATTTGCATAATTTGTATTTGTAATTGTACCATTTGATATGGTAAAAAGATGCAATTTGTTTTTGTTACATGAAACCTAGTGCTCTAGTCTTATAGATATCTATAAAAGTGATTGAGCTAGCAAATTTGCCTGTGTTCTATTAAAGCATATCATGGGCTTGGCCTTTCTCACATGGCCTACTTACATGTAAATGGGCTTAGACCTTTGAATTTACATTTACATTAGCCCAAAAAGGGTTTGGCCAAGACTTCTTTTTGAATATTTAACATATGTAGTTAGTACCAAATATATAAAAAATTATTTTAGATGGCTACTATAAATAATTAATTTGTAAACATTGTTTTGAGAGAGGAGGTAAAACTTTTTCTTTTCTTTTCTATCCCTTTATTTATATAAACATATATAATAAATTATTTTGAAAAATATGTTGTCTTCATAAAAATTTATTAATTATTCTAAATTACTTCATATAATCATTTGTTTATTTTTGACTCATTATTTCACATTGTGATTTCAAAGAAAGTTAATTTTATATTCTTCATCTAAATTAAAATATTTTACAATAATGTGGAAATTTATATACAAAGGTTTCATATCAAATTACATAATAAAAAAATGTTATTGTGTTCAAATTTGATTAAAAATTAAATAACCTAATATTTTTGCTAGTCTGATTTTCCAAACAATAAGGAAAAATTCCATCAAATACATATACTAATGGCATTTTTCTTTTATCTTTTAAAAACTAAAATAATTATTAAAATTATATATGTGTTAAATTAGTTAACTTTAGGCATATGGTAATGTATTTAATTTATAGTAAATCAAAATTAACACATTTTATATAAATTAACTATAATATTTCCATCCCACGTTGTTCTGTTTAAGGTCAAAATCCAACTCAAATGGCAAATGGACCCTTTAGATTTGGACAAAGGACAAGTGCTTTCCAAATTAGCACCTACTCATGCTTTTATTGTTTGATACCCATGCCTCCAATCAGTAAGTTTTTGTCAAATATCTATTGTGGGTCTATCATATTACACACATTATTTTGCTTCAAAATCTTTGTTGATTAATGTATTATTGATAAGAATTAATGTCTATGATTGAATTTTGTTGAAGAGAGTGGCCCATTAAGAAGTAAATCAAAGTTGCCCCATTCAAGTTCTTGATTCCTCTTATTTATGCTTTTATTCTTCCTCTAACTAAACTCTCTACCATTATTTTTTATAATTATTTTTTTTTCTTTCATTCTTTAGACTATTCACTATGTGTATTTTGAATTTTGATTGTCCAATGTATGGCTTTTATGGGTGATTCTAATATTTCAATTATGCCTATTCTAATTCAATTATGCAAAGCTAACATTTTGAAAGACAAATATGCCTATTCTAATTCAATTATGCAAAGCTAACATTTTGAAAGACAAATATGCCTATTCTAATTCACAGATTTTGTGGGTATCAAAAATTTGGCCTCAACAAAAGTATTTGAGTAGAAAATTTGGATGGAACTTAAGGTCACTTTCTTACGGATCAGCCATAATAAATGTATACATATTTTCTTTGGAGATATTTACAATATTGAAGAAAGCTAGATAGGATATGGCTAAATTGCCATCAATTACTTATAAAGGTGCAATGTTTCCATTTGAGCTTTCTATTGGCAAATAAAGACATGCATGTGGTTATTAGATTTTTTTTTTTTATGCAATCTTGAGAGGAGCTTCTTGAGTTCTTGATTGAAACTCCTTTAATGGCTAATGTACACTTATTGCCTCCAGTGCAATAACGAACGTGCATTAACAACTAATCTACTATGTGTTGGATCAATGCATCTTTAATTGATTGAATACATAAAATTAAAACATAATATAAGTACATGAAATAAAATAAAAACAAAGGTCATTAATTAAAATGAAATTGATCATTATTTTATCTATCTAAATTTTAGTAATAACTGAATTTATACACAAGTAATATTATTGATAAGGTGGGTATAAGTTATAGTTAAGCAACTAAACACGTCAACATTTGCAACACAAGCATCACCCACCATCTTTATCATAAAAATCTTTCTTAATCATATTTATACATTATCACTAATAATTTATTTTCTAAGCTTAGCAATGATGATAATCAATATTATATGATATTACAATGATAATTATAGATTCTAGTGTCTCTTACAAAAGTTTACAACTAAAAGAAATGTCACTAAATTGGACTAATCAAACATACTAGTGGAGCCCAAAGAAGGCAAGAACTAAATTATGTTACAATGTTTGAAAAATTAAAAAAAAGGTAAAATGAAAAGGAAAAAAAAGGTATTTATGAGACTATGGCCCATGAGAACTGACCTAAAGAATGGCTAGAAAGCCACTAATCTGAGCAGGGCTTAAACTCAGAGGTGAGGTGGCTAGCAATAAGGGAGTGATAATGGCATCAAGAAATGGTGACATGTTGACAATCAACATGCAAAGTTGCCTAGCCTTTTCCTCCACGAAGCATCCCAAAGGGAACCAAGATTTGGCCATTTTAGTCTTGGCCTTGGATTTGATCTCTTCTTTCCTTAGGACATCATTGTCCACCTTATCCTCAGAGCCAATGTAGTTGGCCTCTGAAGACTAGCCGAAGAGAAAGGTCCATAATTCGGCAAGGGGGAGGAGCTTTTTATGTACTTTGGGTCATCTTTATGGGTGCCAAATGAGGTGGCACATGGTCAGACCATTGTGAGTCTTAGATGAAGGAGCTTAGTAGCCATTTCTTGGGTTTTATTGATCTATAAGGAAAGGTGCTTTGGTGATGGGTTTTTCTTTAATAGTTTCTTGGTGTTTTGGGCACTATTTGAAGGGCATTTAAGGAGAGGGAAAGTTGAGGGCCTAGAGGGGCCCATACCAAGATAGAAAAATTTGGGAAAAAGGATGAGATGGACACATGGTGATTTTTCATTATGGGATATAGTCACTGTGGGCCACCATTTATTTTATTTTAACAAGCTATTTTGCTTCCCTTGTTGTTTTTTATAGTGCTTAGGGTCTATTTCTAATTTTTATTTATTTATTTATTTATTTAGAAAAGGGGGCCAATTTGCTTAACTAGAAAGAAGTTTGCAATCAAATCAATTCAAGAGTCTCATCATATTCTTAACTTGTTGATCAAACCTTCCAATATTTGATAATAAATACAATGCTTTAGTGTCACAAGCAAAAAATGTATTTATTAATTTTGAATTTTCAAAAGAATGTAATTATTATCTCAATTATTACCCTTATATTGTTCCTAAACTTCTTCTATTTCTTTTTCCCTTTTGTATTTTTTTTGGGTCTCCATATGTTTTTTAGACAATTAATTAAAAAGAAAAAACTTGATCCTATACTAAGCTAATCACTAAAATTCTATGTGATATAATGATGAATGTACACTTATAAATTTAGTAAATCCAACATATTGAAATCAAAATGTTCCCATTTTGATTCACATATCTTTTGGGAATCAAAAAGTCGATCTCGATGAAAGTAGGTAAGTATAAAATTTAGACAAAAATTTAGGTTGCTTTCTCACAAATTAGTGATAATAGATGTAAGTATTTTCTTTGGAGATATTTACAACATTTAAGAGCGCTAGATAGGATGATATGACTAAATCACCATCATTTACTTACAAGGGTGTGATGATTCCATCTATGCTTCCTACTAGTTTAGAAAGACATGCACTTAGGTTGAATTCATTAAAGTTAAGAATTTAGCTATTTAAGAATTATTATCCAATTCAAATGTCACTCTGTAAATGCAGTTGCAAAATAAGAATTTTCTTTTCTAAGGTTCAAGGTTAAAAAAGTACCACAAACACATTCACACAAATTGCTTTATATTGAACCATGAAATTAAAATTTCACCTTTATGTCCATCGTTGTTAAATTCATAATTTAAATAATCAATTCTTAATGTAATTGATCATTTTTTTACATACTAAAATTACTTAGATTGTTTTTGAAAATTATTAGAATTAATACTTAAGTTAAATGTTTGTTCTTTTTGGCTTTTGCTTATTGGTAAAGGAACAAATGCAATAAATATATATAATTATAGCTGTAATATTGAGTTGCATTATTGCAATTGAAAGTTCTTACAAGAAAGGTGCCTTATGAAAATAGATTGGGTGGATCCATTGTAATCTTTTAACAACTATAGGCCATTGAATCAACAGTTTTCACCTCTTAAGCCCAGTAACTTTGTTAAGTGGACTTTGAACTTACAAATGAGTGGGCAGCGGGATGGGCCTAGTCTTTAGCCAATTGGTCTCCTCAGTTGTGGACTTGTGGTGTTTGTGATAGTTTTCCATTTCAAGATGCATTCATTTTTTGTAGCCTTAGGCTACATAACAAGCTCATGGTCTTTTTGTTTCTTATTCATCCTTTTTCTTTTCTCTTTTTTTTTTTTCCCTTTAGACAATTATTTTATACTTTTTTGTATATTAATTAGATAAAAAACTATTAAATTTAAAATTAAAGTCATTGTTATTATTGTTGTATTTGATTAAAATCCATTAGAACATGTTACAAGCTATATAAATAAAATTTTAACTTTATTCTTATAATCCTTTCCTCTAAATTATAGATAATATTCAAATTTAAATTTTATTAAATTTTGTAAAAAAAAAATAAATTAAGGTGCTTACTATTTTGAATTACTTTTATTGGTAAATCAAAATAACTCACCATAAAAACTACCTTATTTTTTTATTTTTTTATTGAATTATTTTTAACTCAAAAAAAAAGTTAAAATTTTAAGTTTAGTGTAATAATATTTGATTGACAATATCTCACAATACATATTTATATGTTAAAGTAATTAATTTTTCAAGAAATAATATAAAATAAGTGTAATTTTGTTACTAATAAGTATAAGAAAAATAAATAATTAGATCTAAAAAGAAACATAAAAATTATAGATATTAGCAAGTGGCTAGTGACCCAATCTTTGTTGGGATATGTGGCTAGTTTTGATTAGATCTCATGGGTTTAAAGCTTGTGATAGGCCTGGTCCCCTCTACTTTAATAGACAGTGCTAAAAATTCTAACTTATAAAATTGTCCTCTAGAAATTCTCCTTGAAAGAGAAGTTTTAGTCTTAATTCTTGAATATTGCATGGTCTCCAAGATCATTCATTGTCTTTGTGGGCTTTACTTGAATTCCTATCATCAAGCATTGATCTTTATTACAATCCCAATTTAAATATATTAACTAATCTTGATATCAAATCATTGAAAGAGTCATGATAGGTGGGCTGAACATCTAACAAACTTATTTGATCTTATTTTGAAAGTGTGAGTGATAGGAAATCACAAAGGTGGACTATGATAATACCTTCATGCTTCCTCCATGAAAGCCAATTAACTTAGGGACTCAAAACTCTTGCTTCCATTTTCAAAACACAACCCCTCACTATTAACAAAAGGGAAAATATATATATCAAAACACAATATTAGCATCTTCTTAAAAATCTTTTTCATTAGACAAGCTAGTTGCTTGGATTGAATTACTTTTCTAGTGCAATGACAGGGAATTTCTTAAAGACGTTTGATACTAGATGTTATAATGTGTCACTTGACACAATCCTTTGAATAAAGCACTATTTTGAGGCTAAGAAAAAAAGAGAGAGAATGATTTTTTTGCTTAGAATTTTGTGGCATGTATTTAATTTAGTTGCTTGAAATTAAATTACATTAGAGACTACTTGGTGTGAATTGTTAGTCTCATATTTTTTTACATGTATTGTATACTAAATTCATGATTTTTTTTTTCTGGGATAAAGGTAAGTTAATTACGGTGAAATTAAAAATTTATAAAAAGTTACCTTCTTATTATTTATTGATCAAGTATTTTGATGAATCAATTGATTTATTTCTTGATTCCTCAACACAAAGATAGAAGCATAGACAACATATTCTTGGATTTATTAAAGCTTAGATTCAATTGACATTGATTTTCTTTGCCTTTTTATGATTTACCTAGCAAGAGATTCATGTGAGTTTAATAAGTTCAAGAAGTAGGCTTTATGGCTTTGACTTCCAACTGAAGATCGAGAAGGAGTTATTAAATGCAAGCACAATTGATCATCACAACCAAAGTGCTTTGATTCACAAGAAAAGCTAAGGCTTTGGCAAAAAGCAAATGACTTTCTATTGTAGTTGCAATGATTTCAAATGTACCAAAGGCTACCTTTATATTCAAGATGCCTTTAGGATTTAGATTTCCCCTCAATTGTGAGGTGTTTTGCAAAGAATAACAATTAGCTATGCCTCTAGGATTGTTGCAATCCTTGAAAATTTGCAAGTGGTTTTCAAGTATCCATGTAGAGTATGTGACAACAAAGGAACACTTAAGTGGGTCTAGACAAATGTACCACCTCATAAAAATTCATACATGATATCATTACGTTTTTATTTCTTTTGCCTAGAAAAGAAATGTTACTACAAGATTATATATGAATAATTAGTAAATAAAAAATTAATTAAAAATTCATTTAACATAAAAAAAATTAATAAGATTATATATGTTTCAAATCTCAATTAAATTTTAAATTAAAATTTCTTTTATTATTGTTGTTATAGAATAATAAATATATACAATTTTTTTAAACTAAAATAACACTCACAAAGCATAATTAAATTGTTTAAATAGTTTTTTTTTACTTTCAATTAATTATTTTTGAAATGTATTGGACCCATTTATGGAGCTGAATAATGACAATTATGCATATGATTATGATCATGTTATTTAATAAAAGATTATGATTGAAACAACTAGTCCAATTAATACAAATTAGCAAACAATATAATTAAAATTGTTGGCCACATTCAAATGATACACAAATGTGTAACTTAACCATCATTATTATACTTTTTAGGCAAAAATTAAAATTTCCCCATTAAGTTTGTTTGTTTTTAATTACATTTAGAGTTTTTTTTTTTTTTGAGATTTTTATATGACACTCATTACATTTATTTCATCAATACTTTATACAAATTTTCATCAATTATTAATTATTTTTGTCACATAATAGTTCATATATTTATTAAATTTGACAAATCAAAAATTAGGCCAACAATGACATAACATTATTTAAAAAATTTTGAAAATTAGAAATTAATTTAAAAAATAAAAAAATTACAAAAATTCTAAATTTAGAAAAAATTATGAAATTAGAAATTAATTTTAAAAAATAGAAAATTTTTTTAAATAATTCTTAAAATAGAAAAAATGTAAAACTATAATTGAAATTTTTAAAAATTAAAAATTAACTTTAAAAATAAAGAAAATTTTAAATTAATTTCTAAAAATAAAAAAATTTTGAAAATAGAAATAAATTTTGAAATAAAAATAGAAAACAATTCTTCAACTTAAAAAAAAACTTTTTAAAGTTTTTTAAAAATTAAAATTAATTTTGAAAAATTATGAAAATAATTCTAAAAAATTCGTAAAATTAGAAATTAATTTAAAGAAATTTAATGCCTACTCCGCCATCGTTGACTCAAGTAGAATATCTACTTGGTGAAACTCTATACTCTTTCTCTAATAATGCCTAAGATAATGTTGCCGCCGTGTTTTTTAATCTCTCCATCTCCTCTTATGACTCCTCATGTCCACTTGCAGTTTCCTTGAAACCCTCTCCCATTTTCTCTACCACCATGCCACATCCACATGTTCCCACGCTATTTAGTTAGCTATAGCCATGATTTACAAACTTGTTGATAGTTGATTTTTATTGCTTGATCATTAAAATTAAAAGAAATATTATCTATTTTCTTACTGATAATCCATTAAGAATGTATTAAAAATTATATTTGGCATCACCTTGTGTTTGTTAAATCAATTCATGTTATCTATCATGAGGTCATGTTGCTATTATTTTCGATTATCATAAACAAAATCAATTTTAGTTTTTATAATTTTTTCAATATTTTTATGAAGTTTTCAATATCAATATCTATTTTTCTAAATTTTTTCCTTTGTTTAGAAATTAATTTAGAATTTTTTTTATTTTTTAAAATTTATATATGACTTTTAAAAATTTCTATTTTTTATAATTTTTATTTTTTTAAAATTAATTTATAATTTATTTGTGTTTTTAAAATTAATTTCTAATTTTTCAAAAATTTTTTAAATTATTTTTAATTTTTTTAAATTTTTAAAAATTAAAGTGAATTTTTTTCTATGCTTTAAAATTAAATTAAATTTTGAAAATTTTTTATATTTTTTTAAAAACTAATTTTTATTTTTAAAGAATTTTTCTATTTTTCAAAATTAAAATCTATTTTTAAAAATATTTTATAAAATTGTATTATCATATCGTTACAAAATTATTTAATTCAATAAAATTTAGAATGTGTGACCCTACATAAATTAGTTTATAAAAAACCATAATGAAGAACTAACAAAAAAAAATAAAAAATTATGGTAAGTGTAATTATATGTGTATATATATGTATATATATGTTTTAAAACAATAAGTAAAAATTGTTGGTGAAACTTTATTTTTTTCATCTACTTTTTATGAGTTTCAATATTATTTTCATATTAAAAATCTATGAGTTTTACCTTCTCATTTTATTATAACAATAATAATAATAATTATATCCATCTAATATTTTTTAATATAAAATATAATCCTTTCATATTATACAACATTTATTTTTTTTTATGTGAGAGTGTAAAATTGAGATAATATAATAATTACCCCTTTATCTTATATAAGACATGGAATTAATTATTAAGAACCTATTATTTTATGTATTTATGTTTCAAGTTTAAATCAAGTTCACTTGTTAATGAAATACAAAGGGTCGTTTTCCATGAATTTAACAAAAAAGAGTTCTTTTTCCCATTTAACAAAATATGGTACAAAATATGTGACTTCTAATTCTTCACAACTTGCATCGAAAATTTAGTTGTTGATTGTTGAAAAGAACCATAATTTGTTTTTTCCTATGAATAATATGCACACATACATACAAAAAAATAATTTAAAAAAAAAATCTTAAGTAACAAATTTTTTATTTTTTATTAAAGAATTTATTGAATTATTATTTATATAATAAAAAATATATTTTTTTTATTTTCAAAAATCATATGATCTTTTTCAGAATTAAAATCAAAATTTTAAGAGTCAAAAAATTTAAATATTTAAAATTTAATAAATTCAATTGTTTTAATCAAAATTAAATTAATAAAAATGATATTTAATATTAAATATTTAAAAATTTTAATAATGTAACTTTTATTTGTAAGAAAATCAAAATATAAGAAAATTTTTCTTAATTTATTTACAAATTTTTGAAACTAACTAAATCAAAAAAATTGTGACTAATTTATTAGTTTATAATCCAACTAGTCAGTTTTTTGGTTTACTCACTAATTTTCAAAACTAATAACTTTTTGGGTAAACTAAATTGGTGTAAATTTAATTTCTAATTTTATCAGTATGATGAACTAATTCACTCTAATTTTCAAAACTTTGATTAAAATTTGAAATTTAAGTTATTAACTATTGAGATATTTTACCTTTTAATATAGTTATATGCTTGCAAATTTTGTGATGATAAATTAAAAGCCTAAAGAATGGTAAAATTTGTGTTTAGTGACTTCAGTACCACAAATATCCTAATTAAAGATCAGACTCCCACCTGTCTTTCCCAAGCTTTTGAAGGGCTAAAATTGGATCGGTCTCAATAATAATATCCTCAATCTCCTCCCCACGCAACTTGCAAAGCCATATAAATATCACTTGAGTTGAAGATCTATCTACTAAACTCGTTTCTCTAAAGACCCCCAGAACCAGCCAAACCAAGAGCTCCTTTAACGAAACTATCAACATTAAGATCATCGGTGGAGGAGGTTGCCAGCATGTTAAATTGGAATTAGGTACTCCTTCACAACTCACCTAACCTTACCGCGTATACTCTTCTTGCCCAACATTATAAATTTCTACTGCTTGTCTTTTCATAGACTCTGCAATTTCCAAAGGGGCACAATGATCTCCAAAAAAAATGCTAGCATTTTGCCAACTCCAAAGCTGCCACAAAGTTGAGATAAAAACCACTTGGAAGGAGCAATTCCAAGCAGGCACCACCTTTACCCTCGAGCAGCACCCTTTTCAGATCCAATCTTTAAAAGACCCCGAATTATGAAACTCAAAATTAATCAATTGTAATATAATGCACCAAATATTGTTGGTTGGAGCAACGTGGAAAAGTAAGGAATAATTAAGGTGTATTGCCTTTTTTGTGTCAAAAATAGTTTATTGCCTTTTATTCCTCAAAAAATGTGTTTTTTTAAATCTGTTGGTAAGAGGATTTAAATCTTGCTAACAGAAATTAAGTAGCAATTGTCATTTTGTTTAGAGCTGGTCTGTTCGAGTGACCCTTTTCATGATAGGCTCAATTTGCCTTTGGACTCTGGCAAGTTTTAGGTTCCTGCACAAGGCACAATCTACTTCAATTCCTCGTGGCCAATTAGTCTAAGCTAACACCTCGTGTTTAATGTGTGACCCTTTATAGCTGTGGCTATTCTTCATGCTACCAGGGTGACTAGCTTTTTTTTTTTCTTAAGGACAAGTAGGATGCTTATGGAATGGTAGATACCGTTATTACAGCTTGAGAACTTGACTTATTTAACAAACATTGGAAGTAGATCCAACAACACCAAAAATTACAGGTTGTTCAATAATAATTCAAAATATGTTTGACTCCATATTTCAACAAGGACATCTAAAGTAGGCGACAGACTTGAGGCTTGATAACGGAGACAATTTTTGGAAATCTCAATATTTTGTTTCCATAATTGAGGTGGATAAGAGCACCCTTTGTCAAATGTCAACAATGACTATAATGCCATTTCCTCAAGTCAACCATTGCTGCATTAGTATTTTCATTGGATCATTGTCAAATGTCTAGCTCATTCTTCAAACTCCCATCAACCTAGTTCCCCATCTCTGGTTCAGGGCATCCTGCAGCATTAGCCTTCTGTGAGTAATCATTAAGCTTTAGTGAAACTAAAGCATAAACATTGAAGTCAAAATTTTTCCTGACTTAGCTTTTTTACCCCCACCATTTATTCCTTTAGATATGCTAGTCTTTTACCTTTGTGTTGGATTCTTGAGTGCAACTTGCTTTTATCTTGTCTAGCTTTGGATGGATTTTGGTCAATGTGATTGCTGATTATATTAAAGCATTTTGGCTTTCCTGTTTTTGTTCGCTTTTCTTTTCTAGATGAAGACCAATCCTTTACTTATGGGTCTTTCAGCCCTCTTAGTGAATCTCATGATCATTAATAGCTTGGAAGTTCTAGATAAAGATGTATATATGACCTTTACTCTAGTTTAGGTATCTTATAAACTTCAATTCACAAGCGTTTGTAGTCGAATGGTTAGGATAATTGCCTTCCCAGAAATAGACTTGGGTTTGACACCCGTTAAATGCAAGAGGACACTTTTTGTTAAAATCCATTACAATTCAGAATGCATTAGTCTCTCTCCCACACACACCATTATCTCCTTCCAACTCACTTGATTTCTTTTTGGGCTATGGCTTCTTTACCTCTCACCCTGACACTAAACCCACATTTCTCCAGTTCAAAACCTACAAAATTTTACAAAACATCACTCCCAAAACCTAAATTCTACCAAAACTTGTATGAATTTTGCTTCCATATCATATTGTCTCTATGCAAACAAGGCCAAATTTGAGTAACATTGATGCAACTCAACCAAATGGAGTTCAATAATCTAACTATAGGTAGAGTTGTTATGGAGACACTGCTTGATATAGCCCAGAAGATTTTAGGTTTTGCTTGTTGTTGAAATAAATAGAAAAGATTTTTGTTACACGAGCTATTGTTAGTTAACTTACAAAAAGGAAAGAAGTTTATATATCCTTTTGTTCTCTCATTTTTCTCACCAAAAGTTTTTTTTTTTCTCATCTATAGACAATATCAAATTATGGCTTCTACGTCACTTTGGTCATGCCATAGGCAATTGATGTTTACAGTTTTTGCAAGTGTCTTTGAATGGTTATCTATCTTTCTTCCCAAATTTTCTAGGCTAGAAGAATACTTTTTCCCTAGCATAAGACATCCTTTCATATGGTTGATCATTGGTATAGTAGCCACAATTGCATTGGCCATTAATTTTCGCTTGACCTTTGTTAATTTCAATCCACCACCCTTTGTATGGGCCATCAACATAAGAACAGTATTTGAGATAACTATATGTTTTTCTTTTGCATACATCACTTATGTCTTGAAGCTGGGAGTGATGGACAAGAAACACTTTATCCTTCTCTATCCTCCTCAAAGTCACTAAACAATTTCTTTTCAAGGATGATGTTAGCTCTTCCTAAGACACTTCCCTTTCATAATTCTGTTGATTCAAAATTTGAGATGTGCTATTTTACACTTGCCATTTTTTTCATTTGCTTATGTCAAGGGTCTTCTCCCTCACAGAAGGCATATATCCCCACAATGGTGTTTGTGGATCTGGTAGCAAGTTTTGTCTTCGAAAACAATCCACCTAGTGCAATTTTGATTATTATCATTTTACACAATTATTTTGAAGTTAAGGATGAATGTAGTAAAGTTAAGGAGGCAACAGCTGTGGTTGTGGAGAACACTAAGAATCCTTCTATCAGTCCTTTCAATGAGTTTCTTCCTTAGGCTCTGTTGGCTACACTATTGTATTTTGATGTTATTTGTTGTATTTTAATGTTTTTTTCTCAGTCTTTGTTGTATTTTTATGTTAGTTATTGTCAACTTTTAATTTTAAATAATAATTATTTGTTTATTTTGAATAAGATTATGATGACTCTCATAATATTATAGTTGAATGTTCTATTTTAATATTTTTTATTAGATTTTGTTTATACTATACCTTAATGGAATACAATTATTTCCAAAGTTTTACCCCTTTAAGGAAAAACTAAACAAGGTAGCAAGACATTGAATTTGCATAATTTGTGTTTGTAATTGTACCATTTGACATGGTAAAAAGATGTAATCTATTTTTGTTGTGCAAAACCTAGCAACCTAGTCTTACGAATGTCTATAAAAATGATTAAGCCAACAAATTTGCCTGTGTCTCATTTGAAACTTTCATTTAGACAAGTTGGTTGAATGCAATTTGATTGTGGCCCATTATTCCAAGCTGAATTACATACATCTAAGCCCATCACTACACTTATTACTATCTTTAAGATGGAGAAGCCCAATGCCCATTAGGTGTCTGGTATGAGCAACTGGATCTTTGCTCCATGAAGTTAAAGTGAAGATTATTTTATTTTTTTGCCTTTAGTGTGTGGGTTTGGTTTAGCTCCAAACTCTCTCTAGAATGTATCATGGGCTTGGCCTTTCATATTAGGCCTACCACCCATAAATGAGCTTAGACCTTTGAATTAACATTTACATTAGCCCAAAAGGGATTAATCATGCAGACGGCATTGAGACCCAAAGGATTTGAGGGCACAGGACCCCATTCTAAATAAGTTTAATCATGTGTCATATCCGCGCCTTACACTATATGTTGCTTATATATATGTACTCTTGATATCATAACACCACTCTAATCTATTATCAGACAACCTTATAAATAACTAATTCTTTAGGCATATGATTTAATTTATAGGCAAATTAAAATTAATACATTCTATTTAATTGAACTAAATATGTCCATCTTGCATGTTTAGTTAAGTCAAAATGCAACTTAATATATTCTAACACAGGCCCTTTAGATTAGACAAAGAACAAGACTTTCCAAATCGACACCTCAAATCTATCGGTCTTATTGTCGCCGACCTCTATCCTTGATGATGGTTTTTTGTCAAATACCTCTTCGTGATTGTAGGTCGTTTTACATCTTGAGCAACACAGTTTGCTATTCTTCGAATCATTGATAGTTGCGTGGCAGGGTTGTGCATATGTGAGTCTAATCGATGTATTATTATTGAGAGTTGATGTGTAGATATTGTCTGTTGAAAGAGAGGTGCGGCGCTATTAGGGGAGCAAAATAGAGTGCTATATTCAATTTTTGTGGTCCCCCTCTAAATTTTTTTATTGTGCCTCCTGCTCTTGACAAAAACTCGTTCTTATCCTACCATTTTATTTATTATATTTTCTTTCATTTCTGGGGTAGGAATCATATTCCACACATGGGCTTTATTTGATTATCAAGATGTTGGCTTTGTGGGGTGATGTCTTAGTTGTGTTCTGGTTTGCTCTTATCAGTCATGCCGACTAGATGCCTATTTTGAGGAGAGTGCAATTAATTTAGTAGTTGTGGTGGCTTATAACTCATTTATCTCTCATAGATAATTTGGTGATTTTTGCGTGAAAGAAACCTCTCCTGAAATCGTTATAAGCATATATATTCCATATCAAATTATTATAAATTGCGCAAAAGTTTATGACTTATTTTTATCTAAGCACATATTTTGCTGATTATTGGAGGGATAAGAATTAAGGAAGTGTTCATATGCGAGTAGCGTAAGCGATGGAAGTCAATTGAAATTACATTTCAGTTCTTAGTTTGCAATTGAAGTAATAATTGATTTTTATCAAACATGCATAAGATATTAATTATGAGGCCAAATTCAATGAATTATAACAAGAGACCTCTGGCACGATTTACAAGGATCTAGTCAAAAGTAATATTGCATTCTTATGATGTGTATACACACATTGGCAGAGAATTATTCTATTTAAAANAGAGAGCGATAGGGGGTAAGATTTTTTTTGTCTTCTATGTATCTCATTGTCGTGGACGTAAAATCAATGTCTTTCTTCCTTGAGAGATTATTGCTTCATTCATTGCTATATTTTTATGGCATTGAGACATCATTATCATTATTTTTTTCTTTTTAAATTCCAGTTAAGAGATTGGTGACATTACTATGGTAGTCAATATTGTTTAGTAAAGTTGGTAAAGGTTTGCATCCTCTAAACTAAACCAAACTAACTTCAGCAGAGTTGTTAGCAAAGAACTCCCTAACATGACGCCAATGATTTTAGGTTTTGTTATTGTTAACAACAGAAGAAAAGATTTTTGTTGCTAAGCTATTATTAGTTAGCTTGCAAGGGAAAAGAAGCTCATATATCTCCTCGTTCTTCCTCATATCTTCTTACAAAGTTTTTTTTTCTCTCTCTATACAAACAATATCAAAATTATGGGCTTGCACTGCTTTGTTCACACTATAAAGCAATTGATTTTCACAAGTTTACAGATGTCTTTATCTAGTTATCTATCTTTCTTCTCAAATTTTCTAGGCTAAGAGCATAATTTTTTCCCCAGCATAAGCATCCCTCCTAAATGGTTGATCATTGGTACAGTAGCCACAATTGCATTGGCCATTAATTTTTGTTTGACCTTTGTTAATTTCAATCTGCCATCCTTCGCATGAGCTGTCATCATAAAAACAATGTTGAGATAATTATATGTTTTTTTATTGCATACGTCATTTATGTCTTGAAAGCTGGGGGTGATGGACAAGAAAACATTTACTTTATCCTTCTCCATCCTCCTCAAAGCCACTAAACAATTTCCTTTTTAGGGATGATGTTAGCTCCTCCTAAGACACTTCCCTTTCATGATTCTACTGATTCAAAATTTGTGATGTGCTATTTTACAGTTGTCATTGTTTGCATTTGCTCATCTTAGGGATCTTCTCCCTCAAAAGGCAATATATCCCCATGATGGTATTGATGGATCTAGTAGCAAATTTTGTCCAAAAAACAATCCACTGGTGCAATTTTGATTATTATTGTTTTATGTTAAGTTAAGGATGAATGTAGTAAAGTTGAGGAGGCAACAGTTATGGTAGCAAGAACATTTAAGAATCCTTCTGGCATCCTTCCAATGAGTTTTTCCTTAGGCTTTGTTGGTTATACTCTTGTATTTTAATGTTATTTATTTTATTTTAATGCTGGTTTCTTAGTCTCTATTGTATTTTTTGAATTATTTATTGTCAAATTTTTAATTTTTTAAGTTCTAATTATTTCTTTATTTTGAATAAGATTATGATGACACTCATAATATTGTATTTTAATGTTGCACTTTAATATTTTTTGTTAGATTTTGTCTATACTATACCTTAACAAAATACAATTATTTCCAATACTTTTCCCCTTTTAAACAAAAATTGAACAAGGCAACAAGCTATTGAATTTGCATAATTTGTGTTTATAATTGTACCATTTGATATGGTAAAAAATGTAATTTGTTTTTGTTACATGGTTCCTAGCGACCTAGTCTTACAGATGTCTATAAAAGTGATTAAGCCAGAAAATTTGTTTGTGTCCCATTTAAAAATTTCATTTGGACAAGCTTGTTGAATGTAATTTGTTTATGACCCATTATTCTGAGATGAATTACATACATCTAAGCCCATCACTACACTTGTAACCATCTTTAAGATAGAGAAGCCCAATGCCCACCAGGTGTCTAGTATAAGCAACTGGATCTTAGCTCCGTGACGTTAAAGTGAAGATGATTTTTTATTTTTTGCCATCAATATGTCAGTTTGGTTTTGCTCCAAACTCTTTCCAAAGTGTATCATGGGCTTGGCTTTTCTCATTGGGCTTACCACCCATAAATGGGTTTAGACCTTTGAATTTACATTTACATCAACCCAAAAGGGGTTTGGGCAAGACTCTATTATGAATATTTAACATATGTAATTGGTATCATATATATAAACAAATTATTTTATGACTGCTATAAAGAAATAATTATTTTAGCCATATAACAGCGTATTTAATTTAAAGCAAATTAAAATTAATACATTATATACAGATTAACTGTAATATTTCCATCTCATTTGTTTTATTAAAGGTCAAAATCCAACTCGAATGGCTAACGAGCCTTTTAGATTTAAACAAAGAATAAATGCTTTCTAAATCAACACCTACTTATGGTCTCATTGTTTGATCCCTATGCCTTTGAATAATGAGTTTTTGTAAAATATTTATTGTGGATTTGTCACATTTCACACATGTTTCTATTTCATAATCTTTGTTAATTGATGTATTATTGATTAGGATTAATGTTTGTGTCTAAATTTTGTTGAAGAGAGGTGCATGTTAGGAAACAAAATAAGTGTGCTCCATTTAACTTCTTGATTTCTCTCATTTATGCTCTTGCTCTTGACTAAACTCCCTACCATTTTTTTACAATTTTTTCTTTCATTTTCTATACTATTCATTACATGTGTTTTGAATTTTTTATTGTCCAATGTTTGGCTTTCATTGGTGATTCGAGTGTTCCAGTTCAACTCTTACTATGCCATCGACCTGTTTTAAGGGATCAATTGTTTATGGCTATGTTGGTTAGCTCATTTGCTCATGGCTTTTACTTGGTGTATCTATTTCCAAACTTGTTGCTTGTTCTACTATTTTATTGATTTATTTATTTATTTAATTTTAGAATAATCTGATATTTTTTATTAAGTTTCTTTTTTCACCATATTATCAATTGTTGAGCAAACATATTAGTTATTCTAGGTGTCTTAGTTTTGGTTTAGACTTTTCTTGGGTTGTGGGGGGTATCAATTTATTTTCTACTAGGGGTGCACGAAAATCAATATGAATACAAAAGAAAAACATGATTTTCATTGGAAAGATAAATGTGTGAATGGTTTGTTGTTGCAACTAAAGTAATTGTTATGAACATGATGCCCATGCATAGAAGTAGTTAAAAATAATAATTGTTACAAGTAGTTTGAGAATATGCTTTCATATGTGCAAAATGATACTGTTTTTAGCATAATTCTTGTGATTGCTAAGTTTAAAAGAAGGGAATTATAGTAAAGGGATTTGCATCAATGGGGTAAGAGGAAGAGGTGATTTGGGTTGAATTTTGGAGAATTCTCATTAACTTATGTTAATTACAATGCACATCATACACAATGCATGTAATTATTACTTAGAAACTTTCAAAATATTAGTCCTATAATTATCTCAATTGTAACCCCTTTATTGTTCCTAAATTTCTTCTATTTCTTTTTCCATCTTGCTTTTTTCTGGGTCTCCAAATGTTTCTTAGATAGCTAATAAAAAAGAAAAAAATTTGATTATACACTAACCTAATCACTAAAATTGGGTGCAATATAATGATGCATGTGCACTTATAAATTTAGCAAAGCCAACATTTTGAAAGACAAATGTGCCCATTCTAATTTGCATATTTTGTGGGAACCAAGAAATCATTCCCAAGGGAATGATACGAGTAGAAAATTTGGACAGAACATAAGGTTACTTTCTTAGGGGTTAGAAATAATAGATTTGCATATTTTCTTTAAAAATATTAGAGTGCTAGATAGGATATGACTAAATTACCATTGATTACTTCCAAAGGTGCAATGTTTCCACCTAAGCTTCCTTTTGGCAGATAAAGACATGCATTTAGTTTTTAGATTTTTTTGTTGGATGCAATCTCAAGAGGAGCTTCTTAATTTCTTGATCAAAACTTCTTTGATGGCTAATGTACACTTATTATCTCAAACACAATAATGAACATGACATTAATGGCTAATCTATTATATGTTAGATCAATACATCTCTAATTAATTGAATACATAAAAATAAAATATGATATAAATACACGAAATAAAATAAAAAGAAGTCATTAATTGAAATGAAATTGAGTGTTATGTTATCTATATAAATTTTAGTAATAACTGAATTTAGACACAATTAATATTATTAATAAGGTGGGTGTAAGTTATAATTAAACAACTAAACATGTCAACATTTGCAACGTAAGTAGCAGCCACCATTTATGTCATGGAAATCTTTCATAATCATATTTATATGTTATCACTAATAATTTATTTTCTAAACTTAGCAATGATGATAATCATTATTATATTATATTACAATGATAATTACATATTCCAATGTCTCTTACAAAAGTTTACAAGCAAAAGAAATGTCATCAAATTGGACCAATCAAACACATCAGTGGAGCCCCAAAAAGGCAAGAATTAAATTATATTACAACATTTGAAAGATTTGAAAAATAAAAATATAAAATGAAAAGAAAAAAAATGTACTTGTGAGACAATGTCTTATGAGAACTAACCCATGAACTATGAGGCTAGAGGTGATAAGGGAGTGATACATGACATTGTGATACAATGACATGTTAGCAGTCAACATGTGAAGCTACCTGGCCTTTTCCTTTATGAAGCATCCAGAAGGGAACTGAGATGTTGCCAGTTTAGTCTCAGCCTTAGATTTGATCTCTGCTTTCCCCAAGACATCATCATTTGCCTTATCTTTGGAGCCAATGTAGTTGGGCTCAAAGGACCAGTCAACATCTCAGTTTGGGTTGTCTTTATAGGTGTTGGATGAAGCCACACATAGTCGAACCATTAGGGGTCTGAAATAAAGGAGATTAATAGCCACTTTTATGGTTTTATTGATTTGTAGAGAAAGGGGTTCTTGTGATGGATTTTGCTTTAATGGTTTCTTGGTGTTTTGGCACTATTCAAAGGGCATTTGGGGAGAGGGAAAGTTGAGAGCCTGGAGGGGCCCATGCTAGGACAAAAAAAGTTGGGTAAAAGGATAGGATGGACACACGGTGATGTTTCATTATAGGATATGGTCGTCGTGTGGGCCACCAGTTGTTCCATTTTGACCAATTATTCTTGTTCCCTTGTTGTTTTTCATAATGCTTGGAGTCAATTTGCAATTTTTTTTATTTTTAAGGAAAGGGGACCAATTTGCTTGAATAGAAAGAAATTTGAATCATATCCAAGTAAGAGTCTCATCATATTCTTATCTTTTTGATCACACCTTCCAATAATTGATGTTAATTACAATGCTTTAGTGTCATATGTATGGAATGTAATTATTAGTTTTGAATTTTCAAAATATCAATACTATAATTATCTTAATTGTTACTCCTTTATTGTTCCTAAATTTCTTCTATTTCTTTTTCCTTTTTGCATTTTTTTGGGTCCCCAAACATTTCTTGGACAACTAATAGAAAAGAAAAAACTTGATCATATACTAAGCTAGTCACTAAAATTCTGCCAGATAAAATAATACATGTACACTTATAAATTTAACAAAGCCCATGTTTTGAAATATAAATGTGCCCATTTTGATTCATGTATCTTTATCTTTTAGGAATAAAAAAGTCTACCCCAATGAAAGTATGCAAGTAGAAATTTTGGACAAAAATTTAGGTCATTTTGTTACAAGTCAGCAATAATAGATGTATGTATTTTCTTTGGAGATATTTATGTCATCGAAGAGTGCTAGATAGGATGATATGACTAAATTACCATTAATTACTTACAAAGGAGTAATGTTTTCATCTAGTCTTCCTATTAGCACATAAAGACATGCATGTGGATTTTTGACTTTTTTTTTTTTAATGCATTCTTGGAAGGAGCTTCTAGATTGGAACTCCTTCAGTGGCTAATTTGTCAATATGCTATCAAACAAGTTGGCAACTTTGAACAGTTAGACGTTGCTAAAAGGCCATGCTTGTTTTGAGTAATAATGGTTGTTTACCTATTGTTACAACCTATATGCATAATCCCATATATGTATAATACATATGTACGTCCTCCATGTTGATGTCAGTTGGCCATAGCTAAGGTTGAATTCATTAAAATTAAGAATTTAAATGTTTGAGAATTATTATCCCACTTGAATGTAACTTAGAAAACTCAACTACAAATTTGGAATTTTCTTTTCTAAGGTTCAAGGTTAAAAAAGTATTGTAAACACATTCACATAAGTTACGTTCACTACGTAAACATGTCTATCATTATAAAAATCATAATTTAAATAACCAATTCTTAATGCAACTGATCATTTTATTATTTTTTTTTTTTACATACTACAATTACTTGGCTTTTTTTGCAAATTATCAAGATTAGTACTTAAGTTGCATTTTTGTTTTTTTAATTTGACTTTTACCCATCATAGTTGTAATATTGAGTTATGCTATTGCAATTGAAAGTTCTTACAAGAAGAATGCCTCATGAAAATAGATTGGGTGGGGCCATTATAATCAATTAACCATTACAAGCCATCAAATCAACGATTTTCAACTCTCAAATCTAGTAACTTTGTTAGGTGGACTTCAAACTAACTAATGAGTAGGCAGCATGATGGGGCCAGTCCTCACCCAATTGGTCTCCTCAGTTGTGGACTAATGGTGCTTACATGATGGTTTTCCATTTCAAGTTGGATTCATTTTTTGTAGCCTTGGGCTATGTGGCAAGCTCACAATCCTTTAGTTTCTTATTCATACTTTTTTTCTCTCTCTCTCTCTTTTCTTGAGAGAATTGTTTTGTATGTATATATATATTAATTTGATTAAAACCTAATAAATTTAAAATTAAAGTTGTTATTATTATTGCATTTGATCAAAACCAATTTACAACATAGTATAATTTATATAAATAAAAATTTAATTTCATTCTTCTAATCCTCTCATTTAAATCATAGGTAGTATTCAAATTTAAATTTTATTAAATTTTATACAAAAATTTAAATTTAGGTGTTTTGACTCACATTTTTTTTTTGGATAAATCAAAATAATTCAACATAAAAAATACTTTGTTTTTCATTTTATTTTTTAATTTCTTGTGTTGAATTAATTTTAACTTATTAAAAAAAGTTAAAATAAATTTCCCTTAAACTTAATTAGGCATAGTTTGTGCTGAAAACATCTTTCGGCCATGATAAAATATACAACCAAAGAAAAGTAAAAAAAAGGGATGTACATTTGCATCAAGTAAATCTTTTTATTTACCACTCTTATTTTGTTTTGTGTTGTAATTACTTAAAAACAATTATCATGTTTTACTGCAAAAGAATCTATACACATATACAATTATAGGTGTTAGGCCAATTAATCAACATAGATAAGTCTAAGGTCATTTTCAGTAAAAATATTGACACAATAATTAAATAAGGAGTGGTTATTGGTTCTATCTTCATATGGTGGATAATAAGGAAAGGTAGTTAAGTTTACCCACTTGTATAAGGAGATTAAAGAACGTATGAATATCCTTAGTGAATATGTGTAGAGAAAAACTCAAAGGGTGGAAAGAAAAATGTCTATCTTGGGTAGCAAGGGAAGTTTATTAATTGGATAATTCGTATCATATCATGGGTCACAATTGGTTAAATGCTAAGATGGATATATGTTGCTGACTTGTTGTCCTTTACTAAAATTGCAACATGTGGGCATATTGTCAAGAATATGTGAAAAAAAAGGAAAATGATAAAAAGTGTCACTGTAAAAGAAAAGAAAAAATGAAATTTAAAATAAAAAAATGTAAGAGATGAAGAATCTTTTTGCCATATGAAGTGGAAGGGGAAAAATCGTAACAAAAGACATAGAATCTTTTTTTAAAGTCATGATTTGAATTCTTGCCAATATAACTTAATATATATAGTACAACTAAAGGTGTTGTAATCTCGTTGCCTATTTGAGTGTTAGTCATTAATTTCTTCCTTCTATGAGATCATAAAGGTTTTTTTTTTTTTGGCCTATGCACTTTGTGATCCTTACCTTCTCTCTTACTCTTCCCACTTGCAATTCCAACCTAGAAAACAAAGAAAAGAGGTTAGTTATTTGTACATATTATTCTAGTCATTAATTAACATGGACTTCTTATTCTAATTCTCAATTAACATGGATGTTTAGCATGGGATTTTTATTCTAATCCCCATTTAACATGAATGTGCAAAGCAATAGTACATTAACTTTTTTTTCTCCTCTAACAATAATTAGATAACTTTTTATTTACTACATTTTTTAAAACTTAATATAATGTGATTATTGCCTATTGTTTAATAATATGAGACAGAGAATATACATCCAAGACTTCAACATTATAATAACCAAAGTAATTGGGATCAATGTTCCCTCAATCTCCCTAACATCTAACATTTTTATTGCATGTACTAGTTGTAACTCATAAATTGCATCACTCTTAATTACATATGCCAACAACAATTATAAAATCAAGACAAATATGTTTGTGTATTTTGTTTTTATATAATGATGACACTAAATATGAAGTTAAGAGAAATTCTCAATGCTACATAGCAGCCTACATTTAAAAAAAAAAACCAAAAAAAAATAAATTGGTTGCGAGGGGCTTGCCACAGCCTTGTATGCATTTGAAAATATTTAGTAATATTTTATATATGTGTGTGTGTGTGTGTGTGTGTGTATCAAAATTGTACTTTTTACATTTAAATTAAAATTTTAAATTTTTTATTAGAATAAATTTGAACAAGAATGAAAAAATTATTAAAATAAAGTAAAATTAAAATTCCACATACGAAATTCAAGAGTATGTTCAATCTTTTGTTCATGTTTTTCCTCTTTCAAATATATTGAGTAAACTAAGGTCATTTTTATTTTATTTTTTAAAAAATGTGGTTTGAAATTGGACCAAAACTAAAACTGCTTGAAATTATAGTACGTTAAGAATCATAATTGAAACCTAAAACTAAAAATATAAATTATTTTGAATAGAATTAACTTTTGATTATATCAATATATAATTATTTTTATAACTTTTGGAGAACATTATATTGTCAACAAAGAATATCAAATCATTAAATATGTTACTTGTTAGGGATCATGTAGTTAAGATAGCAAATTACATTAAAAAAAACATAAAAACAAAAGTTTTCCAATCACTTAAGCTTATAATCCGTGGATAGGAAGCCACCAAAAGAGACTCAATAGTTGAGCAGAGTTGAGTAATTGGACATATCCATTTAATTTGCATCAAGTACTCATAATCAACATGCAGTTATCATTCAAATTGAAATAAATTTGTTGCATATACAAGTAACTAATGTGTTTTCTAGCATACTTATGCTCACATTTTGAATAAGGATCATAGTCTCCCTTAGTTGGGATCAGTTGCCAACCTAGATTAAACTCAAAGTATGAATATAGGCAACTAATGAATCAAGACGTTTGGTTGTTTATGCCTCTTTTGAGATGCAAAATAGAAGAACATGCTAAAAGGATAACAATCATCTACAATTTTGCCATCTTTACTTCTATATAGCTAATCGTGGAAATGAATTCACTGAGAGGTCAGAGATATGCCTTTTTTGCCAACTATGATAGCTAAGATAATAATAGGACACAAGAATAGAGAATTTGGTTTTACCACCACCCTTGTAATTTTTATCTAAGGAAACACTCCTTTTTCTCTCTAATAAAGAGAGCTTTTGTTATTGCTTACTTGGGATGCAAGTGCTAAACATATTCAGAATATTTGCCTAATTAGTTTGCCAAATAAATAATATAATCTTCCAATAACTATGCTTTTCTTTATAATTGATCTTATATATTAGTAATATAATGAAAAAATTAAAAAAAAATTTCCTTTATTTATAGTTTAAAATTAATTATTTTTTAAAATACCTGTAAACTATACCATTGAGATAGCAACTAGAGTTGATTTAAATTATTATACCATTTCTATCTAGATTTGAAGTTAAGAAATTACCACTTATATACCTATTAGACTTTCAAGAATTTCATTACAAATCATGGCCCAAATATTTTTGTATCTTAGTCCTTTTAGAAGGGCTGAATATGAAGCTCACTTTCATCCTTCAAGAACATGGACTTGGGCCCAAATATCAATCCAAGACATTGAATCAAGCCCAAAACATATTACAATTAACTTGTTTTCAAAGATATCCCAATCATTAGACCTAATTCCTTGTGTGTTTTTTTTCCCTCAATGATATAAATTAATGGAAGCCATAGAAACTACTTGAGTAAAATTGTTTTTGAAATCATAAAATCAACAATGAAAGATCTTTTACTTTATAATAATGGCCACCATAAGGGTGGAGATGAAGTAGCCAAAGTTAGCAATTGGAGAGGAGATGTGCTCCACCAAGGTTGCAGTGACAAAGCAAGGAGAGGGACTTTGGCAATATTATCTCAGGCACATCCACATGCTTTAGCTACTTGTCCACCAAAAAAATCATAATCTCAATCACCTTGAAGCCCAATGTATTGAGATCAATTCTAAAGGTACAGTCTCAAGTCCATCACATGAGCCAATGGGTTTTCTATTTTCCTTTTTCCTTTTGTCAAATCTTTCAAGAGGTTTTCAAGGTGCACATTTTTATTGTTCAAATTAGGGATCAATTTTATTCAATTATGGTCATTTTGTTTTTAACTAGGGTTTGACACTTAGTGGTAATAATAATTAATTATTTAATTATCTTCTTATATTTTGATTCTTTGTTTAGATGTAACTTTAAGGCTATATTTTGTAAACCATGGAATTATGTTTAGGTTATTTTGTAGAGTATTGGCTTAACAAAGGAGGAATCTTTGGAAATCATGGAAAGAAACCCTAGTTTTACAAATTGTATTAGTACCATGGTGAACGAAGAATTATATCAATCAAAGCTGCTATTGAATGTCCATTCATGGAGGAGGAGTTCTCTAAAAATATAATTATGTCACCAAAAAAAAAAATTGAGCTTGCAATTAGATCCATTTGTTTTGGAATGGGTTCCTAAAAGTTGGAGTGGAGAAATGCCTTATGTGGGTTTTATGGCACCATTAGTCATAAAGAATGATTAAACCTTGCTTGTTGCTGCACTTATTGTTTGGTGGGTAAGGGGTGGAAGAAAAAAAATGCTTAGGCTATTCCTATATCCATTTTAGGATTTGGTGCTCCTTCTTATGGCTACTTGGTTGCTTAATTGGTGTATCACTTTATTTATAATGATGGCACATATTCTTCGTTTTTGCAATACTTAATAGTTCAGTTAACTAAAATAAGTTTGATACAGATAGTGAGGATGCATTGAGAAGAACTATAGCTACTTTAGGAGCCTGGGTCATGTGTTGGTGAAGTTGTTAAAGTTATGGGAAACAAGGGTTTAAAGGTGGGCGATGGAGGTGGTTGGTCCAAGAAAAATTGTCGATAAAAATACGGTAGTGCTTACCTGTTTATTGTTTGTTTGCATCTTGCTTTGCTTTCACAAGTTGTGTGTACGAAAGCAGGTATGTTTGCTCTAAGAGAGAGGAAGGTCCATGTAACACATGAAGATTTGGGATAGTAGTAGCGAAGGTGACGAAGAAGGAGACTGAGAAGAACATGTCGTTATGAAAGCTTGGGAAGTCAACTAAATTAGTAAATTAGTAAATTGTGTGCTGTTATGTTTCTATTCTTTTTAATAGCATAGGGACAAATTGGAACATGAAGAACAAGAACCAATTACTATCACAGGCATAGTATATGTAATATATGCACCTAAGTCTCTTGCATGAACCTACTTGCTATCACGCATGTGATGTTGTTTCTTTGTGTTTCATTTAGAAGGCTTGGGCTCATGGATATTATTATCTTGTAATTTGAAGGACACATACTCGTCTCTTAAATGATACAATTCTCTTTTTTATCCTTTTGTATTTGTTCTTTGCGTGTTTACTTAAGCAATTGCAAACTTTTCTGCTGTTGGACTTAAGCCTTATGTTTGTTATTTTTCCCTTTGAAAATTACCGCAATTTGAATTTCCAAGGCTTACAAAGGCATTATGGCTAAAGAATGATTTTATATCCTTTTCTATTGTAACTTATTCTGATTCTTTATGCAAAACCAAGTTTTTAAGGTATTTTTTTGTTAATAATCTGACTAGTCATTTCTTGCCTTCAATAGTCAAGTTATTCGAACCCTTTGAGATAGGGTATAGAATTTGCTTCATTATAAACTAAAAATAAAAGTGAGGTACAGTAGAAGGCTAGAAACCTTAGGATAAACAAGACGTGAAAAAACCTATAGTTTTCTTTCTAATGTCAAGTTTGACCCTCAGTTCCTGCACATACACTGTTGATTTTTTTCCAATATGCATTGCAAATCCAAAGACGATAATGTAGGTGGCCATGTGCTATCGGTAGAACTTTTGACTAACGACAAAATGTTGGTGCACTCTTAGATGGGTAACAATCATGGTGGCAACTATCATGTCATCTAGGACATTTTTTTTTTTTAATAGGGATGAATTTGTTTATTATTGCCATTTTGATAGTTTTGGTTAGTGAGGGATGTTGCTATTTATTTGTGGGACAGTGCAACTCAAAACTACTAAAGTATTATTAAGATTAATAGTGCCGATAGAAGACTCTTCAAGTATCTTGCTTACTATCGAGGCTCGAAGACCTTATCATTCATAGTTTTCTCCCCCCACCCCATCAACCCATATTTTCCATCAGTTGTCATTCCTCCTGTCTACCTAGACATGCCTCCACTAGTTGGTCAACTTGGGTCAAGTGCTGAAGTTCATGGAGGCCTAGCCAATGTTGGTGATGCTACCACAGAATCAAGTGCCTAGGAGTCCAATGCTGGTAGAAGACAAATGAATACTTAAATTCTTGTCATAAGCCCTAGAGATCCATTCTCCATAACTAAGTCCATTTCCTGTAAAGCTTCCCTACCCCTCCCCCACACTTTTTTTTGTTAGTATCTTGAGCTTGTAAATCATGCAACCACTTCTATTAACAGATTATCAACTAAACCCTAGAGGAAGTTGTAAGAGCCAAAAAGAAAAGAAAAACGCATGCATGTTGATGCTTTAAGTGATCTTTGATGAATGTTCATCGCCTAATGTTAGGATCTATTCATCACCTAATGTTAGGACCTTTTCTCCTACGATAAATCTTTATGTTTTACTCTTTAGCTCAACACCCAAAAA
>CM075426.1:15046419-15171548 GCA_037832385.1 Rhizophora apiculata
ATGATACTTTCATGCTTCCTCTATGAAAGTTAATTAACCAAGGGACTTAGAACTTTTGCTTCCATTTGGCAAAACATAGTGCCATACTATTTACTAAAGGGAAAATGTAAATATCAAAACATAATATTAGCATCTTTTTAAAAATCATTTTCATTATACAAGCTAGTTACTTAGATTGAATTGCTTTTCTAGAACAATGACAAGGGATTTCTTAAAGATGGTTACTACTAGACACGATAATGTGTCACCTAAGACATGATAATTTAGTTACCTGAAATTGAACTACATTGGAGACCACTTGGTGTGAATTATTAGTCTCATATTCTTTTAGATGTATTGTATACTTTCTTTTTTTTTTTTTTTTTTTTTGCTGGGAAAAAGGTAAGTTTAAATTGGTGGTGAAATTAAAAAAACTTCATAAAAAGTTACCTTCCAAGTATTTTGATGAATCAATTGATTTATTTCTTGATTCCTCAACATAAAGATAGAAGGATAGACAACATATTCTTGGATTCATTGAAGCTTAAATTTAACTTTCCTTTTATGGTTTACTTGCGAACAAATTCAATTTGAATAGAAGCTTTAATGGGTTTTTGTGGGGTAGTCAATAATGGTATTTTGGCTGACAACTTTGTTGTGCCTAATGTGTTAAAAGTTTGTAGTCTTTATGATGGATTGGGTTCGATAGATCAGTTCATGGGTATTCCACGAAATTTGTTTGGATGGATGTGGGTTTGTTTCTAGTAGTCTTATGAATGTATATGGAAAATGTGGGGTCCCTAAGGATGCAAGGAAAGTGTTTGATAATATGCCTGACAAGAATGTAGTTACGTGGAATTAGATGATTGTGAGTAATGTTCAACATGGGTTTTACAAAGAAGTAATTAGAATGTTTCTTGATATGCAATTAAAAGCTGTTACACCTAGTAGAGTTACTTTATCTAGCCTTCTTTCAGCTTTAGCTAATTTTGATGCAATTAAAAAGGGTAAGCAAGGGCATGCAATTGCTATTTTAAGTGGATTTGAGTCGAACAATATCTTAGGCAGTTCAATTTTAAACATTTATTGTAAGGTTGGATTGACTAAGGATGTCGAGTTAGTTTTTTATAATATAATTGAAAAAGATATAGTTACATGGAATTTGCTCATTTCTAGCCATGTGCAATGTGAGCAAGCTCTAAAGGCACTTAATTTATGTCATTTGATGAGATCAAAAAGCATGAGTTTTGACTTTGTGACATTGACATGTATATTTTTTGCAAGCACACATAGAAATTGGTAAAGCAACTCACTATTTTGTTATTAGAAATAGCCTTACTTTAGATGTATTAGTTACAAGAAGCATCAAAGATATGCATGATAAATGTAAGAGACTTTATGATGCAAGACTAGTCTATGACATCACAACCAAAAAAAAAAATGTAATGATGTGGAATTTGCTATTGGCAGCTTATGTAGAACTTGGCTTAATCAGTAACACATTGAAACTATTCTATAAGATGCAATTAAAAAGCCTGCCACCACATGTGATATCCTAGAAACTATGATTTTGGGTTATCTTAAAAGTGGCAAGGTGAATGATGCTAGACACTTATTATTGTAGATGCAAGCCCTCCTAACCTATTTACTTTGACTGCCCTTAGCTTGGATTTTGTTTGGAATGGATTGAGGACTTTGACATTTTAGAAATTGCTAAAATCTTTGGAGCCAAAGTCTAAAGCATTAATGGTATGCTTTTAGCCTTCAAAGGCATTTCATCTTGAAGTACAAAATTACCTTGTCTTCTTATATCTTAAGGCATAACATCTCATCAGTAATTACAATTTCAGATGCTTTGGTGAATTTGTTTGCTAAAAGTTGGCATTAATGCTAGGAAAAGAAAAAATTTCAATCAAGAAATTGGCAATTCATAAATGCAATAATCTATGCTTAGTCTAGTAGAGAAACTAATGCACTACAAAAGTGTCTAGGTGGGGAATAAAACTAGATAGCCTGATGAACCATTTTACACTAGTAATTGCAAGTTGGATCTTAGCAACATGGATATTAGAGGAAAACCTTTTAGCTTGGCTTGGAATTTGGATGATGGTTTTAGTTTACACTATTATAAGCCAAATGAGATTGAGACTTTAACCTTACAGATGTCAAGAAAACATTTGTATCTGGAACTAGATATAGGAGGAAAAATTATACAATATAAAATGCACATATAGCTACATGAAGGTGACATGAGTAACAAAGTATTGTGAATTTGGGGGATAGACGGACCATTGTTTAAGCAAAACCATTCAACATTAGATTTGTTGAAAACTTACATGCATTTCATGAGAAATTTCTACTGTTGAAAACAAGGATGCAATAGTGAGGGTAGCTAAAGTACGTTCAATAGTTCCATGAAATAGTAAGAATAATTTAATGCTATTCCTTGAGAAGCTCATCAAATGCTCATGGAAATAATGCTAAATGTCATACATTATAATCAAAAGTTAAAGCATTGATGATCACAATCATACTAAGATAAAATAGTGATGATCACAAGCAATCTATGTTACACAAATTTAAAAGATAAAAAAAGTTATTTGCCCTTCATAGTCAGTCATTCTAGAGATTGTTAGGTACAATAATTTAACTCAAAGGCTACACTACATGGTTTTGCATATATCTAATTGACTTATAGGCGTAGTTGCAATTATGTTAGCTCTTTGCATAGATGAAAATAGATAACATTTGAGTTGGAAAAATTGTTAGGACCAATTATCTAGTGATCTTGATTTCCTTTCCTACATCAGGATAAAGAAAACTATGTTGCAAAATTGAAAAATTTTTGAGAAATACATAATTATTTGATGACTTTGTTGTGACCCAAATCAATTTTGTCATTTTCTGCTAACTCTAATTGAAAGGTTTAAATTATTAAAGTGAAAAAATGCAAAAAAATTGATAAAAGTATCAAAGTGGTTTCTATTACCCCATTAGGCACTTCAACTAAAAGTTCTACCAACAAATGATGAATTTTTTGTTCTTTTTTTTTTTTTTTCTTATTGTAGGGGTTCCCCTTACTTCCATAAAGATGAGATTGCATGTGGAAGCAAGTGTTCAATGACGACCACTACGCAATACACCTTATTTCATAAGGAAGAAAGCAACATATAATAAAGATTTATAGTCCTCTTTTACAAAAAGTTGATTGACATGTTGACATTGAAAAGAAGACATTTGTTCAGTCCATGCTCTTCCATGTAATCTCATTGTCATGGAAGTAAAATCAATTCTTTCTTCCCTTAAGAAGATTGTTGCTTTAATTGCTTATTTTATGGTGTTAAGACATCATTATCATCGTGTTTCTTTTTATCTAGTTGATGAGATTGTGACATTACTGCAGTAGTCAATAGTTGTTTAATAAAGTTGGTAAAGGTTTGCATCCTCTAAACTAAACCAACTAACTTCAAGCAGAGTTTTACAAAGACATTGCCTAACGACCCAGATGATTTTAGGTTTTGCTTATTGTTAAAACAGAAAGAAAAAATTTTTGTTGCACAAGCTATTATTAGTTGGCTTGCAAAGAGGAAAGAAGTTCATATATCCTCTTGTTCTCTCATTCTTCTTACCAAAAGTTTTTTTTTCTCTCCTCTATAAAGAATATCAAATTATGGCTTTTGCACTGCTTCATTCACACTATAGGCAATTGATTTTCATAGTTTTTGCAAATGTATTTATCTAGTTATCTATCTCTCTTCTCAAATTTTTTAGGCTAGAAGAATAATTTTTCCCCAGCATAAGACATCCCTTCAGATGGTTGATCATTGGTATAGTAGCCACAATTGCATTGGCCATTAACTTTTGCTTGACCTTTGTTAATTTCAATCTGCCATCCTTCGCATGGGCTATTGGCATAAGAATAGTGTTTAAGATAATTATATGTTTTTCTATTACATATGTCATTTATGTCATGAAGCTGGGGGTGATAGACAAGAAACATTTACTTTATCCTTCACCATCCTCCTCAAAGCCACTAAACAATTTCTTTTTAAGGATGATGTTATCTCCTCTTGAGACACTTCCCTTTCATGATTCTACTAATTCAAAATTTGTGGTGTGCTATTTTACAGTTGTCATTTTTTGCATTTGCTCATCTTAGGGATCTTTTCCCTCACAAAAGGCATATATTCCCATAATGATATTCATGAATCTAGTATCAAATTTTGTCATTGAAAACAATCCACCTAGTGCAATTTTCATTATTATTGTTTTAGAAAATTATTTTGAAGTTAAGGATGAATGTAGTAAAGCTAAGGAGGCAACTGTTGTGGTTGCAAAGAACATTAAGAATCCTTTTGGCTATCATTCTAATGAGTTTTTTGCTTAGGCTTTGTTGGTTACACTTTTGTATTTTAATGTTATTTATTTTATTTTAATGTTGGTTTTGTAGCCTTTGTTGTATTTTTATGTTATTTAATGTCAACTTTTAATTTTTTTAATAATAATTATTTTTTTATTTTGAATAAGATTATGATGATACTCATAATGTTATAATTTAATGTTTTATTTTAGTATTTTTTATCAAATTTCGTTTATACTATGCCTTAACAGGATACAATTATTTCCAATACTTTTCCCCCTTTAAAGAAAATCTAGACAAGGCAACAAGCTATTGAATTTGCATAATTTGTGTCTATAATTGTACCATTTGACATGGTAAAAAAGGTAATTTGGTTTTGTAATGTGGAACCTAGTGACCTAGTTTTACATATGTCTACAAAAGTGATTAAGCTAGAAAATTTGTTTGTCCCATTATTTTGAGCTGAATTACATACATCTAAGCCTATCACTGCACCTATAACCATCTTTAAGATGGAGAAGCCCAATGCCCACCAGGTGTCTAGTATGAGCAACTGGATCTTAGATCTATGAAGTTAAAGTGAAGATGATTTTTTGTTTTTTGCCATCAATGTGTTGGTTTGGTTTGGCTCCAAACTCATTCCAAAATGTATCATGGGCTTGGCCTTTCTCATTAGGCTTACCACCCATAAATGGGCTTAGACCTTTGAATTTACATTCTCATTAGCCCAAAAGGGGTTTGGGCAAGACTCTGTTATGAATATTTAACATGTGTAGTTGGTATCATATATATAAACAAATTATTTTGTACAACTGCTATAAATAACTAATTATTTTAACCATATGATAGTGTATTTAATTTAAAGTAAATTAAAATTAATACATTCTATACATATTAATTGTAATATTTTCATCTCGTATTATTTTAGTAAAGGTCAAAATCTAACTCGAATGGCTAATGGGCCTTTTAGATTTAGACAAAGAACAAGTGTTTTCTAAATTGACACCTAGTCATGGCCTCATTTTTTGATCCCTATGCCTCTAATCAATGAGTTTTTGTCGAATATTTATTATAGGTTTGTCATATTACACACATGTTTCTATTTTAGAATCTTTGTTAATGGATGTATTATTGATTGGGATTAATGTTTGTGTCTAAATTTTGTTGAAGAGAGGCACATGTTAGGAAGCAAAACAGATGTGCTCCATTTAACTTTTTGGTTTCTCTCATATATGCTCTTGCTATTGACTAAACTCCCCAACATTTTTTTATTAATTTTTCTTTCATTTTCTATACTATTCATTACATGTGTTTTGAATTTTTATTGTCCAATGTTTGGCTTTCATTGCTGATTCGAGTGTTCCCATTCAACTCTCACTATGCCATAGACTTGTTTTGGGGGATCAATTGTTTATGGCTATGTTGGCTAGCTCAATTGCTCATGGCTTTTACTTGGTGTATCTATTTCCAAACTTATTGCTTGTTCTACTATTTTGTTGATTTATTTATTCATTTAATTTTAGAATAATTTGATACTTTTTACTAGGTTTCTTTTTTTACCATATTATCAATTGTTGAGCAAACATATTTGCTATTCTAGGTGTCTTAGTTTTGGTTTCGACTTTTCTTGGGTTATGGGGGGTATCAATTTATGTTTTACTAAGGGTGCGTGAAAATCAATCTGAATACAAAAAAAAAAATAACATATTATTCATTAGAAAGATAAATGTGTGAATGGTTAGTTGTTGCAACTAAAGTAATTGTTATGAACATGATGCCCATGCATACAAGTAGTTAAAAATAATAATTGTTACAAATAGTTTGATAATATGCTTTCCTATGTGCAAAATGATACTGTTTTTAGCATTATTCTTGTGATTGCTAAGTTTAAATGAAGGAAATTATGGTAAAGGGATTTGCATTAATGGCTAAGAGAAAAAGGTGATTTGGGTTGAATTTTGGAGAATTCTCATTATTAGATGTTAATTACAATGCACATCATATACAATGCATGTAATTATTACTTGGAAACTTTCAAAATATTAGTCCTACAATTATCTCAATTGTAACCCCTTTATTGTTCCTAAATTTCTTCTATTTCCTTTTCCTTCTTGCTTTTTCTTGGGTCTCCAAATGTTTACTAGATAGATAAAAAAGAAAAAATTTGATTATACACTAACCTAATCACTAAAATTGGGTGCAATATAATGATGCATGTTCACTTATAAATTTAGCAAAGCCAACATTTTGAAAGACAAATGTGCCCATTCTGATTTGCATATTTTGTGGGAACCAAAAAATTATTCCTAAGGGAACGATATGAGTAGAAAATTTGGACAAAACTTAAGGTTACTTTCTCACGGGTTAGAAATAATAAAACTACATATTTTTTTAAAAAATATTAAAGTGCTAGTTAGGATATGACTAAATTACCATCAATTACTTCCAAAGGTGTAATGTTTCCACCAGAGCTTCCTTTTGGCAAATAAAGACATGCATGTAGTTTTTAGAATTTTTTGTTGGACGCAATCTCGAGTGGAGCTTCTTAATTTCTTGATCAAGACTCTTTTAATGGCTAATTTACACATATTACCTCTAATGCAATAATGAAGATGACATTAATGGCTAATCTATTATACGTTAGATTAATATATCTCTAATTAATTGAATATATAAAAATAAAATATGATATAAATACATGAAATAAAATAAAAAGAAGTCACTAATTGAAATGAAATTGAGTGTTATGTTATCTATCTAAACTTTAGTAATAACTTAATTTATACACAATTATTATTATTAATAAGGTGGGTGTAAGTTATAATTAAACAACTAAACATGTCAACATTTGCAATGTAAGTAGCAGCCACTGTTTATGTCGTGGAAATCTTTCATAATTGTATTTATATGTTATCACTAATAATTTATTTTCTAAACTTAGCAATGATGATAATCATTATTATATTATATTACAATGATAATTACATATTCTAATGTCTCTTACAAAAGTTTACAAATGAAAGAAATGTCATCGAATTGGACCAATCAAACACATCAGTGGAGCCCTAAAAAGGCAAGAATTAAATTATATTACAACTTTCTAAAGATTTAAAAAAAAAAGAAAGATAAAATGAAAAAAAAAATGTACTTATGAGACAATGACCTGTGAGAGCCAACCCACGAAGTGTAAGGCTATAGGTAATAGGGGAGTGATACATGGTGTCATGATACAATGACATGTTAGCAGTCAACATGTAGAGCTACTTGGCCTTTTCTTGGATGAAGCATCCAGAAGGGAACTGAGATGTTGCCAATTTAGTCTTGGCCTTAGATCTAATCTTTTCTTTCCCTTAGACATCATCATTTGCCTTATCTTTGGAGCCAATGTAGTTGGCCTCAAAGGACCAGCCAAAGAGAGGGGTCCACTAATTTGGCAAGGTGGAGGAGCTTTCCTAGCAATTTAGGTTGTCTTTATAGGTGTTGGATGAAGCTGCACATGGTTGGACCATTAGGGGTCTCAATTGAAGGAGATTAGTAGCCATTTTTAGGGTTTTTCTGATTTGTAGAGAAAGGGGTTCTTGTGATGGATTTAGCTTTAATGGTTTCTTGGTGTTTTAGGCACTATTCGAAGGGCATTTGGGGAAAGGGAAAGTTGAGAGCCTATAGGGGCCCATGCCAAGATGAAAAAAGTTGGGCAAAAGGATAAGATGGATACATGGTTACATTTCATTATAGGATATGGTGGTTATGTGGGCCACCAGTTGTTCCATTCTGACCAACTATTATTGTTCCCTTGTTGTTTTTCATAGTGCTTGGGGTCAATTTGCATTTTTTTTTTTGAGCAAAGGGGGCAAATTTGCTTGAGTAGAAAGAAATTTGCAATCACATCCAAGCAAGAGTCTTATCATATTCTTATCTTTTTTATCACACCTTCCAATAAATAATGTTAATTACAATGCTTTAATGTCATAAGCAAGGAATGTAATTATTAGTTTTGAACTTTCAAAATATCAGTACTATAATTATCTTAATTATTACTCCTTTATTGTTTCTAAATTTCTTTTATTTGTTTTTCCTTTTCACATTTTTTTGGGTCCCCAAACATTTCTTGGACAACTAATAGAAAAGAAAAAACTTGATCATACATTAAGCTAGTCACTAAAATTCTGCTAGATATAATGATGCATGTACACTTATAAATTTAGCAAAGCCAAAGTTTTGAAATATAAATTTGCCCATTTTGATTCACATATCTTTATCTCTTAGGAATAAAAAAGTCAACCCCAATAAAAGTATGCAAGTAGAAAATTTGGATAGAAATTTAGGTCACTGCATTACAAGTCAGCAATAATAGATGTAAGTGTTTTCTTTAGAGATATTTATGCCGTTGAAGAGGGCTAGATAGGATGATATGACTTAATTACCATTAATTACTTACAAAGGAGCAATGCTTCCATTTGTTCTTCCTATTGGCACATAAAGACATGCAAGTGGATTTTTTATTTTTTTTTGGATGCATTGTTGGAAGGAGCTTCTAGATTAGAACTCCTTTAGTGGCTAATTTGTCAATATGCTATAAAAAAAGTTGGCAACTTTGAACAATTAGACGCTACTAAAAGGCCATGCTCGTTTTGAGTAATAATGGTTATTTACCTATTGTTACAACCCATGTACATAATCCCTTATATGTATATAATACACATGCACATCCTTCATGTTGATGTCAGTAGGCCATAGCCAAGGTTATATTCATTAAAATTAAGAATTTAAATATTGAGAATTATTATCCAACTCAAATGTAACTTAGGATGTATATTCTTTGCCTCATATTATTAACCAGTAGGCAATATGTAAACATGTCCATCGTTGAAAAAATCATAATTTAAATAACCAATTTTTAATGTAACCAATCATTTTTTTCTTTTTACATACTAAAATTATTTGGCTTTTTAGTTTTTTTTTGCAAATTATCAAGATTAGTACTTAAGTTGAATTTTTGTTTTTTTTTTTTTTGACTGTTACCTATCATAGTTGTAATATTGAGTTATGCTATTGCAGTTGAAAGTTTTTACAAAAAGAACGCCTCATGAAAATAGATTGGGTGGGGCCATTGTAATCTATTAACCACTACAAGCGATCAAATCAATGATTTTCAACTCTCAAATGTAATAACTTTGTTAGGTGGACTTCAAACTAACAAATGGGTAGGCAACACGATGGGCCGAGTCCTTACCCAATTGGTCTCCTCAGTTGTGGACTTGTGGTGCTTATGTGATGGTTTTCCATTTTAAGATGGATTCATTTTTTGTAGCCTTGGGCGACGTGGCAAGCTCACTGTCCTTTTGTTTCTTATTCATACTTTTTTTTGTTCTCTCTCTCTCTCTCTCTTTTTTCTTCAGAGAATTGTCAAGAATATGTGAAAAAGAAGGAAAATGATAAAAAGTGTCACTGTAAAAGAAAAGAAAAATTGAAATTTAAAATAAAAAAATGTGAGAGATGAAGAATCATTTTGCCATATGAAGTGGAACGAGAAAAATGGTAACAAAAGACAAAGAATTTTGTTTGAAGTCATGATTTGAATTATTGCCAACATAAGTCAACATATATAGTCTAAAGATCTTGTAATCTTATCGCCTATTTGAGTGTTAGTCATTAATTTCTTCTTTCTATGAGATCATAAAGGTTTTTTTTTTTTTTTTTTTTTTGTGGCCTATGGACTTTGTGAGAAGTTACTGTCTCTCTAACCTAAAGCTTTTCCTCTCCCCATCCTTTCCCTCAAAACCCAACTTATTTCCCTCTTTAACTTGTTTATAAAAGATACTCCCTTCACTCTTGACAAATAATAATTCTTACCTTTCTCTCTTACTCTTCCCACTTGCAATTTCAACCTAGAAAACAAAAAAAAGAGGCTAATTATTTGTACATATTATTCTAGTCATTAATTAGCATGGACTTCTTATTCTAATTCTCAATTAACATGAATGTTTAGCATGGAATTCTTATTCTAATCCCCATTTAACATGAATGTGCAAAGCAATAGTACATTAACCTTTTTTTCTCCTTTAACAATATTTAGATGACAACTTTTTATTTACTACATTTCTTTAAACTCAATGTAATGTGATTATTACCTATTGCCTACTGGTTAATAATATGAGGCAAAGGATATACATCCAAGACTTTAACATTATAATAACCAAAGTAATTGGGATCAATGTTCCCTCTGTCTCCTTAATATCTAACATTTTTATTGCATGTACTAGTTGTAACTCATAAATTGCATCACTCTTAATTACATATGCCAACAACAATTATCAAAGCAAGACAAATATGTTTGTGTATTTTGTTTTTATATAATGGTGACACCAAATATGAAATTAAGAGAAATTCTCAATGCTACATAGTAGCCTACATTCAAAAAAAAAAAAAAAAAAATTGGTTGAGAGGGGCTTGCCATAACCTTGTGTGCATTTAAAATTATTTAGTAATATTTTATATAAGTGTGTATCAAATTTGTACTTTTTTACATTTAAATTAAAATTTTAATTTTTTTATTATAATAAATTTGTACAATAATGAAAAAATTATTAAAAAAGTAAAATTGAAATTTTACATACCAAATTTAAGAGTGTGTTTCAATCTTTTATTTATGTTTTTTCTCTTTCAAATATATTGAGTAAACTAAGGTCATTTTTATTTTTATTTTTTAAAAAGTAGTTTGAAATTGAACCAAAACTAAAATTACTTGAAATTGTAGTAAGTTAAGAATCATAATTGAAACCTAAAACTAAAAATATGAATTATTTTGAATAGAATTAACTTTTAATTGTATCAATATAGAATTATTTTTATAACTTTTAAAGAACATTATATTGTCAACAAAGACTATCAAATCATCAAATATATTACTTGTCAGGGATCATGTAGTTATGATAGTAAATTTCATTAAAAAAACATAAAAACAAAAGTTTTCCAATCACTTAAGCTTATAATCTACAGATAGGAAGCCACCAAAGAGACTCAATAGTTGAGCTGAGTTGAGTAATTAGACATATCCATTTAATTTGCATCAAGTGCTCATAATTAACCTGCAGTTATCATAATCAAGGTCTCAAGATCTTGCCTAGGACTGAAGTTCTTTAAGAATCCAATCAAACTTTGACAAGGTCAGCTCCAAATTCCTTTGCCAAATTCATTTGTGCCAACATTTGATCAACCGATTCTGCAATTATCCGTGTACAAATAAGCATCAAATTTCTTTGAGCTTCATTGTTAATTTGAAAATCTATAGCAACTGATTACAAACAACAAAGTCTTAAAAAAAAATGCAGTGATCAAAATTGTGAATTAATAGGACAAATTTCACAGCACAAATTGTTTTTATATATGCTTTGCTTTCCTAACTTTCCCATCATGACTACAACAACTCAAAGGAAAGCAAAAGAAATTAAATTGAAAAGAAATGTCAACAAATCAGATTCAATACTGAAAAATAAAATATCAAGACTGAAAATTTATTTCTCCCATGCATCAAGAACTTGGTTTTCTTTTCACTCTATTACCTTCATAAAGAATGAAGAACATGAAAGGTCAGATTCTTGTGAAGATGGGACATCAAGAAAATAAAACTATAGAAAGGATAAAATTCTAACATTCTTTTGATGGTTTCCATTGCATAGTTTCCAAGGAACCAAAACACAAAAGTGGCACATGATGAAGAGAAAACACTTCAAACTCAAGCAAGTATGGAACTGAACATAGATGTGCTAATAAAACATCAACATTTTAAAATTATAAGATTCTAAGCATCAAGAACCATAAATCAAGCCTTGGTGGAAGACAAATGAATACTTAAATTCTTGCCATAAGCCCTAGAGATCCATTATCCATAACAGAGTCCATTTCCTGTAAAGCTTCCCTACCCCTCCCCTCACATTTTTTTTTTGTATCTTAAGCTTGTAAATCATGCAACCACTTCTATTAACAAATTATCAACTTAACCATAAAGGAAGTCATAGGAGCCAAAAAGGAAAAGAAAAACGCATGCATGTTGATGCTTTAAGTGATTTTTGGTGAATGTTTCTCGCCTAATGTTAGGATCTATTCATCACCTAATGTTAGGACCTTTTTTCCTATGATAAATCTTTATGTTTTACTCTTTAGCTCAACACCCAAAATAATAATAAAATAAAAATAAAAATACACACAATGCAATATGGGATTATGCATGCAATGATAATAAATTGATAATTGATTACCATTTTCATGTTATAGTTTTGTTATGTCATTGGATGATTGATCTAGCCAAAATTTAGCTAGATTGATCTTAAGATAGCATTCTAGACCCCACACATTCTTTCATATCATTATACATATAATGTTTTTTACAAGAAAATTTTAAATTTTGAAAAAATATAATTTCTTTTGTCTTTGTGAGACCTAGAGTGATGTAAGCTAAATTTTGATTAGATCATACATAATGTTTCCCTATTGGAGTTGTGCTAACCATTGGAGTTGGCTGCGTACAAGTTACTAGCTATTGAATAGCCAATAAAAACACTCCACCTACCCTCCAGAAAAATATGTACCATGTATCATTTTTCCCATCTATACAAGGAAACTTCTCATCTACCACCTTTCTTTCTCTCGCCAAGGCCCAAAACTAGAAACTAGAAACTAGCCTCTCCACCTGAAGAAGACTTGTAGAGGAAGTAAGTAACGAATTGGCATAAGCTTATAAATAGGTTAGCAATTTATAAAATTTTGTCAACTTGAGTCAATAATTTTCAAATTGTCCACTGAAAGTTGATAATTTTAATAATTTTCTCCACTCAAATTTTTTGTTAATTACTTTATTAATTGGTTGAAGTAGCACACATAACCCATCATTAATTGGTAGTCTCATTTACCTAACTTGAAAAAGAACATGAAAGAAAATCAAACTTCTTTGGTCATTGTATTGATTGTCACCATCTTCATAATTGTTATAGTAACTTTCTCTAACTCTATTGTTGTAGTAATTACTACCATGTCCTCATCTTCTACCATGAGAAGAACCATGCTTCTACATTGATTAATCACTCTAATTACTTTTGGTAAGAGCCAAACTTTGAAGTGCTTGCTTTACTAGCTTCTCAATACGATTCTCATTCATGTGCTATTCATGAAATTGCAATGTGCCTATTAATACATCAATTGGCATTTGAGACAAATCATGTGCTTCTTCTATAGCAATTACATTATGATTATACTGTGATGTAAATATCCACAAAATCTTTTCAACTTTCATATGATTATTTAGTTGCTCTCCATAGATTCTCATTTTATTCATTAGGGCAAGAACACTACTTATATAAACTGGAACTAGTTTTAAAGCTTCCATCTACAAAAGTTCAAACTTACGTCATAAGTTTAAAGTTTCACCTTTTTAACTTGGTCTACACTTTGGAATGATGTTGTTAAGATATCCCATGCTCGCTTTGATGATGTTACTCCTATAATCTTCTCAAAAATTTCATCATTCACCCCTTAATGGATGAAATAAAGTGCCTTTATGTCCTTCTTTTATAACTCTTGGTGAGTAGCTTTCTGTGTTTTTGTGGCATCCATTATGAGTTCTATAACTCCATTCTCCACGTTACTTAGCAATTCATTGTAATTAAACAAGACTTTCATTTGCACACACCATCAGTTGTAATTTTTCCCATCCAATACAAGAATTGAAATAAGGATTGTGTTGTTCATAATGAAATTCATAACTTTCTTTTTATCTAGCCCTCCAAACTTTTGTTATTTGTAATATATCCCCAAAATTTTGTTATTTACAATCTAACCCATTTAACTTTTGTTATTTCTAATTAAACCCCAAACATTTTCTATTTTTAATCAAACCTCTCAACTTTGACATAACAACAAGGAAGAGTAAGCTTTTCCAAGATGATAACAATGCGTTGGCGAGTTAAAGAGGTAAAGTAGCAACCTCTAAGTAGAATTCATCAAGTTTGGGGCAACAATGATGAGTGGCAACAACAAAATTGGTGGGGGAAAATAATGGCAAACCTTTAGAATCTTTTAAATCTACAATGTTTAGAGTCATTTCAAGGCGCATGGTGGTTAATGGTGAATCTTTAACAATAACAAGCAACAATTTTTGTAACTTCAACAACTTTTGTGGTGGCTTTAGCAACTTTTATGATAATTTTGACAAGACTTATAAGTTATCTCTTGATTCGAATCAAAAATACCAATTATGATATTGACTCTTGAATTGAAGTAGCTTTGATACCATAAATAGGGCACAATAGTTTTGATACCACTGATAGAAAAGTATATGAATACTATAATTTTATTAATTTGATAAAAATGCCACACAATAACTAAGAAGTACACACATAATAATATAAACAACATGTCTATATAATCACAGACATCTAAATATACCCAAATAGTCAAATTCAGATTGGACTTAACTAGATAGACTTTTATTATAATAAACTTCTAATCTAGACTAACTCTTAATATGGTTAACATCAACACAATCAGTGAGTTTCATTAAATATCAATTATGGGTCCATCATATTATACGCATGTTTTTGTTTAGAAATATTTATTGATTGATGTGTTAGAATTAATGTTTATGTCTAAATTTTGTTGAAGAGAGGTGCTCGTTAGGAAGCAAAACAAAGGTGTTCCATTCAAGTTCTTGATTCCTCTAATTTGTGCTCCTATTCTTCCTCTTACTAAACTCTCCACTAATTTTTTTGTGATATTTTTTCTTTCATTTTCTAAACAATTCACTACATTTGATTTGATTTTTGATTGTCCAATGTTTGGCTTTTGTAGGTGATTGTAGTGTTTTAGTTCGACTCTTATTATGCCATAGACTTATTTCGAGGGATCGATTATTTATAGCTGTGTTGGCTAGTTTCATTTGCTCATGGCTTTTACTTGTGTATCCTTTTCCAAGCTTACTAATTGTTCTACTTTTATTTATTTATTTAATCATTTATTTATTTTTAGAATGCAATTTCTATTTCTAATACTTTTCACTAAATATTTTTTTTACCATATTATCAATTATTAAGCAATCAGATCAACTGTTTCAGGTGTTTTGGTTTTGGTTTAGACTTTTCTTGTGTTATGGGGGTATCAATTTGTTTTTCTATTAGCAATGTATGAAAATTAGTCTAGATCAAAAAATCATGTTTTTCATTTGAAAGATAAATGTGTGAATGGTTAGCAGTTGCAACTGAAGTAATTGTTATAGATATGATGCGCATGCATACAAGTAGTTTAAAAGAATAATTGTTACAAATTGTTTAAGAATATGCTTTCCTATGTGCAAAATGACGTTGTTTTTAGCATAATTCTTGCGATTACTAAGTTCAAAAGAAGGGAATTATGGTAAATGAATTTGCATTAATGGGCTAAGAGGAAGAGGGTATTTAGGGTTGAATTTTGGAGAATTCCCATTAACTAATGTTAATTATAATGCATATCATATGCAATGCATGTAATTATTAATTTGGAACTTTCAAAGTGTTAGTCCTATAATTATCTCAAAGGTAGTCCCTCTATTGTTCCTAAACTTCTTCAATTTCTTTTTCATTCTTGCATTTTTTTGGTCTACAAATGTTTCTCAAACAACAAAAAAAAAAAAGAAAAAATTTGATAATACACTAAGTTAGTCACTAAAATTTGGTGTAATACAATGTTGCATGTGCACTTATAAATTTAGCAAAACCAATGTTTTGAACAATAAATGTGCCCATTTTGATTCACATATTTTGTGGGAATCTAAAAATCATTCCCAATGAAAGTATACAAGTAGAAAATTTGGACAGAACTTAAGGTCACTTTCTTATGGGTTAGCGATAATGGATCTACATATTTTCTTTAGAGATATTAAAGTGCTAGATAGGATATGACTAAATTACCATCAATGACTTCTAATGGTGCAATGTTTCCATTTAAGCTTCCCGTTGGCAAATAAAGACATGCAATGGGTTTTAGATTTTTTTTTTTTCTTCTTTTGGACACAATCTTAAGAGGAGCTTCTTAATTTCTTGATCAAAAATCCTGTGTTGGCTAATGTACACTTACTATGTCCAATGCAATAATGAACATGACATTAACAGTTAATCTACTATAAGTTAGATTAATACATCTCTAATTAAATGAATATATAAAAATAAAATATGATATAAATACATGAAATAAAATAAAAAAAGAGTCACTAATTGAAATAAAATTGAGCATTATGTTATCTATCAAAACTTTAGTAATAATTGAATTTATACATGATTAATATTATTAATAAGGTGGGCATAAATCATAGTTAAGCAACTAAACACACCAACATATGCAACATAAGTATCAGCCACCATTTCTAACATTGAAATCTTTCACAACCATATTTATATGTTATCACTAATACTTTATTTTCTAAGCTTAGCAATGATGATAATTAATATTATATTATATTACAATGATAATTATAGATTGCAGTGTATCTTACAAAAGTTTACAATTGAAAGAAATGTCACCATATTAGACTAATTAAACATGTTAGGGGAGCCCCAAGAAGACAAGAACTAAATTATATTGAAAGATAATATAAAAAGAAAAAAAATCTACTTATGAGATGATGGCTCATGAGAACCAACACAAGTAGTGGCCAAAGAGCTACCCATCTGAGCATGGCTTAAACTCAGAAAGTGAGGTGGCTAGTGATCGGGGAATGATACATGGCATTGTGAAATGATGATGTGTCAGTAGTCAACATGCAAAGCTACCTTGCCTTTTCCTCCATGAAGCATCTTGGAGTGAACTGAGATTTGGTTGGTTTAGTCTCAACCTTGGATCTAATCTCTTCTTTCACTAAGACATCATTGTCTACCTTATCCTTGGAGCTAATGTAGTCAGCCTAACAGGAATAGCCAAAGAGATGGGTCTTCCTTTAACATTTTTTTAAGGAGAATTTCTAAGGAGTCACAAGACTAGTTGGAGTCTTAGGTTCTGAGGGAGGCATATAGCCATCTAATCCTTTTGATAGATCATCAAATGACTAGCATAAACCATCATCAGTCTTTACCCTATTGATATCCTCTACATCTGTAATACGTCTTCCATTGTTGGTCTCTGATTAGGGACCATTGAGACATAAGCTATGGCTATTTGCAACAACTGTACCATCTCTTCCTTAATGTTATAGAGCATTATCAATTCCATGTCAAATAACTTAGGCCTCCATTCCTCCCTAACCATTGATTGGGCCACTTAGGCAAGTTAATGCCTTCCTTGCCTAGTGAGGCTTGAATGGGTGCCTTGCCAATCAAGAGGTTGAGGAGCAATACAATGAAACCATGCACATTGGTGATAGCCTACCATAGGCTATAAGGAATGGAGGTTCCAACTAATGGGTTCAGACAAAAGTCCAAAACTAGGCATCATGGTATGCCTAAAGCAATATGTTAGCCAATTTAATGTTGTCATGGACCATTTTGCCTACCATGTGGAGGTGGGCTAGGCCTCTTGTTGTGCTTAGTGTTATTCTCATTCAGTTGCCTAGTTTAGTGGAGTTCAGCTTGAACCTATACTATCTATAATGTTGTTCCTAAAGTTTCGATTACCTAGTGCAAATAAAATATTTTGTACAAGAATAAAAGAAAAAGGATAAGTATTTTACTACCACTAATAAAGGAAAAAAGAAACAGAAGAATTATGTAAGCCTTAAATTTTGACAAAAAATGGCACAAACATCCTGGTGAATGGTCAAATGCCCTTCAAATGAATGGTTAAGGTCACATGGCTTACAAGTTTGCTCCTGTTTGTTTAATTGACCAAAATTTATCAAAATTATTTTTTTCACTAAAATATATTATATCATAAGTTAATAAAATTTTAAATTATAAAATATTTAAAAGAACAATAAGAAAAATAAATGTTTAATAAAATAAATGAAACCAATTTTCATATTAATTCAAACTATATTAACTAAACTAGGTTTTAGAAATTTTTCACTTAATCAAACAAAATGGCATTCCCTACCTTATTGAATAGTAATCAATTGTTAAATATAATCAATTTTTCACATATGCATATCTTATTATTATTATTATTATTATTATTATTATTAGAATCTCCTCCACCAGAGATGTGCAATGTGCAACAAAATTGTCAAATTAGAATCTTCAAAAATAAGAAACAACCCATTAAGGTCAATGATAAGTAGTCATCTGGAGAAGAAGACAATTGGCAAATGATTGGAAGAGAGACTGAGAAGAAAAAGTTAAAAAATAGAGACATAATGTACTAAATTACCAATGTAACTGATGCAATAGCTATTAATATTGCTACTATTTTGCTTCCTTCTCCAATCCACCCATTTCACCATAATAGCAACAACAATAACAAAAACAACCAAAAGCAAGGAAAAAAACAATCAAGATTTTTGTTACAGAGACATTGCTTGACATGGCCTAAAAGATTTTAGGTTTTGCTTGTTGTCGAAACATCATTACACAAGTTATTGTTAGCTAACTTGCAAAGGGGAAAGAAGTTTATATATCCTCTTGCTCTCTCATTCTTCTTACCAAAAGTTTTTTTTTTTTCTCTCCTCTATAGATAATGTTGTTCCCACAGCCTTGTATGGGTTGTAATTGTTATCAACTAGGTTTAAGTGTGCAAGAAAGTAAAGACACATGGAAGGGCAAGAAGGTAAAAGCCACATGGAGGGGCAAGAACGTAAAAGCCACATGGAAGGGCAAGACAGTAAATTCGCCGCAAGTAAGCCCTAGGTTTTCATGGAGTAGTATATAAAAGCCATCGGAAGACAACAAAAAGACGTATCGGCTATTAAGAAAAACAGACAGAAAACCTACGCACACCACCGGCAAGAGAGAGAAACCCGTGAGAAAGACACACCACCGGCACACCAGCAGTCGGCAGCTGAGCAGGTTGGCACACCACCAGCACACTAGTAGTCGGCAGCTGAGCAGGTCGGCACACCACCGGCACACCAGCAGTCGGCAGCTGAACAGATCCGGCAGATGGTGAGACAGATCCGGTCAATGGCTTGATCTGGCTGGACGGTGAGAGATCCGGCAGACGGTGACAGATCCGGCAGAAAGAGATCCGGTCGACCGTGAGAGATCCGGCAGGACAGAGGCTGGACGGAAAAACAGAAATGTGAGGCCAGCCGTGAGACAAGGAGACGGGTGAGACCGTGAGACGGTGAAAGCAAGAGCTGTGTGAGACAACCTAGAGAAGGAATTCAGTGAAGCATCGGAAAGAACTCAACGTATTTCCAGATTTCTTCAAGAGAGGTTATAGAGCGTTGCGGTGAACTTCTAAGTGGCAGTGGAGCAGCCTTTCAATTCAACAGAGGCAAGACAAGCTAGAAGAAGGGTAGACACAGTAAGTGACACTCTTTGTATTGTACTTGCTTAGTATTTGCAATAGTAAAAGGAGTAGAGAATTAAGACATCCATTGTAACTGGAATTCTCAAGTATAGTGGATGGTCTCGGTAAGGGAGAGTCCCTACCACCGTGGATGTACGTCACATTGACAGAACCACGTAAATCTCGTGTGTCCTTAATTTGCTTTACATTCTGTGTTTTGAATTGAGTTGTGAACACAGCTAAAGTATCAGCCAACCCATAACCTAACGAAGGTCTAAACAAGAACATCCAAATTGTCTATTAGGCAAGGTGTTTGAAAGGTGACTTTGGGGACTATTGTGATTAGTAGGTAACAATAGATCTACCTTAGTCGAGTCTGAAAAAGAGTTCACTTTTAAGAAGAGGTTGAAGTTGTTCACTTACCTGTAAATTGCGAATTGTGGTGATACTGATTCACCCCCCCTCTCAGTATCACAAACTAGTAGATCCTAGGGAGAAGTCAGGAACTTCAATTGGTATCAGAGCACAAGTTCACCAGTTTGAAGTTTAACAGCTTGGCGTACTAGTTTGAAGGGATCTAGACGTTTGACTTGTTTAGCATACTGAGAAATGGAAGCTGGTACCAGCACTCGCACCACTTACAGCAAGAAGGTTCCAATTTTCAACGGAACCAACTATCATATGTGGAGAGTAAGAATGCAAGTGGTATTTGCAACCATGGGCATGAACGTGGTGAAATGCGTACAGGAGGGCTTTGTGGCTCTGGAAGAAAGTAAAGACCCAACCTTAAAGGAGTTAAGGCAATTTGAGATAAATGGGAAGGCCTCAAATGTCATCATTTCAGCATTGACAGATGCTAAGTATGTTAAAGTTATGGACTGCAAATCTACCAAGGAGATATGGGACAGATTACAGAAAGTCTATGAAAGTGATGGCAGAATGAAGGAGGCTAAGCTTCAAGTGTTCAAGGAGAGATATGAATCTCTCAGAATACAGAAGAATGAGACAGTTTAAGAGTTCTTCACTAGGGTTATTGACATTATAAATGACCTGAGAAGTCATGGGAAGAACAAGAAGGACTCATTGATTGTGAAGAAAATTATGAGAATTCTGCCTGAGAGGTTTGCCTCAAAGGTGGCAGCCATAGAGGAGAGTAGAGATCTCAACTCTATGTCTCTACATGATCTTCAGTGCAATCTCATTGCATATGAGATGAGAATAAAGTCGACTGAGAGCTCTTCAACGTCAAAGGTATCAAAGGAGGCAGCTTTCAAAGCTATGAAACACTTGAAGATAAAAGAAAAGGAAGAATCATCCAGTGGGGATAATGATGATGATGAGGAAGAAAGTGAAGGTGAAGTATTGGCTTACTTCACAAGGAAATTCAAAAAGGGGTCTAAGAAGGGAAAAGGATAGTTGTCCTTAAGATGTTATCGTTGTGGGCAGACTGGACACTTTGCTTCTCAGTGCAAAGTGAAACTTGATGATGAAGATGAGGATGGTGATAATGAGCAGAATTCAAGATGGAGAAGATCGTATTCAAATTAAAGAAGTCTAGTAAGAAGATTACCAACCCACAGAGGAAGACGAGAGGCTCATTCAAGAGTTATATGAGTTAGACAAAAGAAGTTGATGAGGAGGAAGATGAAGACTCATCAGATGAGTAGTCTTTATGGCATCAACACAAGGTGGTAGCTCAACCTCTGAAGAGGAAGAGGAAGTTGATGAAGAAGAGCCAGATCTTGAAGCTGAGCTGGAAGCAGCTTCAAAGGAGATAATCAGAAGGGGCAGAACCATAAGAAGGTTAGAGGCCCATATAAAACAAGTTGAAGCAAAGTCTGAGGAAGCTGAAAGTCAAAACGGTGAAATAAAAGCTGAGCATATTGACTTGAAGAGAAGATTTGAGGAACAGATCAAAATATGTGAAGACCTTACAGTAGAGCTTGGCTCAAGGGCTTCAAAAATTGAAGAAATGGAGAAAGAGTTGCTGAGACTTTAGCAACAACTCAAAAGTAGCAAAGAGAACTTGCAGAAGCTTGAAATGATAAGAGAAACAAGTTCTGAAAAAGGAGAGAAGAATGTAGAGAAAGTGCAGCAATCTGAGGCTACATTGGTTAAAGAAAATAAGAATGTGCCACAAAAGTTGAAAGAGAAGGTTGTGACTCAGAAGAAGATAGCTGAGAATAAAGAAGATCTAAAGAAGTAACCTAAGGTGGCAAACAAGAAGGAAGAAAAGAAAGTCAGCTAGCAGAGGGCTACGACTAAACAGAAGAAGGAGAAGAAGGTGACTAAAATGAAAGTCACACAAGCAAAGAAGCCAGCTACTTTGCCTACATAGCAAGTGATGAACAGAAGAAGACAAGTTGTGATCAGACCCATGAAGAGGTAGTTTCAAAGTCATTGCCTTTATTGTGGAGTTTGGGGTCATAAGGCAAGTAACTGCTAGTGGAAAAGGCCAGTATATGTCTCCAACTTGAGAAGATACGATGCTGCATATAGGGGGAGACAATACAGAATTCAGATGAGAACACCTGTCATGAGTTCTTGCACATACTGTAAAAGGCAAGGACACGCTAACAAGGATTGTTGGTGGAAGCCCAAACCAGTGGTTTCAAAGAACAAGTTTGCTATATTAGCAGACTTGGAATAATGTGAACGGTGCGGGCAGGATGGCCATAATGCTAAGAGATGCATGACACTTCTCCCTAAGCAAGAGAAGGCACTCAATGGCACAGTGAAAACAAGCGGTGTAGTCAAAGCTAAGAAAAAGGAGAAAGCTATCTTCCAACCAGTTCAAAAGAAGGAATATAAAGCTAAAAGGGAGGTGGCTAACATAGTTGAAATTGCACTCAAAGCTGACTGCAAGGATAAGTAGTGGATCCTTGATAGTGGATGCACTTCGCACATGACAGGAGACAAGAGTAAATTATCAAAGTTAAACAAATCAAGAGAAGGCAGAGTCAAGTTTGGTAATGATGATTCACTCAACATCAATGGTCGGGGGTCAGTAAAGATTGGAAGAGTAAAGCTGAAAGATATTCTGCACGTTGAAGGACTCAGATATAATTTAGTATCTGTGAGTCAGCTATGCAATGAAGACCATAAGGTAATATTCACAAAAACAAGTTGCTAGGTAAAGAGTAAAGAAGGCAATACTGTTGCAGCCGGGAAGAGAACAGCTGGAAATTTATATGTGATTGATGAGGACAAGACAAGTAGCTGTTTACTCACCAAAGAAGAAGAAAATCAACTCTATCATAGGAGGCTAGGACACTTATAACAGAAGAACATGAGGAAGCTGACCACTACTCATGCAATCAGAGATATTCCTGACCTCAGGAGAGAGAGAAAGAGTATGTTTGCTCAACATACTCTAAAGGAAAACATGTCAGAAAGCAGTATAAGACCAAAGAGTTCAGTTTTGAAGCAGTGCTTGACATTGTGCATACTGATTTGTGTGGGCCGATGAGAACAAAAGGGTTGAATGGTGAGAGGTATTTCGTCTTGTTTGTTGATGATTATTCCAGAAGGACCTGCATCATGCACCTCAAACACAAGTCAGAAGTTCAGAATTGCTTCAAGAGATACAGAAGATTGGCTGAAAATGAGAGTGGAAGGAAGATCAAAGTATTAAGGTCAGATCAAGGCACTGAATTTACAAATGAAGCTTTTGAAGATTACCTTAAGAAGCATGGTATTCACCATCAGATGGCAGCAGCGAGAACACCTCAACAGAACGGGGTGGTAGAGAGGAAGAATAGAGCTGTGGTTGAAATGGCAAGAACTCTACTACTGGAATCCAAGCTTCACACAAGATTTTGGACAGAAGCAACATTTACAGCCGTGCACCTACTGAACAAAGTTCTACTAAGGCCCAATACTGATAAGACTCCATATGAGCTATGGAGTGGGAAGAAGACAACGGCCAACTATCTCAGAGTCTTTGGCAGCCCATGTTTTGTGAAGAACAAGGAGCAAAACTTGGGAAAATTTAATGCTAGGTCTGATGAAGGCATCTTTGTGGGATACTCAGCAAAGACAAAAGGTTACAGAGTTTTCATGCATAAGCTGGGAAAAGTGATCACTTCCAGTGATGTAAGAATAAATGAGAACTGGAAAACAATGCAAAATAGAGAAGCTGAGGACAATGAAGAAGATGACTTCAATGTAGATGAAGAATCACACCAATCTGAAGAAAAGGAATAGGAAGTAAGTTTAGACTCGGAGAAGAGTGAGTCTGAAGATGAAGAAAGAGATCCTCTTACAACTAAGATGGTGCAAGGAAGAAGGACAAAGAAAACATAGACCAGTGCTCATCAAGGAGATCAGATCATAGGTGACCCATCAGCAGGAGTTACAACAAGAAGAAGAATGGTGGGAGCTACTACTCTACTCTCACAAGTTGAACCTAAATTTGTTGAAGAGGCTATTCAAGACCAAGCCTGGGTCAAAGCTATCAATTAGGAGCTGGATCAAATTGAGAAGAATGATACATGGGAGCTGGTTCCAAGACCCACTAATTAGAATGTCATAGGAACAAAGTGGGTGTTTAGGAATAAACACAATGAAGATGGCAAGGTGGTGAGGAATAAGGCTAGGCTGGTTTGCAAAGGCTACACTCAGATAAAAGGGGTTGATGTTGATGAAACTTTTGCACCAGTAGCAAGGTTAGAAACTATCAGAATGTTCTTAGCTTTGGCAGCATACAAGAGGTATAAAGTCTATCAGATGGATGTGAAATCTGCCTTTCTGAATAGGCTCCTGAAAGAAGAAGTGTATATTGAACAACCCGATGAAGTACAAATCAGTGAGGATGAGACACAAGTGTGCAAGCTGAAGAAAGCCTTGCATGGTCTTAAGCAAGCTCCAAGAGCATGGTACAGTAGGCTGGATGTGTACTTGAGAAGGTTGAACTTTAGAAGAGGAATGGTTGATAATAACCTGTATGTGTTCAACTCAGAGAAAGGCCAGCTGATAACCATAGTATATGTAGATGACATCATCTTTGGAAGGGATCACTCTGAACTATGCCAAGATTTTGCACAGAAGATGAGTGAGGAATTTGAGATGTCATTGATTAGAGAAATGACGTACTTTCTTGGATTACAGATAAAGTAGTGTGAAGAAGGTATTTTTATTTCTCAGATGAAATATGCCAAAGAGATGCTGAAAAGGTTTGGCATGGAGGATAACAGATCTGTCAGTACCCCTATGACAATGGGCTGCAAGTTAACAAAAGATCAGGAGGGAAGGAGTACAAGCCCTACAGAGTACAGGAAGATGATAAGGAGCCTTCTGTACCTTATAGTATCAAGGCCTGATCTTATGCAAGCTGTGTGCGCTGCCAGCAGATTCCAAGCCGATCCTAAAGAGTCTCATGTGTTGGCAGTGAAAAGAATCCTAGGGTACCTCAAAGGAACATTGGAAATGGACTTGTGGTATTCAGTCATGGATTTTGTTAAACTATAAGCATACACTGATGTAAACTGGGCAGGAAGTATAAATGATAGAAAATCAACCAACGGCTACAGCTTCTACTTGGGTTCAAAGTGTGTTGCATGGTTAAGTAGAAAGCAAAACAGTGTTGCTTTGAGCATAGCTGAGGCTGAGTATATGGCTGCTTGTGCAGCATGTACACAAGTGATATGGATGCTAAGACAATTGGCAGACTTAGGTGTTGAAGTGAAGTTACTAGTGAGTATACTTTGTGATAATCAAAGTGTTATTGATCTCAGCAAGAATCCAGTTCAACATTCAAGGAGCAAGCATATTGACATCCGGTATCACTTCATCAAAGATCAAGTGAAACAAGGTACAATTCAGTTGGAGTATGTTGGCACTTAAGATCAAATTTCAAATATTCTAACTAAACCTCTATCCACAGAGCTATTTGAGAAGCACAGATTGAGTCTATCTATGCAAATGCCTCCTCAAGCCTGAAGTTTAGGTAAATCCTCCATCTTCACTTTGTGAGTTTTTCATATTTGTAATTGGTTGGCAAAAGGGGAGAGAAGCAATAGTGCAGGGGGAGCTGTTAAGAAAGGGGGAGTGCATATTTATGGGGAGTTGAAACTACTGTATAATGGCTTTTGTCATGAGTGTTGCCAACAATTACAAAGGGGGAGATTGTTGTTCCCACAGCCTTGTATGGGTTGTAATTGTTGTCAACTAGATTTAAGTGTGCAAGAAAGTAAAGACACATGGAAGGGCAAGAAGGTAAAAGCCATATGGAGGGGCAAGAACGTAAAAGCCACATGGAAGGGCAAGACGGTAAATTCGCCGTAAGTAAGCCCTAGGGTTTCATGGAGGAGTATATAAAGGCCATCAGAAGACAACAAAAAAGATGTATTGGCTATTAAGAAAAACAGACAGAAAACCTATGCACACCACCGGTAAGAGAGAGAAACCCATGAGAAAGACACACTACTGACACACCAGCAGTCGGTAGTTGAGCAGATCGGCACACCACTGGCACACTAGCAGTCAGCAGCTGAGCAGGTCAGCACACCACCGGCACACCAGCAGTCGGCAGCTGAGCAGGTTGGCACACTACCGGCATACCAGCAGTCGGCAACTGAACAGGTTGGCACACCACCGGCACACCAGCAGTTGGCAGCTGAACAGATCCGGCAGACAGTGAGACAGATCCGGTCGACGGCTTGATCTGGTTGGACGGTGAGAGATCTGGCAGACGGTGACAGATCCGGCAGATGGTGAGACAGATCCGGTCAATGGTGACAAATCCGGCAGACGGTGACAGATCCGGCAGAAAGAGATCCGGTCGACCGTGAGAAATCTGGCAGAACAGGGGCTGGACGGAAAAACAGAAACATGAGGCGAGCCATGAGACAAGGAGATGGGTGAGACTGTGAGACGGTGAAAGCAGGAGCTGTGTGAGACAACCTAAAGAAGGAATTTGGTGAAGCATCGGAAAGAACTCAACGTATTTCTAGATTTCTTCAAGAGAGGTTATAGAGCATTACGGTGAACTTCTAAGTGGCAATGAAGCAGCCTTTCAATTCAACAGAGGCAAGACAAGCTAGAAGAAGGGTAGACACAGTAAGTGACATTCTTTGTATTGTACTTGCTTAGTATTTGCAATAGTGAAAGGAGTAGAGAATTAAGACATCCATTGTAACTGGAATTCTCAAGTATAGTGGATGGTCTCAGTAAGGGAGAGTCCCTACCACCGTGGATATACGTCACATTGACGGAACCACGTAAATCTCGTGTATCCTTAATTTGCTTTACATTCTGTGTTTTGAATTGAGTTGTGAACGCAGCTAAAGTATCAGCCAACCCATAACCTAATGAAGGCCTAAACAAGAACATCCGAATTGTTTATTAGGTAAGGTGTCTGAAAGGTGACTTTGGGGACTATTGTGATTAATAGGTAGCAATAGATCTACCTTAGTCGAGTCTGAGAAAGAGTTCGCTTTCAAGAAGAGGTTGAAGTTGTTCACTTACCTGCGAATTGCGAATTGTGATGATACTGATTCACCCTCCCTCTCAGTATCACAAACTAGTAGATTTTAGGGAGAAGTCAGGAACTTCAGATAATATCAAATTATGGCTTTTACGCCACTTTGGTTGTGCTATAGGCAACTGATTTCCATAATTTTTGTAGGTGTCTTTGTCCAGTTATCTATCTTGCTTCTCAAATTTTCTAGGCTAGAAGAATACTTTTTCCCCAACATAAGACATCCCTCTAAATGGTTGATCATTGGTATAGTAGCCACAAATGCATTGGCCATTAATTTTTGCTTGACCATTATTAATTTCAATCCACCATCCTTCATATGGGTCATCGACATAAGAATAATGTTTGAGATAATTATATGTTTTTTTATTGCATATATCATTTATATGTTGAAGCTGGGAGTGATGGACAAGAAACACTTACTTTATCCTTCTTCATCCCCTTCAAAGCCACTCAACAATTTCTTTTTAGAAATGATGTTATCTCCTCTTAAGAAACTTCCCTTTCATGATTTTACCGATTGAAAATTTGTGATGTCAGGGATCTTCTCCCTCACAAAAGGCATATATTCCCACAATAGTGTTCATGGATTTGGCGGCCAATTTTCTCTTGGAAAACAATCCACCAGTGCAATTTTGATTGTTATTGTTTTATGCAATTATTTTTAAGCAAAGGATGAATGTAGTAAAATTGAAAGGGCAACAACTCTAGTTGCAAAGAACATTAAGAATCCTTTTGTCAATCCTTTTAATAAGTTTCTTCATTAGGCTCTATTGGTTACACTCTTGTATTTTAATGTTATTTGCTATATTTTAATGTTGGTTTCTTAGTCTTTGTTATATTTTTATGTTTTTATTGTCAACTTTTAATTTTTTTAATAATTATTATTTTTTTATTTTGAATAAGATTATGATGACACTCATAATGTTGTATTTTAATATTTTATTTTAATATTTTTTTATTAGATTTTGTCTATATTAAACTTCAATAGAATACAGTTATTTCAAAAGCTTTCCCCCTTTTAAAGAAAAATTGAATATGGTAGCAAGCTGTTGAACTTGCATAATTTATGTATGTAACAGTACCATTTGACATGGTAAAAAGATGCAATCTATTTTTGTTGTGTGAAGCTTGGCGGCCTAGTCTTACAAATGTCTATGAAATTGATTGAGCTAGCAAATTTGTCTCTTTGCCATTTGAAACTTTCATTTAGACAAGCTCATTGAATGCAATTTGTCTATGGCCCATTATTTTGAGCTGAATTACATACATCTAAGCCCATCATTACACCTATAACCATCTTTAAGATGAAAAAGCCCAATGCCCACCAAGTTTCCAGTATGAGCAATCGAATCTTAGCTCCATGAAGTTAAAGTAAAGTTGAATTTTTGTTTTTGGCCTTTAGTGCGTAGGTTTGGTTCAACTTCAAATTCCTTTCAGAGTGTATCATGGGCTTGTCCTTTCTCACTAGGCCTACTCACCCATAAATGGGCTTAGACCTTTGAATTTACATTTACATTAACCCAAAAGGGGTTTGGCCAAGATTTCATTCCAAATATTTTACATTTGTAGTTGATACCATATATATAAATAAATTATTTTAGACAATTATTATAAATAACTAATTTGTGAATGTTGTTTTAAGAGAGAAGGTAAGACTTCTTTTTGTCTTCTTTATCCCTTTCTCGTTCTATTTATATATATATATATATATATTATAATAATATATTGTCTCCATAAAAAATTATTTATTATTATAAATTATTTCATACAACTATTAGTTTATTTTTGACTTGTTACTTTACATTGTAGATTCAAAGAAAGTTCATCCTCTATTCTTCATCTAAATTAAAATATTTCACAATACTATGAAAATTTTTTATATAAAATTTTCATATCAAATTAGATAATAAAAGATGTTATTGTGTTCAAATTTGACAAAAAATTAATTAACATGATATTTTTGCTAGTTTAATTTTCCTAACAAAAAGGAAAAATTCCATCTAATACATGTACTAATGGCATTTTCCTTTTTCATTTAAAAAATATAATAACTATTAAAATTATGTATGTAATAAATTAGTTGGCTTTAAGCATGTGACAATGTATTTAATTTAATTCAAATTAAAATTAACACATTCTATATAAATTAATTATAATATTTCTATCTTGCATTGTTCTAGTAAAAGTCAAAATCCAACTTGAATGGCAAATGAACCCTTTAGATTTGGACAAAGAATAAACACTTTCCAAATCGATACCTAGTCAAGGCCTCATCATCCGATTCCCATGCCTCCAATTGGTGAGTTTTCGTCAAATGTCTCTTATGGGCTCATCTTATTACACATATGTTTCTACTTTAAAATCTTTGTTGATTGATGTATTATTGATTATAATTAATGTCTATATTTGAATTTTGTTAAAGAGAGTGGCCGATCAAGAAGCAAAACAAAGTTCTCACATTCAAGTTCTAGGTTCCTCTCATTTATGCTTCTATTCTTCCTCTTATTCAAGTTTCAGGCACTATTTGAAGGGAATTTAAGGAGAAGGAAAGTTGAGGGCCTAAAGGGGCCTATGCGAAGACAAAAAAATTGGGAAAAAGGGTAAGGTGGACATGTGGACCACCACTTATTGCATTTTGATTGGCTATTCCCCTTCCTTTGTTGCTTTTTATAAAGCCTAAGGTCAATTTGTAATTTTTATTTTTAATTTTTGTAATTTTTTAGCAAAGGGACCAATTTGCTTGACTAGAAAGAAATTTGCAATCACACATATGCAAGAGTCTCATCATATTCTTATCTTATTGATCAAGCCTTCCAATAAGTGATGTTAACTACAATGGTTTAGCATGCAAAGAATGTAATTATTAATTTTGAACTTTCAAAATATCAGTCCTATAATTATCTTAATTGTTACCCTTCTATTACTCCTAAATTTCTCCTATTTCTTTTTCATTTTTGAGTTTTCTTGGTCTTCAAACATTTCTTGAACAATCAATAAAAAAGAAAAAGCTTGATCATACACTAAGCTAATCACAAAAATTCTATGTAATATAATGAGGCATGTACACTTATAAATTTAGCAAAGCTAATGTTTTGAAATACAAATGTGCCCATTTTGATTCATGTATCTTTCAAGAATCAAGAAGTTGGCCCTAATAGAGATACACAAGTATAAAATTTGGACCAAAATTCAAGTCATTTTCTTGTAGGTCAACAATAATAGATTTATGTATTTTCTTTGGAGATATTTATGACGTCAAAGAGTGTTGGATAGGATGATATGACTAAATTATCATCAGCTGCTTATAAGGGTGCAATGTTTCCATTTGTTCTTCCTATTGGTGCATAGAGACATGCACATGGGTTTTTGTTTTTTTTTTTTTTTTAATTTTGGATGCATTCTTGGAAGGAGCTTTTAGATTAGAACTCCTCCAATGGCTAATCCATTGCTAGACTACAAGAAAAGTTGGCAACTTTTTATGTAATTATACTTTATTATCAACATTTTTATATTATATATATATACATATAATTTTTTATATATTTAATATTACACAAAAATTTTATCAATTTAATTTTAATACGAATAATTAAATCAATTAAATATTAAATTTTTATATTTTTTTAATTTAATAACTAGTTCTATTATCAAAACTTTAATATTAATTCAAAAAGCACCGTGTATAATGAAACTTGTATGCCAAAAAATGAATGATCAACTTTTTAAAAATTTTCTTGGCTCCTCTCTGTTGCACTAAACTAGAAGGTTTTTTAGTTATGATTTTGTTTTTGAGTTTCTATTGTGCAAATAGTATCCAAATTCCTAAATTTACCTTACTTGTGCAATGGCACAGAACATGTCAAAATCAAATACTAGCATTCCCTCTAAAAAGCCCTCCTTCTTCGCCTTTGCACTACCTTAGCCCCATTCTCATTCCATCTCTCTTTTGCTACCTTTTCCAAACCACCCATTTCACCACAACAACACCAACAAGAAAACAAACAACAACAATAACAAAAGCAAGAAGAGAAACAGAAAAGATTTTTGTTATGGAGATACTACCCCAAATAACCTAGAAGTTTTTAGGTTTTTTTAGGTTAGCGAAACAAAAAGAAAGGATTTTTGTTGCACAAGCTATTTTTAGCTAACTTGTAAAGGGGAAAGAAGTGCATATATTCTCTTGTTCTCTCATTCTTTTTACCAAAATTTTTTTATTTTCCTTCTCCTTTATGGACAATATCAAATTATGGCTTCTACACTACTTTGGTCATGCTATAGGCAACTAATTTTCATAGTTTTAGCAACTTTCCTTTTCTAGTATTTTTTTACTTTCATTTTCAAAACTAGTGGAAGAGTTTTTCCCTTATGTCAAACATCCTTTGATATGGATGACTGTTATTGCAGTAGCCACAATTGCATTGGCCATTATTTTTTACTTGACCTTTGTTAATTTCAATCTACCACACTTTGCATGGGTTGTTGGCATAAAAGCAATGTCTGAGGTAATTATATGTTTTTTGTTGCATATGTCATTTATGTCTAGAAGCTAGTAGTGGTGAACAATAAAAACTTCCTTTATCCTCCTTTGTCCTCCTCAAAGCCACTTAACAATTCCTTTCCATAAGTGGTGCCAACTACTCCTTAAACACATCCCTTTCATGATTCTGTTGATTCAAAATTTGTTTTTTTGTTTTTTTACTTTACACTTGCCATTTTTTGCATTTGTCTATCACAAACATCTTTTCCCAGATAGAAGTCGTATATCCCTACGATAGTGTTTATAGATCGATTGGCAAGTTTCATCTTTGAAAATAATCCATTTGGTGCAATTTTGATTACAACTATTGTATTTGTAGTTATTATTTTATGCAATTATTTTGAAGTTAATAACAAACATAGAAAAGTTGAGGAGGCAGCAACTCTAGTTGTGGAGAACTTTCAGAATCTTTTTATTAGTCCTTTTGATGAGTTTCTTCTTTCAGCTTTCTTTCTTACACTCGTGCTTTTAATGTTATTTGTTGTATTTTAAAGTTAGTTTATTAATTTTTGTTGTATTTTATTTTATTTATTATCAACTTTTAACTTTTTTATAATAATTATTTGTTTATTTTGAATAAGATTATGATGACACTCATAATGTTATATTTTCATAATTTTTATTAGATTTCATCTACACCATACCTTAGTAAAATACAGTTGTTTCCAAAGCGTTCTCCTCCTTAAGGAAAAATTGAACAAGGTAGCAAGTTATTGAATTTGCATAATTTGTGTTTGTAATTGTACCATTTGATGTGGTAAAAAGATGCAATTTGTTTTTGTTACGTGAAACCTAGTGGTCTAATTTTATAGATGTCTATAAAAGTGATTAAGCTAGCAAATTTGTCTATGTTCTATTTGAAACTTTCAATTAGACAAGCTCATTAAATACAATTTGTCTGTGGCCCATTATTTTGAGTTTAATTACATACATCTAAGCCCATCACTACACGTATAACCATCTTCATGATGGAGAAGCATAATGCCCATCAAGTGTTTGGTATGAGTAGCCAAATCTTAGCTCCGTGAAGTTAAAGTAAAGATGATTTTTCATTTTTGGCCTTCAGTGTATGGGTTTGATTCAAGTCCAAACTCCTTTTAGAGTATATCATGGGCTTGGCCTTTCTTACTAGGCCTATTCACCCACAAATGGGCTTAGACCTTTGAATTTACATTTACAATTACATTAGCCCAAAAGGAGTTTGTCCAAGACTTCATTATGAATATTTAACATATGTAGTTGGTACCATATATATAAAAAATTATTTTAGATGGTTACTATAAATAATTAATTTATAAATATTCTTTTCTTCTCTATCCCTCTCTTTATATATACATATATAATAAATTATTTTAAAACATATAATCTTCATAAAATTTTATTTATTATTCTAAATTACTTCATATAATCATTTGTTTACTTTTGACTTGTTATTTTACATTGTGATGTCAAAGAAAATTAATTCTTTATTCTTCATCTAATTAAAATATTTTACAATAATGTGGAAATGTATATACAAAGCTTTCACATCAAATTAAATAATAAAAAAATGTTATTGTGTTCAAATTTAATTAAAAATTCAATAACCTAATATTTTTGCTAGTTTGATTTTCCAAACAACAAGGAAAAAATCCATCAAATACATGTACTTAGGCATTTTTTTTGCTTTTAAAAAATAAAATAATTATTAAAATTATATATGTGTTAAATTAGATGGTTTTAGGCACATGGTAATGTATTTAATTTCTAGTATATCAAAATTAACACATTTTATATAAATTAACTATAATATTTCCATCTCACGTTGTTTTGGTAAAGGTCAAATTCCAACTCAAATGGCAAATGGACCCTTTAGATTTGGATAAAGAACAAGTGCTTTCCAAATTGGCACCCACTCATGCCCTTATTGTTTGATACCCATGCCTCCAATCAGTGAGTTTTCATTTAATATTTATTGTAAGCCTATCATATTACACGCATGTTTCTACTTCAAAATCTTTGTTGATTAATGTATTATTGATTAGAATTAATGTCTTTGTTTGAATTTTGTTGAAGAGAGTGGCTTGTTAGGAAGCAAAACAAAGTTGCCCTATTCAAGTTCTTGATTCCTCTTATTTATGCTTTTATTCTTCCTCTAACTAAACTCTCCACTATTATTTTTTATGATTATTATTTTTTTGTTCCTTTCATTCTCTAAACTATTCACTACATGTATTTTGAATTTTGATTTTCCAATGTATGGCTTTTGTGGGTGATTGTAATGTTTCAATTTGACTCTCACTATGTCATAGACCTATTTCGAGGGATCAATTGTTTATGGTTATGTTGGCTAGCTCATTTGCTCATGGCCTTTACTTGGTATATCCCCTTTCAAACTAGTTGCTTGTTCTATAATTTTGTTCATTTATTTTTTTATTTAAAATATGATTCCTGGTTCTAATACTTTTCACTAATTTTTTTTTACCATATTGTCAATTGTTGAGCAATCATATTAGCTTTTCTAGGTGCCTTAGTTTTGGTTTAGACTTTTCTTATGATATAGGAGTATCAATTTGTTTTTCTATTAGGGATGTATGAAAATCAATCTAGATCAAAAATTAATGGTTGTCATTGGAAGGATAAATGTGTGAATGGTTAGTAGTTGCAGCTGAAGTAATTGTTATAAACATGATGCCCATGCATACAAGCAGTTAAAATAATAATTGTTAAAAGTAGATTGAGAATATGTTTTCCTATGTGCAAATGATATTGTTTTTAGCATGATTTATAAATGGAATTATCGTAAATGAATTTGCATTAATAAAGTAAGAGGAAGAGGGGATTTAGGGTTGAATTTTGGAGAAATCTGATTAATTGATGTTAATTACAATGCACGTCATATACAATGCATGTAATTGTTAGTTCAGAATTTCCAAAATATTAGTCCTATAATTATCTCAATTGTAACTCCTTTATTGTTTCTAAATTTCTTTTATTTCTTTTTTCTTCTTGCACTTTTTTGGCTCTCCAAATGTTTCTTAAACAACTAATAAAAAAGGAAAAATCCAATTATACACTAAGCTAATCACTAAAATTCCATGCAATATAATGATGCGTGTACACTTATAAATTTAGCAAAGCTAACATTTTGAAAGACAAATGTGCCTATTCTAATTCACAAATTTTATGGGTATCGAAAATTCAGCCTCGACAGAAGTATGCGAGTAGAAAATTTGGATGGAACTTAAGGTCACTTTCTTATGGATCAGCCATAATAGATGTACATATTTTCTTTGGAGATATTTACAATATTGAAGAATGCTAGATAGGATATGGCTAAATTACCATCAATTACTTATAAAGGTGTGATGTTTTCATCTGAGCTTTCTATTGGTAGATAAAGACATGCATATGGTTATTAGATTTTTTTTTTATTATTTTTATGCAATCTCAAGAGGAGCTTCTTGATTTCATGATCAAAACTCCTTTAATGGCTAATGTACACTTGTTTCCTTCCAATGCAATAATAAACATGCATTAACAACCAATTTGCTATGTGTTAGATCAGTGCAACTTTAATTGATTGAATACATAAAATTAGAACATGATATAAGTACATGAAATAAAATAAAAACAAAGTCACTAATTAAAATGAAATTGATCATTATGTTATCTATCTAAATTTTAGTAATAACTAAATTTATATACAAGTAATATTATTAATACAATAGGTATAAGTTATAGTTAAGCAACTAGACACATCAACATTTGCAACACAAGCATCACCCACCATTTCTATCATAAAAATCTTTCTTAATCATATTTATACATTATCACTAATAATTTATTTTCTAAACTTAGCAATGATGATAATCAATATTATATGATATTACAATGATAATTACAGATTCCAGTGTCTCTTACAAAAGTTTACAACTAAAAGAAATGTCACTAGATTAGACTAATTAAACATGCTAATGGAGCCTGAAGAAGGCAAGAACTAAATTATATTACAATGTTTGAAAGATTAAAAAAGAGGTAAAATGAAAAGGGAAAAAAAGTATTTAAGACACTATGGCCCATAAGAACTGACCTAAAGAGTGGTTAGAGAGCTACTAATCTGAGCAAGGCTTAAACTTAGAGATGAGGTGGCTAGTGATAGGGGAGTGATACATGGCATCATGGAATGGCAACATATTGACAATCAACATGCAAAGCTGCCTAGTCTTTTCCTCCATAAAGTGTCCCAAAGGGAACCAAGATTTGGCTAGTTTAGTATTGGCCTTGAATCTGATCTCTTCTTTCCCTAGGACATCATTGTCCAACTTATCCTCAAAGCCAATGTAGTTGGCCTCCAAGGACTAGGCAATGAGAAAGGTCCACAATTCAGCAAGGGGGAGGAGCTTATTTTGTACTTTGGGTCATCTTTATGGCTGCCAAATGAGGTAGCACATGGTCAGACCATTGTGAGTCTTAGATGAAGGAGCTTAGTAGCACTTTTTAGGGTTTTATTGATCTATAGAGAAAAGTGCTTTTGTGATGGGTTTTTCTTTAATAGTTTCTTAGTGTTTTGGGCACTATTTGGAGGGCATTTAAGGAGGGGGAAAGTTGAAAGCCTAAAGCGGCCAATGCCAAGATAGAAAAAGTTAGGAAAAAGGATGAGATGGACATATAGTGATTTTTCATTATGGGATATAGTGGCTATGGGCCACCATTTATTTTATTTTAATAAGCTATTCCGCTTTCCTTGTTGCTTTTTATAGTGCTTGGGATCAATTTTCAATATTTATTTATTTGAGCAAAGGGGGTTAATTTGCATAACTAGAAAGAAATTTGCATTCAAATCCATTCAAGAGTCTCATCATATTCTTATCTTGTTGATCAAACCTTCCAATAATTGATAATAAATACAATGCTTTAGTGTCATAAGCAAAGAATGTAATTATTAATTTTGAATTTTCAAAAGAAAGTAATTATTATCTTAATTATTACCCTTATATTGTTCCTAAACTTCTTCTATTTCTTTTTCCTTTTTGTATTTTTTTTGGGTCTCCATACATTTCTTAGACAATCAATAAAAAAGAAAAAAGTTGATCTTATACTAAGCCAATCACTAAAATTTTATGTGATATAATGATGCATGTACACTTATAAATTTAGTACAACCAACATATTGAAATAAAAATGTTCCCATTTTGATTCACATATCTTTTGGGAATCAAAAAGTCGATCTCGACAAAAGTAGGTGAGTATAAAATTTAGACGAAAATTTAGGTTGCTTTCTCACAAATTATTGATAATAGATGTATGTATTTTCTTTAGAGATATTTACAACATCTAAGAGTGCTAGATAGGATGATATGATTAAATCACCATCATTTACTTACAAGGATGTGATGTTTCCATCTATGCTTCTTACTAGTGTAGAAAGACATGCACTTAGGTTAAATTCATTAAAATTAAGAATTTAGATATTTAAGAATTATTATCCAATTCGAATGTGACTCTCTAAATTCAGTTGCAAATAAGAATTTTCTTTTCTAAGGTTCAAGGTTAAAAAAATTATTGCAAACACATTTACACAAGTTACTTTATACTAAACCATGAAATTAAAATTTCACCTTTATGTCCGTCATTGTAAAAATCATAATTTAAATAACCAATTCTCAATGCAACCAATCATTTTTTTTTACATACTAAAATTAATTGGTTTGTTTTTGAAAATTATTAGAATTAGTACTAAGGTTGAATTTTTGTTCATTTTGGTTTTTACCTATTGGAAAAGGAACAAATGCAATAAATATCTAATCATAGTTGTAATATTGAGTTGCACTATTGCAGTTGAAAGTTCTTACAAGAAGGGTGCCTCATGAAAATAGATTGGTTGGGTCCATTGTAGTCTTTTAACAACTGTAGGCCATTGAATCAACAACTTTCACCTCTCAAGCCCAGTAATCTTTTAACAAATGAGTGGGCAATGGGATGGGCCTAGTCTTCAGTCAATTGGTATCCTCAGTTGTAGACTTATGGTGCTTGTGTGATAGTTTTCCATTTCAAAATGCATTCATTTTTTGTAGCCTTAGGCTACACAACAAGCTCATGGTCTTTTTGTTTCTTATTCATCCTTTTTCTTTTCTTTTTTCTTTTTTTCCTTCAGACAATTATTTTGTACTTGTTTTTATATATTAATTGGATGAAATCCTATTAAATTTAAAATTAAAGTCGTTATTATTATTGTTGTTTTTGATTAAAATCCATTAAAACATGTTACAAGCTATATAAATAAAAATTTAACTTCATTCTTATAATCCTTTCCTCTAAATCATAGATAATATTCAAATTTAAATTTTATTAAATTTTGTAAAATAATTTAAATTGAGGTACTTACTATTTTGAGATACTTTTTTTGGTGAATCAAAATAACTCACCATAAAAAGTACCTTATTTCTTTATTTTTTATTGAATTATTTTTAACTCAAAAAATTAAGTTAAAATTGTAAGTTTAGTGTAACAATATTTGATTGGCAATATATCATAATACATATTTATATGTTAAAGTAATTAATTTTTCAAGAAATAATATAAAAATGAGTATATTTTTGTTACTAATAAGTATATGAAAAATAAAGAATTAGATTTGAAAAATCAATAATTATGCCAACAATGACATTATATTATTTTTAAAAATTCTAAAAATTAAAAATTACTTTAAAAAATAAAAAAATTACAAAAATTCTAAAAATAGAAAAAATTATGAAATTAGAAATTATTTTTGAAAAATAGAAAATTTTTTTAAATAATTCTTAAAATAAAAAAAATATAAATATATAATTCAATTTTTAAAAATTAAAAATTAACTTTAAAAATAAAGAAAATTCTAAATTAATCTTTACAAATAAAAAAATTTTGAAAATAAAAATAAATTTTGAAAAAAATAATAGAAAACAATTCTTAAACTTTCTAAAATAAACTTTGAAAATTTTTCTGAAAATAAAAATTAATTTTGAAAAATTATGAAAATAATTCTAAAAAATTCCTAAAATTAGAAATTAATTTTAAAAAATTTAATGCCTACTCCACCATCATTGACTTGAGTAGAATATCTACTTGGTGAAACCCTATACTCTTTCTCCAACACTGCCTAAGATAATGTCACCACCATGTTCTTGAATCTCTCCATCTCCTCCTTTGACTCCTCCTGTCCACTTGTAGTTTCCTTGAAACCCTCTCCCATTCTGTCTACCACCATGCCACATCTACATGCTCCTACGCTATTTAGTTAGCTACAACCACGATTTACAAACTTATTGATAGTTAATTCTTATTACTTGATGATTAAACTTAAAAGAAATATTATCTATTTTCTTATTGATAATCCATTAAAAATGTATTAAAAATAATATTTGGCATCACTTTGTATTTATTAAATCAGTTCACATTGTTTATCATGAGGTCGTGGTGCTATTATTTTTTATTATCATAAACAAAATCAATTTTAGTTTTTATAATTTTTTCAAATTTTTTTTGAAGTTTTGCAATATTAATATCAATTTTTCTAAATATTTTCCTTTATTCAGAAATTAATTTAGAATTTTTTTATTTTTAAAAATTTCAATACAATTTTTAAAAATTTTTATTTTTTATATTGTTTTCTTTTTAAAAAAATTAATTTATAATTTATTTGTGTTTTTAAAATTAATTTCTAATTTTTCAAAATTTTTTTAAATTATTTTTTAAATTTTTTTTCTATTTTAAAAAATTAAAGTGGATTTTTTTTATCCATTAAAATTAAATTCAATTTTAAAAGTTTTTCTTATTTTTTTCAAAACTAATTCCCATTTTTTAAAATTTTTTTAAAAATTTTTCTTTTTTTTTTCAAAATTAAAATCTATTTTTGAAAATTTTTTATAAAATTTTATTATCATATCATTACAAAATTATTCAATTTAACAAAATTTAGAAATGTAACCCTACATAAATTAGCTTATAAAAACAATAATAAAGGATTGACAAAAAAAATAATAAAAAAAATTGTAGTAAGTGTAATTATATGTGTGTATATATATATATATATTTATATATTTAAAAAAATAGGTAAAAATTGTAGGTAAAACTTTATTTTTTTTTCATCTACTTTTTATAAGTTTCAATTTTATTCTCATACTAAAAATTGATGAATCTTACCTTTATTATAATAACAATAATAATAATTACATCCATCTAATAATTTTTAATATAAAATATATCCCTTTTGAATTATACAAGATTAATATTTCTTGATGTGAGAGTGTAAAATTGAGACAATATAATAACTACCCCTTTGTCTTATATAATATATATAATTAATTATAAAGAGTATATTATTTTGTGTATTTATGTTTCAAGTTTGAATCAATTTCACTTGTTAATGAAACACAAAGGTAGTTTCCCATTAATTTAATGAAAATGAGTTCTTTTTCTTATTTAACAAAATATGATACAAAACATATGACTTCTAATTCTTCACAACAACTTGCATTGAAAATTTAATTATTGATTATTGAAATTAACCAAAATTTGTTTTTCCCTTCTAATAATATGTACACATACATACAAAAAAATAATTTCAAAAATAAAATCTTAAGTGACAAACTATTTATTTTTTTATTAAAAAATTTATTGAGTCATTACTTATATAATAAAAAATATATTTTTTTATTTTCAAAAATCATATGATCTTTTTCATAATTAAAATCAAAATTTTAGGAGCCAAAAAATTTAAATGTTTAATGTTTAATTAGTTCAATTTTTTTAATCAGAGTTGAACTAGTAAAATTAGTATTTAATATTAAATATATAAAAATTTTAATGGATAGAGGAAGTTGTAGGAGCTAAAAAGGAAAAAAAAAAAATGCATGCATGTTGATGCTTTAAGTGATTTTTGGTTAATGGTTGTCACCTAATGTTAAGACCTTTGCTCATTTGATAAATCTTTATGTTTTACTCTTTAGCTCAACACCAAAAACAATAATAATAATTATAAATAACAAATACACACAATGCAATGTGGGATTATGTATGCAATGATAATAAACTGATATTGATTACCATTTTTGTGTTAGAGTTTTGTTATGTGGCTGGATGATTGATCTAGCTAAAATTTAGACAATGTGATCTTAACACAACATTCTAGGCCCCACACATTCTTTCATATTCATTATACATATAATTTTTTTTTACAAGAAAATTTAAAATTTTGAAGAAATTTAATTTTCTTTTTTTTTTTTTTTTTGTCTTTGTGAGACCTAGAGTAATGTGAGCCAAATTTTGATTAGATCATGCATAATATTTCCCTATTAAAGCTATGCTAACTATAGGGGTTAGCGACCATAAGTTACTGGCTATTGTATTATACACATTTTTCTGTTTGGGGTTCTTTGTTGATTGATGTATTAAAATTAATGTTTGTGTTTGAATTTTGTTGAAGAGAGGGACCCATTAAGAAGCAAAACAAAGGTGCCTCATTCAAGTTCATCATTCCTTTGATTTATGCTCATATTCTTCCTCTTACTAAACTCCCCACCAATTTTTTTTGTGATATTTTTTCTTTCATTTTTTGGACAATTCGCTACATTTGTTTTCATTTCTGATTGTCCAATGTTTGGTTTTTATGGGTGATTGTAGTGTTTTAGTTCGACTATCATTGTGCCATAGACCTATTTTAAGGGATCGATTGTTTATGGCTACATTGGTTAGTTCATTTGCTTATGGCTTTTACTTGTGTATCCTTTTCCAAACTTGCTGCTTGTTCTACTCTTTTGTTGATTTATTTATTTATTTATTTTTAGAATGTGATTCTTGATTCTAATACTTTTCACTAAGTTTTTTTTTTAACTATATTGACATTTATTGAGCAATCATATTGGCTGTCCCAAGTGCCTTGGTTTTAGTTTAGATTTTTCTTAAGCTTTGGGGTATCACTTTGTTTTTTATTAGTATTGTATGAAAATCAATCTAGATCAAAAAATCATATTTTTCATTAGAAAGATAAATGTGTGAATGGTTAGCAATGGCAACTAAAGCAATTGTTATAGATATGATGCCCATGCATACAAGTAGTTAGTAAAGAATGATTGTTACAAATTGTTTGAGAATATGCTTTCCTATGTGCAAAACAACATTGTCGTTAGCATAATTTTTATGACTATTGAGTTTAAAAGAAGGGAATTATGGTAAAGGAATTTGCATTAGCAAGATAAGAGAAAGAAGGGATTTAGGGTTGAATTTTGGAGAATTCCCATTAATAGATGTTAATTATAATGCACATCATATACAATGCATGTAATTATTAATTTGGAACTTTCAATGTATTAGTCCTATAATTATCTCAAAGTTAATCCCTATATTGTTCCTAAGCTACTTCTTTTTTTTTTTTTTCCTTCTTGCATTTTTTTGGTCTTTAAATGCTTCTTAGAATACTAATAAAAAAGAAAAAAATTTGATAATACACTAAGCTAATCACTAAAATTTGGTGTGATATGATGTTGCATATGCACTTATAAATTTAGCAAAGTCAATGTTTTGAAAGACAAATGTGCCCATTTTGATTCACATATTTTGTGGGAATCAAAAAATCATTCTTGACAAAAGTATATAAGCAAAAAATTTGGACAAAACTTAAAGTCACTTTCTTATGGGTTAGTGATAATAGATCTATGTATTTCTTTGGAGATATTAGAGTGCTAGATAGGATATGACTAAATTACTATCAATTACCTCTAAAGGTGTGATGTTTCCATTTGAACTTCCTATTGGTGAATAAAGACATGCATGTAGTTTTTAGATCTTCCCTTTTTTTTATGCAATCTTAAGAGGAGCTTCTTGATTTCTTGATTGGTACTTCTTTAATGGCTAATGTACACTTACTACCTCAAATGCAATAATAAACTTAACATCAACAACAAATCTGCTATATGTTAGATTGATATCTCTCTAATAAATTGAATACATAAAAATAAAATATGATATAAATATTGAAAAAAAAAAATAAAAGAATAGTCATTAATTGAAATAAAATTGAGTATTATGTTATCTATCTAAACTTTAGTAATAACTAAATTTACACATAATTAATATTATTAATAAGGTGAGCATAAATGATAGTTAAACAATTATACACATCAATGTCTACAATGCAAGTATCAGTCACTATTTCTATCATAGAAATCTTTCATAATCATATTTATATGTTGTCACTAATAATTTATTTTCTAAGCTTAGCAATGATGATAATTAATATTATATGATTTACAATGATAATTACAAATTCCAATGTCTCTTACAAAAGTTTACAACTAAAAGAAATGTCACTAGATTGGACTAATTAAACATGATAGTGGAGCCTAAAGAAGGCAAGAACTAAATTATATTACAACATTTGAAAGATAATAAAAAAATGGAGAAAAAAAGTACTTATGAGATGTTGGCCTATGAGAATTGACTCGAGCAATGGCTGGAGAGCTACCCATCCAAGTGGGGCTTAAACTCAAAGGTGAGGTGGTTGGTGATTAAGGAGTGATAAATGTTGTCATAATACGATGATGTGTTGGTAGTCAACATGTGGAGTTGATTGGCCTTTTCCTCTATGAAGCATCCCAGAGCAAACCAAGATTTGGCTAGTTTAGTCTTGGCTTTAGATATGATCTCCTCTTTTGTCAAGACATCACTATTTGCCTTATCCTTAAAGCTTATGTAGTCGACCTTTAAGGACCAACCAAAAAGAGGGGCCCTCCTTTAACATCTTTTTTAAGGAGAATTTCTAGGGAGTCATAAAATTGGTTAGAGCCCTAGGCTGTAAGGGAGGAGCATGGCTACCTAATCCTTTTGATGGATCATCAAATGATTGGTGTAAACTATCATCGGTCTCTCCCCTATTGATATCGTCCATCATTTGCAATATGTCTTCCATTGCTAGTCTCTAATCAGGGACCATTGAGATACAAGCCATGGTTATTTGTAACAACTGTACCATCTCTTCTTCAATGTTATGGTGCTCCACGTCAAACAACTCAACCATCCATTCCTCCCAATCACCAATTAGAGCACCTAGGCAAGTCAATGCCTTCCTTGCTTGGCGAGGCTTGATTGGGTGCCCTATCAATCAAGTGCTCAAGGAGCAATAAAATGAAACCATACATGTTGGGGAGAGCTTGTGATGTGGTTGGAAGGAATGGAGGTTCCAAGTAATGGGTTCAGACAAAATTCCAAAATCTAGGAATCATGGTAGGGCCAAAGCAATATGTTAGCCAATTTGATGTTGCTGTGGACCATTTTGCCCTCCACACTGAGGTGGGCTAGGCCTCTTATTGTGCTTAGTGCTATTACCTAATCCAATGGAGTTTGGCCTAAACCTTTGTTGTCTGCAATGTTGTTACTAAAGTTCTAATTACCTAGTGCAAATAAAATATTTTGTACAAAAATGAAAGAAAAAGAATAAGTATTTTGTTAATGCCAATAAGGGAAAAAAGAAACAGAAGAATTATTAAGCCTCAAAATTTGACAAAAAATGGCACAAACACCTTGGTGAATGGTCAAAATGCCCTTTAATGAATGGTTAAGATAACATGGCCTACAAGTTTGCTACAGTTAGTTTGATTAACAAAAATTTCTAAAATTTATCAAAATAATTTTTTAAAAAAAAACTATATTATTTCATAAGTTAATAAAATTTTAAATTATAAAATATTTAAAAGAACAATATAAAAAAGCACTATTTAAAAAAATAATTGAAACCAATTTTAATAATAATTCTAACTATATTAACCAAAGTAGGCTTTAGAATTTTTTCACTTAATCAAATGGAATCACATTCCTTGTCTTATTGAACAGTAATCAATTGTCAAAAATAAAATTAAGGTAGATAAAATAATTATATTACATAAACATATCTCTTTATTATTATTATTATTATTATTATAAGAATGCAAAACAATGTGAGGGAAAACTCAAAAAGTAAGGAGCTAGAAAGAATGAAGAGGCTAGTGTTTTCGTTAAAGACATGCAAAGGTCAGCCAAATTGTCAAATATAAAAACAAGAAACAGCCCATTAAGGTCAATGATTAGTAGTTGTTTGGATAAGAAGACAATTGCAAATGATTAGAAGAGAGATTGAGAAGAGAAAGAAAAAAACAAAGACATAATGTACTTAATTATTAAAGTAACTAATGCAACAGCTATTAATGTTGCCTCTCTTTTGCTTCCTTCTCCAAACCACCAATTTCACCATAATAGCAACAACAATAACTCAAACAACACCCAAAATCAAGGACAAAAATAAAAAAAGATTTTTGTTATGGAGACACTACCTAACATGACCCATAAGATTTTAAGTTTTGCTTGTTGTTGAAACATTGTTGCATGAGCTAATGTTAGCTAACTTATATATCCTCTTGTTCTCTCATTCTTCTTACCAAAAGCTTTTTTCTTTCTCTCATCTATAGACAATATCAAATTATGGCTTCTACACCACTTCGATTAGGCTATAAGCAATTGATTTTCACAATTTTTGTAGGTGTCTTTATCTAGCTATCTATCTTTCTTCTCAAATTTTCTAGGCTAGAATATTACTTTTTTCCCCAACATAAGACATCCCATTAGATTGTCGATCATTGGTATAGTAGCCACAATTACATTGGCCATTAATTTTTACTTGACCTTTGTTAATTTCAATCTACCACCATTCACATGGGCCATTGGCATAAAAATAGGGTTTGAGATAATTATATTTTTTTTCTATTGCAAACATCATTTATGTCTTGAAACTAGGAGTGACAGATAAGAAACACTTACTTTATCCTTCTTCATCCTCCTTAAAGCCAGTCAATAATTTTTTTCCAAGGATGATGTTAACTCCTCTTGAGACACTTCCCTTTGATGATTTTCCCAATTCAAATTTTGTAATGTGCTGCTTTACACTTGCCCTTTTTGGCATAAACTTATATCGAGGATCTTCCTTATAGAAGGCACATATCTCTATGATAGTGTTCGTGGAATTGGTGGTCAGTTTCATCCTAGAAAATAATCCACCTAGTGTAAATTTGATTATTATTATTTTACACAAATATTTTGAAGTTAAAGATGAATGTAGTAAATTTGAGGAGGAAGGAACTCTAGTTGTGGAGAACATTAAGAATCCTTCTGCCAATCCTTTTGATGAGTTTCTTCTTTAGGCTATGTTGGTTACACTCTTGTATTTTAATTTTGGTTTCTTACTTTTTGATGTATTTTTGTGTTATTTATTATCAACTTTTATTTTTTAATAATAATTATTTGTTTATTTTCATTAAGATTATGATGACATTTATAATGTTGTATTTTAATGTTTTATTTTAATATTTTTTATTAGATTTCATTTATATCACACCTTAACAAAATATAGTTACTTCCAAAGCTTTGCCCTGTTTAAAAAAAAAAAAAAATTGTATAAGGTGGCAAGCTATTGAATTTATATAATTTGTGTATATAATTGTACCATTTGACATGGTAAAAAGATGCAATTTGTTTTTGTTATGTAGAACCTAAGAGCCTAGTCTTATAGAAGTCTATAAAAGTGATTGAGCAAAAAAATTTCTTTATGTCCCATTTGAAACTTTCATTTAGACAAGCTCGTTGAATACAATTTGTCTACAGCCCATTATTCTGAGCTAAATTACTTACATCTAAGCCCATCACTACACTTGTAACCATCTTTATGATGGAGAAGCCCAATGCCCATCAAGTGTTTAGTTTAAGTGGCTAGATTTTCACTCTGTGAATACATCCCTCTAGATTGTTGATCATTGGTACAGTAGCCACAATTGCGTTGGCCATTAATTTTTGCTTGATCTTTGTTAATTTTAATCTACCACCCTTCACATGGGCCATTAGCATAAGAATAGTGTTTGAGATAATTGGCTTAACAATAGTGTTTGAGATATGTCTTTCTATTGCATATGTCATTTATGTCTTGAAGCTAGGAATGACGGAAAAGAAACACTTACTTTATCCTTCTTCATCCTCTTCAAAGTTAATCAATAATTTCTTTCCAAGGATGATGTTAACTCCTCTTGAGACACTTCCCTTTGATGATTTTCTCGATTCAAAATTTGCGATGTGTTGCTTTACACTTGCCACTTTTTGCATCTACTTATGTTTAGGATCTTCTCCCTCACAAAACCCTCATAGAAGGCACATATCTCAATGATAGTGTTCCTAGATTTGGTGGCTAGTTTTGTCCTAAAAAATAATCCACCTAGTGTAATTTTGATTATTATTATTTTACACAATTATTTTGATGTTAAAGATGAATGTAGTAAATTTGAGGAGGAAGCAGTTCTGGTTGTAAAGAACATTAAAAATCCATCTATTAGTACTTTTGATGAGTTTCTTCCTTAGGCTTTATTACTTGCACTCTTGTATTTTAATGTTGGTTCTTACTCTTTGTTCTATTTTTATGTTATTTATTATCAACTTTTAAATTTTTAATATTAATAATTTGTTTATTTTGATTTCGATTATGATGGCACTCATAATGTTGAATTTTAATGTTTTATTTTATTATTTTTTTATTAAATTTTATTTATGTCACACCTTAACAGAATATAGTTACTTCCAAAACTTTGCCCCTTTTAAAGAAAAATTGAACAAGGTAGCAAGTTGTTGAATTTATATAATTTGTGTTTGTAATTGTACCATTTGACATGGTAAAAAGATGCAATTTGTTTTTGTTATGCAAAACCTAGCAGCCTAGTCTTATAGATGTCAACTAAAGTGATTGAGCCAACAAATTTTTCTCTATCCCATTTGAAACATTCATTTAAACAAGCTTGTTAAATGTAATTTGTCTATGGCCCATTATTTTGAGCTAAATTACATACATCTAAGCTGATCGCTACACTTGTAACCATCTTTATGATGGAGAAGTTGAATGCCCATCAAGTGTCTAGTATGAGTAGCCAGATCTTAACTCTGTGAAGACATCCCTATAGATTGTTAATCATTGGTATAATAGCCACAATTGCATTGGCCATTAATTTTTGCTTGACCTTTGTTAATTTCAATCTGCCACTCTTCACATGGGTCATTAGCATAAGAACAATGTTTAAGATAATTGGCCTAAGAATAGTATTTGAGATATTATATGTTTTTCTATTGCATACATCATTTATGTCTTGAAGCTGGTAGTGATGGACAAGAAACACTTACTTTATCTTTCTTCTTCCTCTTTAAAGCCACTCAATAATTTCTTTCCAAGGATGATGTTAGCTCCTCTTAAGACACTTCCCTTCGATGATTTTCCTGATTCAAAATTTGTAATGTGCTGCTTTACACTTTTCATTTTTTGCATTTGCTTATGTCGAGGATCTTCTCCCTCACAAAACCCTCATAGAAGGCATATATCTTTATGATAGTGTTCGTGAATTTGGTGACCAGTTTTGTCCTAGAAAATAATCCACCTAGTGTAAATTTGATTATTATTATTTTACGCAATTATTTTGAAGTTAGAGATGAATGTAGTAAATTTAAGGAGAAAGTAGCTTTGGCTGTGGAGAACATTAAGAATCCTTTTGTCACTCCTTTTGATGAGTTTCTTCCTTAGGCTCTATTGGTTACACTCTTGTAATTTATTGTTATTTGTTGTATTTTAATGATGGTTTCTTACTCTTTGTTGTATTTTTGTGTTATTTATTATCAACTTTTAATTTTTTAAAAATAATTATTTGTTTGTTTTGATTAAACTTATGATGGCACTCATAATGTTGTATTTTAATTATTGTTCCCACAGTCTTATATGGGTTGTAATTGTTGTCAACTAAATTTAAGTGTGTAAGAAAGTAAAGACACATGGAAGGGCAAGAAGGTAAAAGCCACATGGAGGGGTAAGAACGTAAAAGTCACATGGAAGGGTAAGACAGTAAATTCGCCGCAAGTAAGCCCTAAGGTTTCATGGAGGAATATATAAAGGTCATCGGAAGACAACAAAAACAGACGATCGGCTATTGAGAAAAACAGACAGAAAACCTACACACACCACCGGCAAGAGAGAGAAACTCGTGAGAAAGGCACACCACCGGCACACCAGCAGTCGGCAACTGAGCAGATCGGCACACCACCAGCACACCAGTGGTCGGCAACTGAGCAGATTGGTGCACCACCGGCACACCAGCAGTCGGCAGTTGAGCAAATTGGCACACCACTGGCACACCAGCAGTCTGCAGCTGAGAGAGATCCGGCTGGGACAGAGGAGATCCGGCTGGGACAGAAAGAGATCCAGCGACGGCGTGAGAGAGATCCGGCTGGGACAGAGGAGATCCGGCCACAGTGTGAGAGAGATCCCGCTGGGATGGTGAGAGATCCGGCAGAAGGAGATCCGGTCGACGGTGAGACAGATCCGGTCAACGGTGACAGATCTGGCAGACGGTGAGACAGATCCGGTCGACGGTGACAGATCCGGCAGACGGTGAGGCAGATCCGGCTGACGGTAACAGATCTAGCAGAAAGAGATCCGGTCGACAGTGAGAGATCCGGCAGAACAGGGACTGGACGGAAAAACAGAAACGTGAGGCGAGCCGTGAGACAAGGAGACGAGTGAGACCATGAAACGGTGAAAGTAGGAGCTGTGTGAAACAACCTAGAGAAGGAATTCGGCGAAGTATCGGAAAGAACTCAATGTATTTCCAGATTTCTTCAAGAGAGGTTAAAGAGCATTGCGGTAAACTTTTAAGCAGCAGTGGAGCAGCCTTTCAATTCAACAGAGGCAAGACAAGCTAGAAGAAGGATAGACACAGTAAGTGATACTCTTTGTATTGTACTTGCTTAGTATTTGCAATAGTGAAAGGAGCAGAGAATTAAGACATCCATTGTAACTAGAATTCTCAAGTATAGTGGATGGTCTCGGTAAGGGAGAGTCCTTACCACTGTGGATGTACGTCACATTGATGGAACCACGTAAATCTCGTGTGTCCTTAATTTGCTTTACATTCTGTGTTTTGAATTGAGTTGTGAATGCAGCTAAAGCATCAGCCAACCCATAACTTAATGAAGGCCTAAACAAGAACATCTGAATTGTCTATTAGGTAAGGTGTTTGAAAGGTGACTTTGGAGACTATTGTGATTAGTAGGTAGCAATAGATCTACCTTAGTTGAGTCTGAGAAAGAGTTCACTTTTAAGAAGAGGTTGAAGTTGTTCACTTACCTACGAATTGCGAATTATGGTGATACTAATTCACCCCCCTCTCAGTATCACAAACTCGTAGATACTAGGGAGAAGTCGGAAACTTCATTAATGTTTTATTTTAATATTTTGCATTAGATTTCATCTATATCACACCTTAATTGAATATAATTACTTCAAAAGCTTTGCCCCCTTTAAAGAAAAATTGAACAAGGTAGCAAGTCATTGAATTTATATAATTTGTGTCTGTAATTGTACCATTTGACATAGTAAAAAGATGCAATTTGTTTTTGTTATGCAGAACCTAGCAGCCTAGTCTTATAGATGTCTATAAAAGTGATTGAGCCAACAAATTTGTCTCTGTCCCGTTTGAAACTTTCATTTAAACAAGCTTGTTGAATGCAATTTGTTTATGGGCCTAAATGTTCTATTTCTTTTTCCTTGCTATGTTAATTTGGTCTCCAAATGTTTCTTGGACAATTGATAAGAAAGAAAAAACTTGATCATACGCTAAGCTAATAACAAAAATTCTGTGTAATATAATGATCCATGTACACTTATAAATTTAGGAAAGCTAACATTTTGAATTACAAATGTGCCCATTTTGATTCACATATTTTTCATGAATCAAAAAGTTGGCCCCAACAAAAGTATGCAAGTATAAAATTTGGACAAAAATTTAGGTCATTTTCTTTCAAGTCAGCAATAATAAATGTATGTATTTTCTTTGGAGATATTTACAACCTTGAAATGTGCTCGATATGATGATATGGCTAAATTACCATCAATTACTTATAGGGGTCCAATGTTTCCATCAGTTCTTCCTATTGATGCATAAAGACATGCATATGGATTTTTTTTTTTTTTTTTTTTGATGCATTCTTGGAAGGTGCTTCTAAATCGGAACTCCTTGGGTGGCTAATCCATTGCTATGCTACAAGAAAAGTTGGCAACTTTTATATATAATTATATTTTAATATCAATATTTTTATATTATATATATATATATATATATATATATATATATAATATTACACATAAATTTTATTAATTTAATTTTAATTAAAATAATTAAATCTATAAAACATTTAATTTTTTTAATTTTTTAATTTAATAACCAATTCTATCACTAAAACTTTAATATTAATTCAAAAAACTCCATATATAGTAAAACTTGAATGCCAAAGAAATGAATGATTGACTTTATACAAATCTTCTTGGCTCCTCTCTTCAGCTCTAAACTAGAAGGTTTTCTGGTGATGATTCTATTTTTGAGCTTCTATTATACAAACAGTATCCAACTTCCTCGATTTACCTTGCATCTACAATGCCACATAGAATGTCAAAAACAAATGCCAACATTCCCTCTAAAATCCCCTCCTTCTTCCCCTCTACACTGCCTCAACGCCATTCTCATTCCATCACTCTTTTGCTACCTTCTCCAAACCACCCATTTCACCACAACATTACCAAAAAGAAAACAAACAACAACAAAAACAGCAAGGAGGGAAATAGAAAATATTTTTGTTATGAAGATACTACCTCAAACGGGCCAAAAGCTTTTAGGTTTTTTTTTCTTGTGTTGGTGAAATAGAATTAAAGGATTTTTGTTGCATGAGCTATTATTAGCAAAATTATAAAGGGGAAAGAAGTGTATATATCCTTTTGTTCTCTCATTCTTCTTACCAAAAGTTTTTTATTTTCCTTCTTCTGTACGGTCAATATCAAATTATGGCATCTATGCTACTTTGGTCATGCTATAAGCAATTGATTTTCACAGTTTTTGAAACTTTTTTTTTTTGGTTGTCTATTTTTTTACTTTAATTTTCAAAATTGGAGGAAGAGTTTTTCCCCAATGTTAGACATCCTTTGATATGGATAATCATTATTGCAGTAGCCACAATTGCATTAGCCATCAATTTTTACTTAACCTTTGTTAATTTCAACTTGCCACCCATTGTGTGGGCCATCAACATAAAAGCAGTGTTTGAGATAATTATATGTTTTTTTGTTGCATACTTGATTTATGTCTTGAAGGTAGTAGTGATGAATAATAAACACTTACTTTATTCTCCTTTGTCCTCCTCCAAGCCACTTTACAATTCCTTTCCATAAGTGGTGTCAGCTACTACTCCTTATACACTTCCCTTTCATGATTCTAAAGATTCAAAATTTATGATGTGTTATTTTACACTTGCCCTTTCTTGCATCTGTCTATCATTGACATCTTTTCCCTTACAAAAGTTATATACCCCTACAATGGTGTTCATGGATTTAGTGGCCAAATTCGTCTTCAAAAACAATCCACCTAGTGTAATTTTGACTATAACTGTTGTATTTGTAGTTATTGTTTTAAGTAAGTATTTTGAAGTTAATGATGAATGTAGAAAAGTTAAGAAGGTAGTAACTTTAAATGTGGAGAACATTTAGAATCCTTCCTTACAATGAGTTTCTTCTTTAGGATCTTTTTATTACACTCTTGTATTTTAATGTTGGTTTCTTAGTTATTGTTGTATTTTTATTTCATTTATTGTTAATTTTTAACATTTTAATAATAATTATTTGTTTATTTTTAATAAGATTATGATGACACTCATAATGCTATATTTTAATGTTTTATTTTAATATTTCTTATTAGATTTCATCTACACTATACCTTGTAGAATACAATTATTTCCAAAACTTTCTCCCCTTTAAAGAAAAATTGAACAAGACAACAAGTTGTTGAATTTGCATAAATTATGTTTATAATTATATCATTTAACATGGTAAAAAGATGCAATCAGTTTTTGTTACACAAAACCTAGCGATCTAGTCTTACAAATGCTTACAAAAGTGATTAAGCTAACAAATGTGTTTGTGTTCCAATTGAAACTTTCATTTTGATAAGCTCATTGAATGCAATTTCTTTGTGGTTCATTATTTTGAGTTGAATTACATGCATCTAAGCCTATCACTACACTTGTAACCATCTTTAAGATGGAGAAGCCCAATGCCCACTAGGTGTTTGGTATGAGTTATCAGATCTTAGCTCCATGAAGTTAAAGTAAATATGATTTTTGTTTTTGGCCTTTAGTGTGGATTTGGTTCAAGTCCAAACTCTTTTCAAAATGTATCATGGGCTTAACCTTTCTTAATAGGCCTACTTACTTGTAAATGGGCTTAGACCTTTGAATTTATATTTACATTACCTTAAAAGGGGTTTGGACAAGACTTCCTTTCAAATTTTTAACATGTGTAGTTAATACCATATATATAAACAAATTACTTTAGACAACTACTATAAATAACTAGTTTATGAATGTTGTTTTAAGAGAGGAGGTAAGACTTTTTTTTTTATCTTTTCTATCCCTCTCTTTACATATACATGTATAATATTAATAATAATAAATTATTTTAAAAAATATATTGTCTTCATAAAAAAATTATTTATTATTCTAAATTACTTCACATAATCATTAGTTTACTTTTAACTTATTATTTTACATTATGGTTCTAAAGAAAATTAATTTGTTATTCTTCATCTAAGTTAAAATGTTTTACAATATTGTAAAAATTTATACGCAAAGGTTTCATATCAAATTAGATAATAAAAAGAATGTTAATGTTCAAATTTGACAAAAAAATTAAATAACCTAATATTTTTGTTATTTTGAACAAGGAAAAATTCCATCTAATAGATGTCCTAATATTGTTTTTCTTTTTTCTTTTAAAAAATAAAATAACTATCAAAATTACATATGTGTTAAATTAGTTGGCTTTAGGCATATGACAATGTATTTAATTTAAAGCAAATTAAAATTAACACATCTTATATAAATTAACTATAATATTTCCATCCTACATTGTTCTAGTAAAGTTCAAAATCCAACTCAAATGGCAAATGGACCCTTTAGATTTGGACAAAGAACAAGCACTTTCCAAATTGGCACCCAATCATGGCCTCATCATCTGATCCCATGCCTCCAGTCGATGAGTTTTCATCAAATATCTATTATGGACTCATCGTATTACACACATGTTTCTACTTCAAATCTTTGTTGATTGATGTATTATTGATTAGAATTAATGTCTGTGTTTAAATTATGCTGAAGAGAGTGGCCTATTAGGAAGCATAATAAAGTTGCCCCATTCAAGTTCTTGGTTCCTCTTATTCATGCTTCTGTTCATCCTCTAGCTGATAATTTTTTTTCTTTCATTTTTGGACTATTCACTACACGTATTTTGAATTTTGATTGTCCAATGTATGACTTTTGTGGGTGATTGAAGTGTTTCAATTTGACTCTCACTATGCCATAGACCTATTTTAAGGGATCAATTATTTATGGCTCTATTGGCTAGCTCATTTGCTCATGGCTTTTACTTGGTGTATCCTTTTTCAAACTAGTTGCTTGTTCTACAATTTTGTTCATTTATTTATTTATTTTTAGAATGTAATTCTTGATTCTAATACTTTTCACTAAATTTTTTTTTACCATATTGTCAATTGTTAAGTAATCACATCAATTGTTCTAGGTGCCTTAATTTTGGTTTAAAACTTTTTTGGGCTATAAGGGGTATCAATTTGTTATTTTTTTTTTTTCTATTTAGGACATATGAAAATCAATCCAGATCAAAAGTGAATGTTTTTCATTTGAAGGATAAATGAGTGAATGGTTAATAGTTACAATTAAAGTAATTGTTACAAACATGATGCCTATACATACAAGTATTTAAAAAGAATAATTGTTACAAGTAGTTTAGGAATATCCTTTCCTATATGCAAAATGATGTTGTTTTAAGCATGTTTAAAGAATGGAATCATTGTAAAGGAATTTGCATTAATGGGGTAAAAGGAGGAGGGGATTTGGGAATTTTTGAGAAATCTCATTAATTAATGTTAATTACAATGCACGTTGTACACAATGCATGTAATTAATAATTTAAAACTTTCAAAATGTCAATGCAATAATTATCTCAATTATAACCCCTATATTGTTCATAAACCTCTTTTATTTCTTTTTCCCTCTTGCATTTTTTTGGGTCTCCAAATGTTTCTCAGACAACTAATAAAAAAAAAATTTAGTAATACACTAAGCTAATCACTAAAATTTCATGCGATATAATGATGCATGTACGCTTATAAATTTAGCAAAGCCAACATTTTGAAAGATAAATGTACCTATTCTAGTTCACATATTTTGTGGGAGTCAAAAAGTCGGCCCTAATAAAAGTATGTGAGTTGAAAATTTGGATGGAACTTAAGGTCACTTATGAATTAGCAATAATAGATGTACATATTTTCTTGAGAGTTATTTGTGACATCAAAGAATGCTAAATAGGATATGACTAAATTACCATCAATTACTTACAAAGGTGTAATGTTTTCATCTAAGCTTCCTATTGGTAGGTTAAGACATACATGTGGTTATAAATTTTTTTTTATTATTTTTAAGATGTAATCTTAGGAGGAGCTTTTTGATTTCTTGATCAGAACTCCTCCAATGGCTAACATAAATTTATTGCCTCCAATGCAATAATGAACATGACATTAACAACTAATCTACTATATGTTATATCAATGGAACTTTAATTAATTGAATAGATAAAAAATAAAACATGATATAAGTACATGAAATAAAATAAAAACAAAGGTCACAAATTAAAATGAAATTGATAATTATGTTATCTATCTAAATTGTAGTAATAATTGAATTTATACACAAGTAATATTATTAATAAGGTGGGCATAAATTATAGTTAAGCAACTAAACACGTTAACATCTCCAACGCAAACATCACCCACTGTCTTTATCACAAAAATCTCTCTTAATCATATTTATACATTATCACTAATAATTTATTTTCTAAGCTTAGTAATGATGATAATCAATATTATATGATATTACAATGATAATTATAGATTCTAGTATCTCTTACAAAAGTTTACAACTAAAAGAAATGTCACTAGATTGGACTAATCAAATACACTAGTGGAGCCCCAAGAAGGCAAAAACTAAATTATATTACAATGTTTGAAAAATTGATGAAAACAAGGTAAAACGAAAAGGAAAAAAAAAAAAAAGGCACTTATGAGATGATAGGCCATGAGAACCAACCTAAAGAGTGGCTGGAGAGCCACCGATCTAAGTGAGGCTTAAATTTGAAGGTAAGGTGGTTAGCGATAGGGGAGTGATACATGGTGTCATGAAATGATGATGTGTCAACAATCAACATGCAGAGCTACCTAGCCTTTTCCTCCATGAAGCAAGGGGGAGGAGCTTTTCCAGTGGTTTGGATCATCTATATGGGTGTTAGATGAGGTAGCGCATGGTCGAACCATCACGGGTCTCAGATGAAGGAGATTAGTAGTCACTTCTAGGGTTTTATTGATCCATAGAGAAAGGGATTCTTGTGATGGTTTTTTTTTTAATGGTTTCTAGGTGTTTTGGGCAGGGCCATCACTTATTGCATTTTGATAGGCTATTTTGCTTCCCTTATTGCTTTTCGTAGTGCTTAAAGTCAATTTGCAATTTTTATTTTATTTATTTATTATTTTTGAGTAAAAAGGGGTTAATTTGCTTGACTAGAAAGAAATTTGCAATCACATCCATTCAAGAGTCTCATCATATTCTTATCATGTTGATAAAGCCTTCCAATAATTGATGTTAATCATCATACTTTAGTGTCATAAGCAAAGAATGTAACTATTAATTTTGAATATTCAAAAGAATGTAGCAATTATCTCAATTGTTATCCTTGTATTATTTCTAAACTTCTTCTATTTCTTTTTCCTTTTTGTGTTTCTTGGACAATTAATAAAAAGGAAAAACTCAATCATATACTAAGCTAATCACTAAACTTCTATGCAATATAATGGTGCATGTGCTCTTATAAATTTAGCAAAGTCAATGTATTGAAATACAAATGTGCCTATTTTGATTTGCATATCTTTTGGAAATCAATATGTTGGTCCTAATGGAAGTATGCAAGAATAAAATTAAATTTAAGATTCAAACTACTTTTATTGCTATTGTTACAAAATAATAAATATACAAAATTTTATTAAATTAAATTAATCACTTATAAAAAATAATTTAACTATTTAAAGTGTTTTTTAACTTTCAATTAATTATTTTTGAAACGAATTGGACTTGTTTATAGGGCTAACTAATGATAATTATGCACATGATCATGATCCTGCAATTTAATAGAAAATTATGATTGAATCAACTAGTCCAATTGATACAAATTAGCAAATAATGTAATTAAAATTTTTTGTCACATACGAATGATACGCAAATGTTCAACTTAATCATCATTATTATACATTTTAGGCAAAATTTAAAATTTTTCCATTAAGTTTGTTTGTTTTTTAATTACATTTAGCATTTTTTTTCTTAGATTTTTATATTACACTTAATACATTTATTTCATCAATATTTTATATAAATTTTCATTAATTATTCATTATTTTTGTGACATAATATTTAATACATGTATTATATTTGTCAAATCAAAAATTAGGTCAACAATGACATTACATTATTTTTAAAATAAAAAAATTCTGAAAATTAGAAATTAAATTAAAAAACTTACAAAAATTTTAAAAATAAAAAAAATTATGATATTAGAAATTAATCTTGATAAATAGAAATTTTTTTAAAATAATTCTTTAAATAAAAAAATATAAAATATAATTTAATTTTTAAGAATTTCAAAAAATTAGAAATTAATTTTAAAAATAGAGAAAATTCTAAATTAAATTTTGTAAATAAAAAATTTTGAAGATAGAAATAAATTTTGAAAAAAAAATAAAAAACAATTCTTAAACTTTTTAAAAAAAAGTTTGAAAATCTTCTAAAAATATAAATTAATTTTGAAAAATTATGAAAATAATTTTAAAAAATTCATAAAAATAAAAATTAATTTTAAAAAATTCTAATGCTTGCTTCACCGTCATTGACTCAAGCAAAATATCTACTTGGTGAACACCTTATACTCTTTCTCCAAGAATACCTAAGATAATGTCACCACCATGTTCTCAAATCTCTCCATCTCCTCCTCCAACTCCTCATAATTTCCTTGATATCCTCTGCTGCCATGCCACATCCACCTCCTCCTATGTTATTAAGTTAGCTATAACCACGATTCACAAACTTATTGATAGTTGATTCTTATTGCTTAATCATTAAATTTAAAAGAAATATTATTTTTCTCTTATTGATAATCCATTTGGAATATATTAAAATTTATATTTGGTATCACTCTATATTTGTTAGATTAGTTCATGTTGCCTAGAATGGGGTCATGTCACTATTATTTTAGATTAACATAAACAAAATTAATTTTATTTTTATAATTTCTTCAATATTTTTATGAATTTTTCAATTTCAATATCTATTTTTAAAAAAATTTTCCTCTATTTAGAAGTTTTTTCTAATTTTCAAAATTCTTATCTAATTTTTAAAAAATTTTATTTTTTTTATTTTTTCTAAATTTTAAAATTAATTTAGAATTTATTTTTATTTTTAAAATTATTTTTTTTTCAATTTTTTCTATTTTCAAAAAATTAATGTGAATTTTTATCTGATCTTCAAAATTAAATTAAATTTTCAAAATTTTTCATACTTTTTAAAAACTACATTCTATTTTTCAAATTAAAATCTATTTTTGAAAATGCTTTTATAAAATTATATTATTATATCATTACAAAATTATTTAACTCAATAAAATTTAGAATATGTGACACGACGTAAATTAACTTATAAAAATGATATTAAGAACTAACAAAAAAAATTAATGAAAATTTGTAATAAGTGTAATTATATGTGTGTGTGTGTGTGTGTGTATTAAAAAAAGATAAGTAAAAATTGTAGGTTAAATTTTATTTATTTACCTACTTTTTATGAGTTTTGATGTTATTCTTATATTAAAAATTTGTGAGTCTTACATTTTTTTATAATAATAATAATTATATCAGTCTAATATTTTTTAGTATAAAATATAACCCTTTCAGATTATATAATATTTATATTTCTTGATGTGAGAGTGTAAAATAGAGATAATATAATAACTATCCATTTATCTTATATAAGACATGGAATTAATTATTGGGAGTCTATTATTTTGTATATTCATATTTCATGTCTAAATCAATTTCATTTATTAATGAAACACAAGGGTAGTTTCACATGAATTTAACAAAAAAGGGTTTTTTTTTTCCTATTTAACAAAAAAGGGTACAAAACATGTGACTTTTAGTTCTTTACAACAACTTGCATTGAAAATTTAATTTTTGATTGTTGAAAATAGCCAAATTTTCTGTTTCTTATTTTTGCTATGAATAACATGTACACATACATACAAAAGAATTTCAAAAAAAAGAAAAACTTAAGTGACAAACTTTATATTTTTATTAAAAATTTTATTTAGTTATAATTTATACAATAAAAAAATATATATTTTTTTATTTTCATAAATCGCATGATCTTTTTTTTTTAAATTAAAATCAAAGTTTTAGAAACTAAAAAATTTAAATATTTAAAATTTAATAATTAATTCTATTATCTTAATCAGAGTTGAATTAATAAAATTATTATTTAATATTAAATATATATATATATATATATATATAATAATGTAACTTTTATTTTTTAAAAAATTAAAATATAAAAAAAATTATTTTCTTAATTTTTTCACAAATTTTTAAATTTAATTGAATCAAAAAAATTGTGATTATCTTATTAATTTACAATCCAACCAGTCAGTTTATTGGTTTAATCATCAATTTTTAGAACTAATAATTTTCAGAGTAATTTAAAACAAGTCAAAGTCTAGTTTTTAAGATTAGTTTAGCAATTTTCAACCTTGATTAAAATTTGAAATTTAAGTTATTAGTTATTGAAATATTTTACCTTTTAATATAGATGTATACTTGCAAATTTTGTAATAATAAATTTGAAGCCTAAAGAATGGTAAGATTTGTGTTTAGTGACTTCAATACCACAAATATCCTAATTAAAGATCAAACTCCCACCCGTCTTTCCCCAGCTTTTGAAGGGCTAACATTGGATTGGTCTCAATAATAATATCCCCAAATCTCCTCCCCACGCAACTTGCAAAGCCATACAATTATCTCTTGAGTTAAAGATCTATCTACTGAACTCATTTCTAGAAAGACCCCCAAAACTAGCCAAACTAGGAGCTCCTTTATCAAAACTATCAACATTAATTTTCAAGATCATTGGTGGAGAAGGTTGCCAACATGTTAAATTAGAATTAGGTACCATAACTTGCCTGACCTTGCCGCATATACTCTTCTTGCCCAACATTAGAAATTTCTATTGCTCGTCTTTTCACACACTTTGCAATCTCCAAAGGGACACAGTGATCTCCAAAAAAAAATACTAGCATTTTGCCGACTCCAAAGCTACCACAAAGTCAAGATAAAAACCACTTGGAAGGAGCAATTCCAAGTAGGCACAACCATTACCCTAGAGTAGCAACCTTTTTGGACCAAATCTTTAAAAGACCCTGAATTATGAAACTCAAAATTAATCAATGGAAATATAATGCTCCAGATATTATTGGTGGGAACAATGTGGAAAAGTAAGGAATAATTAAGGTGTTTCGCTTTTTTTGTGCCAAAAAATAGTTTATTACCTTTTATTCCTCAAAAATAAAAAAAGCTTTTTTCAATCTATTGGTAAGAAGATATAAATCCTGCTTACAAAAATTAAGTAGCCATTGTCATTTTGTCTAGAGCTAGTCTGTCCGAGTGACCCTTTTCATGACAGGCCTAATTCGCCTTTGGACTCTAGCAAGCTCCAGTCTCTTGCATAAGGCACAATCTGCTTCAATTCCCCATGGCCAATTGGTCTACATTAACACCTCATATTTAATACGTAACCCTTTATAGCTGTGGCTAGTCCTAATGTTACCAGGGTGACTACCATTTGTTTTTTTAGGAGAAGTAGGATGCTTATGGAATGGTAGATACCACTTATTACAACTTGAGAACTTGACTTATTTAACAAACATTGGAAGCAGATCCAACAGAGCCAAAAATTACTGGTTGTTCAATAATAATTCAAGATATGTTTGACTCCATATTTTAACAAGGACATCTAAAGCAGGGGAGAGACTGAGGTTTGATAAAGGATAAAATTTTTGTAAATCTCAATATTTTGTTTCCATAATTGAGGTGGATGAAAGCACCCCTTGTCAAATGTCAACGGTGACTATAATGCCATTTCCTCCGGTCAACCAATGCTGCATTAGTGTTTTTATTGGATTGTCGTCAAATGTTTAGCTCATTCTTCGAACTCCTATCTGCCGAGTTCCCCATCTCTGGTTCAGGGCTTCCTGCAGCATTGGCCTTCTGTAGGTAAGTCATTAAGCTTTAGGGAAACTAAAGCAAAAACATTGAAGTCAAATTTTTTCCTGACTTGGCTTTTTACACCCATCATTTATTCTTCTAGATATGTTAGTTTTTCACCTTTGTGTTAGTTTCTTGAGTGCAACTTGCTTTTGTCTTGTCTAGCTTCAGATGGATTTTGGGCCATTAAATTTTATATTATGGTCAATGTGATTGCTAATTATACTAAAGCATTTGGGCTTTCCTACTTTCGTTTGCTTTTCTTTTCTAGATGAGGACCAATCCTTTACTTACGGGTCTTTTGGGCCTCTTAATGAATCTCACTATCATTAATAGCTTGGAAGTTCTAGATAAAGATGTATATATGACGTTTACTCTAGTTTTGTATATATGACGTTTACTCTTGTTATCTTTTATTGTAATTTTTACAATTTTAGTAATAAGTTATTTTAAATTTACTAAAAAGTAAAATTAATCATATTTGAATAAAAAAATAACTAATTTGAGTAATTCATATTTTATTTTAATTGTTATTCAAATTCAACATTTAACTTAATTTATATAATTTAAATATTAGGTTACTTGACATTCAAGAAAAGTAAAAAATTGATATTTTTCAATACATAACTTAAGATTGTAGAAATTGTATAAATCAATTCAAAAATTATTCAAATTTTAAATCTTGTATTGTAAATTTTGCAATTTGAGTAGAAGATTACTCCAAATTTACTAAAAATTAGAATTGATTATATTGGAATAAAAAAATGACTATTTTAAGCAATTTTTTATTCTAATTGTTATTCAAATTTATATTTGTTTTATGTTACTCATTCAATTTAAGTAACAAGCTAACCAACATTCAAAAAATGTAAAAAATGACATTTTTTAATATAAAACCCTGGTTGTTCTCACAGCCTTATATGGGTTGTAATTGTTGTCAACTAGATTTAAGTGTGCAAGAAAATAAAGTCACATGGAAGGACAAGAAGGTAAAAGCCACATAAAGGGGCAAGAGCGTAAAAGCCACATGGAAGGGTAAGGCAGTGAATTCGCCGCAAGTAAGCCCTATTAGGATGTCATGGAGGAGTATATAAAGGTCATTGGAAGACAACAAAAATAGTCGGGTAATTGAGAAAAACGGATAGAAAACCTAGACAAACAGCTGATCAAAGAGAGAAGCCATTGGAAGAGAGAGAAAAATTATATACGGTAAAATCAGAGTGGACGGCGAAGGAGAAGAAAAACCCAACGGCCAAATAAGGGACACCATCGGTAAGAGAGAGAAACCCGTGAGGAGCGGCACACCACCGGCACACCAATGGTCGACGGTGAGAGATCTGGCAGAATAGGGGCTGGATGATGAGACCAGAAAGATCTGGCTGGACAGTGAGAGAAACCTGGCTGGACGGTGAGAGAGATCCGACTAAACGGTGAAAGATCTGGCTGGACAGCGTGAGACCAAAATGTGTGGCTGGACAGTGAGAGAGATCTGGCTGAACGGTGAGAGATCTGGCTATACGGCATGAGACTAGAACGTGTGGCTAAACGGTGAGAGAGATCCTGACTAAACGGTGAGAGATTCGGTTGGACGGCGTGAGACCAGAACGTGTGGCTAGACGGTGAGAGAGATCTGGCTGAATGGTGAGAGATCCAGCTGGACGGCGTGAGACCAGAACATGCGTCGGCGTGAGACCAGAAACGTGCGTAAGGCGTGAGACCAGCAAAGGGTGCAAACCAGAAATGTGCGTGAGACGTGGAACGGCAAACCAGAAACGTGAGGCGAGTCATGAGATAAGGAGACGGGTGAGACCATGAGATGGTGAAAGTAAGAGCTGTGTGAGACAACCTAGAGAAGGAATTCGGCGAAGCATTAGAAAGAACTCAACGTATTTCTAAATTTCTTCAAGAAAGGTTAGAGAGCGTTGCGGTGAACTTCTAAGCGGCAGTGGAGTAGCCTTTCAATTCAACAGAGGCAAGACAAGTTAGAAGAAGGGTAGACACAGTAAGTGACACTCTATATATTGTACTTGCTTAGTATTTGCAATAGTGAAAGGAGCAGAGGATTAAGACATCTATTGTAACTGGATTTCTCAAGTATAGTGGATAGTCTCGATAAAGGAGAATCCCTACCACCGTGGATGTATGTCACGTTGATGGAACCACATAAATCTCGTGTGTCCTTAATTTGCTTTACGTTCTGTGTTTTGAATTGAGTTGTGAATGCAGGTAAAGTATCAGCCAACCCATAACCTAATGAAGGCCTAAACAAGAACATCCGAATTGTCTATTAGGTAAGGTGTTTGAAAGGTGACTTTGGAGACTATTGTGATTAGTAGGTAGCAATAGATCTACCTTAGTCAAGTTTGAGAAAGAGTTCGCTTTTAAGAAGAGGTTGAAGTTGTTCACTTATCTGCGAATTGCGAATTGTGGTGATACTAATTCACCCCCCTCTCAGTATCACAAACTAATAGATCCTAGGAAGAAGTTGGGAACTTCAATTGGTATCAGAGCACAGGTTCACCAGTTTGAAGCTTAACAGCTTGGTGTACTAGTTTGAAGGGATCTAGAAGTTTGACTTGTTCAGCATATTGAGAAATGGAAGCCGGTACCAGCACTAGCACCACTTACAACAAGAAGGTTCCAATCTTTAACGGAACTAACTATCATATATGGAGAGCAAGAATGCAAGTAGTATTTGCAACCATGGGCATGAATGTGGTGAAATGCGTACAGGAGGGTTTTGTGGCTCTGGAAGAAGGTAAAGACCCAACCTTATAGGAGTTAAGGCAATTTAAGATAAATGGGAAGGCCTCAAATGTCATCATTTCAGCATTGACAGATGCTGAGTATGCTAAAGTTATTAAATGCAAATCTGCCAAGGAGATATGGGACAGATTATAGAAAGTCTATGAAGGTGATGGCAGAATGAAGGAGGCTAAGCTTCAAGTGTTCAAGGAGAGATATGAATCTTTCAGAATGCAGAAGAATGAGACAGTTCAAGAGTTCTTCATCAGGGTTATTGACACTGTAAACGACCTAAGAAGTCATGGGAAGAACAAGAAGGACTCATCGATTGTGAAGAAAATTCTGAAAATTCTGTCTGAGAGGTTTGCCTCATAGGTGGCAGCCATAGAGGAGAGTAGAGATCTCAATTCTATGTCTTTGCATGATCTTCAGTGCAATCTCATTACATATGAGATGAGAATAAAGTCAACTAAGAGCTCATCAACGTCAAAGGTATTAAAGGAGGCAGCTTTCAAAGCTATGAAACACTTGAAGATAAAAGAAAAGGAAGAATCATCCAGTGAGGATAATGATGATGATGAGAAAGAAAGCGAAGGTGAAGTATTGGCTTACTTCACAAGGAAATTCAAAAAGGGGTCTAAGAAGGGAAAAGGACAGTTGTCCTTGAGATGTTATCGTTATGGGCAGACTGGACACTTTGCTTCTCAGTGCAAAGTGAAACTTGATGATGAAGATAAGGATGGTGATGATGAGTAGAATTCAAGATGGAGAAGATCATCATTCAAATCAAAGAAGTCCAGTAAGAAGATTGCCAACCCACAGAGGAAGACGAGAGGCTCATTCAAGAGTTATATGAGTTAGACAAAAGAAGCTGATGAGGAGGAAGATGAAGACTCATCAGATGAGTATGTCTTTATGGCATCAACACAAGGTGATAGCTCAACCTCTGAAGAGGAAGAGGAAGTTGATGAAGAAGAGCTAGATCTTGAAGCTGAGCTGGAAGTAGCTTCAAAAGAGATAATCAGAAGGGGCAAAACCATAAGAAGGTTGGAGGCCCATATAAAACAAGTTAAAGCAAAGTCTGAGGAAGTTGAAAGTCAAAACGATGAAATAAGGGTTGAGCATATTGACTTGAAGAGAAGATTTGAGGAATAAATCAAAATATGTGAAGACCTTACAATAGAGTTTGGCTCAAGGGCTTCAAAAATTGAATAAATGGAGAAAGAGTTGTTGAGACTTCAACAACAACTCAAAAGTAACAAAGAGAACTTGCAGAAGCTTGAAATGATAGGAGAAACAAGTTCTGAAAAAGGAGAGAAAAATGTAGAGAAAGTGCAGCAATCTGAGGCTGCATTGGCTAAAGAAAATAAGAATGTGTCACAGAAGTTGAAAGAGAAGGTTGTGACTCAGAAGAAGATAGCTGAGAATAAAGAAGATCTGAAGAAGCAACCTAGGGTGGCAAACAAGAAGGAAGAAAAGAAAGTCAACTAGCAGAGGGCTACGGCTGAACAGAAGAAGGAGAAGAAGGTGACTGAAATGAAAGTCACACAAGCAAAGAAGCCAGCTACTTTGCCTACAAAGCAAGTGATGAATTGAAGAAGACAAGCTGTGATCAGACCTAAGAAGAGGTAGTTTCAAGGTCATTGCCTTTATTGTGGAGTTTGGGGTCATAAGGCGAGTAACTGCTGGTGGAGAAGGCCAGTATATGTCTCCAACTTGAGAAGATACGATACTGCATACAGGGGGAAACAATACAGAATTCAGAAGAGAACACTTATCGTGAGTTCTTGCATATACTGTAAAAGGTAAGGACACGCTGACAAGGATTGTTGGTGGAAACCCAAACCAGTGGTTTCAAAGAACAAGTTTGCTATATTGGCAAACTTGGAATAGTGTGAAAGGTGCGGGCAGGATGGCCATAATGCCAAGAGATACATGACACTTCTCCCTGAGGAAGAGAAGGCACTCAATGGCACAGTGGAAACAAGCGGTGTAGTCAAAGCTGAGAAAAAAGGGAAAGCTATCTTCCAGCCAGTTCAAAAGAAGGAATATAAAGCTAAAAGGGAGGTGGCTAATATAGCTAAAATTGCTCTCAAAGCTGACTGCAAGGATAAGCAGTGGATCCTTGATAGTGGATGCACTTCGCACATGACGGGAGACAAGAGTAAATTATCAAAGCTAAACAAATCAAGAGAAGGCAGAGTCAAGTTTGACAATGATGATTCACTTAACATCAATGGTCAGGGGTCAGTAAAGATTGGAAGAGGAAAGCTGAAAGATATTCTGCACGTTGAAGGACTCAGATATAATTTAGCATCTGTTAGTCAACTATACAATGAAGACCATAAGGTAATATTCACAAAAACAGGTTGCCAAGTAAAGAGTAAAGAAGGCAATACTATTGCAGCTGGGAAGAGAACAGTTAGAAATTTATATGTGATTGATGAGGACAAGACAAGCAGTTGTTTACTCACCAAAGAAGAAGAAAATCAACTCTGGTATAGGAGGCTGGGACACTTATCACAGAAGAACATGAGGAAGCTGACCACTACTCATGCAATCAAAGATATTCCCGACCTCAGGAGAGAGAGAAAGTATGTTTGCTCAGCATGCTCTAAAGGAAAACATGTGAGAAAGTAGTATAAGACCAAAGAGTTCAGTTCTGAAGCAGTGCTTGACATCATGCATACTGATTTGTGTGGGCCAATGAGAATAAAAGGGTTGAATGGTAAGAGGTACTTCGTCTTGTTTGTTGATGATTATTCCAGAAAGACCTGCATCATGCACCTCAAACACAAGTCAGAAGTTCTGAATTGCTTTAAGAGATACAGAAAATTGGCTGAAAATGAGCGTGGAAGGAAGATCAAAATATTGAGGTTAGATCAAGGCACTGAATTTACAAATGAAGCTTTTGAAGATTACCTTGAGAAGCATGATATTCACCATCAGATGGCAGCAGCGAGAACACCTCAATAGAACGGGGTGGTAGAGGAAGAATAGAGCTGTGGTTGAAATGGCAAGAACTCTACTACTTGAATCCAAGCTTCACACAAGATTTTGGACAGAAGCAACATTTACAGCCGTGCACTTACTGAACAGAGTTCTACTAAAACCCAATACTAATAAGACTCCATATGAGCTATAGAGTGGGAAGAAGACAACAGCCAAGTATCTCAGAGTCTTTGGCAGCCCATGTTTTGTGAAGAACAAGGAGCAAAACTTGGGAAAATTCAACGCTAGGTCTAATGAAGGCATCTTTGTGGGATACTCAACAAAAACAAAAGGTTACAGAGTTTTCCTACATAAGCTAGGAAAAGTGATCACTTCCAGTGATGTGAGAATAGATGAGAACTGGAAAACAATGCAGAATGGAGAAGCTAAGGACAATGAAGAAGATGACTTCAATATAGATGAAGAATCAGACCAACCTGAAGAAAAGGAACAAGAAGTAAGTTCAAACTCAGAGAAGAGTGAGTCTGAAGATGAAGAAAGAGATCCTCTTGCAACTAAGACGGTGCAAGAAAGAAGGACAAAGAAAACATGGACCAGTGCTCATCAAGGAGATCAAATCATAGGTGACCCATCAGCAGGAGTTACAACAAGAAGAAGAATTGTGAGAGCTACTGCTCTACTCTCACAAGTTGAACCTAAATTTGTTAAAGAGGCTATTCAAGACAAAGCCTGGGTCAAAGCTATTAATGAGGAGTTAGATCAAATTGAGAAGAATGATACATGGGAGCTGGTTCCAAGACCCACTAATAAGAATGTCATAGGAATAAAGTGGGTGTTTAAGAATAAACACAATGAAGATGGCAAGGCGGTGAGGAACAAGGCCAGGCTGGTTTGCAAAGGCTACACTCAGATAGAAGGAGTAGATGTTAATGAAACTTTTACACCAGTAGTAAGGTTAGAAACTATCAGAATGTTCTTAACTTTGGTAGCACACAAGAGGTATAAAGTCTATCAGATGGATGTGAAATCTGCCTTTCTGAATGGGCTCCTAAAAGAAGAAGTGTATATTGAATAACCCAATGGAGTACAAATCAGTGAGGATGAGACACATGTGTGTAAGCTGAAGAAAGCCTTGTATGGTCTTAAGTAAGCTCCAAGAGCATGGTACAGTAGGCTGGATGCGTACTTGAGAAGGTTGAACTTCAGAAGAGGAACGGTTGATAATAACCTGTATGTGTTCAACTCAGAGAAAGGCCAGCTGATAACCATAGTATATGTAGATGACATCATCTTTAGAGGGGATCACTCTAAGCTATGCCAAGATTTTGCATAGAAGATGAGTGAGGAATTTGAGATGTCATTGATTAGAGAAATGACGTACTTTCTTGGATTACAGATAAAGCAGTGTGAAGAAGGTATCTTTATTTCTCAGATGAAGTATGCCAAAGAGATGCTGAAAAGGTTTGGCATGGAGGATAGTAGATCTGTCAGTACCCCTATGACAGTGGGCTACAAGTTAACAAAAGATCAAGAGGGAAGGAGTACAAGCCTTACAGAGTATAGGAAGATGATAGGGAGCTTTCTGTACCTTACGACATGAAGGCCTGATCTTATGCAAGCTGTATGTGCTGCCAACAGATTCCAAGCTGATCCTAAGGAGTCTCATGTGTTGGCAGTGAAAAGAATCCTAAGGTACCTCAAAAGAATATTGGAAATGGGCTTATGGTATCTAGCCATGGATTCTGTTAAACTACAAGCATACACTAATGCAGACTAGGCAGGAAGTATAGATGATAGAAAATCAACCAGTGACTGTAACTTCTATTTGGGTTCAAAGTGTGTTGCATGGTTAAGTAAAAAGCAAAACAGTGTTGCTTTGAGCACAACTGAGGCTGAGTATATGGTTGCTTGTGCAACATGTACACAGGTGATATGGATGCTAAGACAATTGGCAGACTTGGGTGTCGAAATGAAGTTACCAGTGAGTGTACTTTGTGATAATCAAAGTACTATTGATTTCAGCAAGAATCCGGTTCAACATTCGAGGAGCAAGCATATTGACATCTGGTATCACTTCATCAAAGATCAAGTGGAACAGGGTACAATTCAGTTGGAGTATGTTGGTACTAAAAATTAAATTTCAGATATTCTAATTAAACCTCTGTCCACAGAGCTGTTTGAAAAGCACAAATTGAGTCTATCTATGCAAATGCCTCCTCAAGCCTGAAGTTCAAGTGAATCCTCCATCTCCACTTTGCGAGTTTTTCAGATTTGTAATTGGTTGGATTGAAACTGCTGTATAGTGTGCATATTTAGGGGGAGTTGAAACTGTTGTATAGTGGTTTTTGCTATGAGTGTTGCCAACAATTACAAAGGAGGAGATTGTTGTTCTCACAACCTTGTATGGGTTGTAATTGTTGTCAACTAGGTCTAAGTGTGCAAGAAAGTAAAGCCACATGGAAGGGCAAGAAGGTAAAAGCCACATAGAGGGGCAAGAACATAAAAGTCACATGGAAGGGCAAGGCAATAAATTCGCTGCAAGTAAGCCCTATTATGGTGTCATGGAGGAGTATATAAAGGCCATTGGAAGACAACAAAAATAGTCGGGCAATTGAGAAAAACGGAAAGAAAACCTAGACAAACAGCTAATCAAAGAGAGAAGCCGTTGGAAGAGAGAGAAAAATTATATATGGCAAAATCAAAGTGGACGGCGAAGAAGAAGAAAAACCTGACGACTAAATAAGGGACACCATCGGCAAGAGAGAGAAACCCGTGAGGAGCGGCACACCAGTGGTCGACGGTGAGAGATCTGGCAGAACAGGGGCTGGACGGTGAGACCAGAAAGATCTGGCTAGACGGTGAGAGAAACCTGGCTGGACGGTGAGAGAGATCTGGCTGGACAGCATGAGACTAGAATGTGTGGCTGGACAGTGAGAGAGATCTAGCTGAACGGTGAGAGATCCGGCTGGACGGCGTAGACCAGAATGTATGGCTGGACAGTGAGAGAAATTCGGCTAAACGGTGAGAGATCCAGTTGGACGGTGTGATTCAAGAACATGTGGCTGGACAGTGAGAGAGATCCGGCTGAACGGTGAGAGATTCGGCTGGACGGCATGAGACCAGAACGTGCGTCGGTGTGAGACCAGAAACGTGCGTGAGGCGTGAGACTAGCAAAGGGTGCAAACTAGAAACGTGCGTGAGACGTGGAACGGCAAACCAGAAATGTGAGGCAAGCCGTGAGATAAGGAGACGGGTGAGACCGTGAGATGGTGAAAATAGGAGCTGTGTGAGACAACCTAGAGAAGGAATTCGGTGAAGCATCGGAAAGAACTCAACGTATTTTCATATTTCTTCAAGAAAGGTTAGAGAGCGTTGCGGTGAACTTCTAAGCGGTAGTGGAGCAGCCTTTCAATTCAACAGAGGCAAGACAAGTTAGAAGAAGGGTAGACACAGTAAGTAACACTCTTTGTATTGTACTTGTTTAGTATTTGCAATAGTGAAAGGAGTAGAGAATTAAGACATCCATTGTAACTGGATTTCTCAAGTATAGTGGATAGTCTCGGTAAAGGAAAATCCCTACCACCGTGGATGTACGTCACGTTGACGGAACTACGTAAATTTCGTGTGTCCTTAATTTGCTTTATGTTCTGTGTTTTGAATTGAGTTGTGAATGCAGTTAAAGTATCAGCCAACCCATAACCTAACGAAGGCCTAAACAAGAACATCTGAATTGTCTATTAGGCAAGGTGTCTAAAAGGTGACTTTGGGGACTATTGTGATTAGTAGGTAGCAATAAATCTACCTTAGTCGAGTTTGAGAAAGAGTTCGCTTTTAAGAAGAGGTTGAAGTTGTTCACTTACCTGCGAATTGCAAATTATGGTGATACTGATTCACCCCCCTCTTAGTATCACAAACTAGCAGATCTTAGGGAGAAGTCGGGAACTTTAACCCCAAATTTTAGTTTCTACTTAAATGAAACAAAATCTTATTCAAATTTACAATCTTTTACTGTAATTTTTGAAATTTTACTAAAAGGTTATTCTTAATTTACTAAAAAGTAAAATAAACCCTATTTGAGTAAAAAAAAAACCAATTTGACTAATTTATACTCTATTTTAATTGTTATTCAAATATAATGTCATTTTACTTAATTTATTTACAAAAATCAATCCAAATATTATTTAAATTTAAAATCCTTTATATAATACCTATAATTTAATTAAAAGTTACTCCAAATTCACCAAAAAAAAAAGTAAAATATATTATATTTGAAAAAAAAATGACTGATATAAGTAATTACTTTTCTAATTTTAATTGTTATTCAAATTTAAATTCTTTTTATTTTATTGATGCAATTTAAATAATAAATTACTCAATATTTGGGAAAAGTGAAAAACAACATTTTTAGATACAAAACTTTAAATTTTAATAGCTATGTTAATCAAACCACTTGTTATTCAAATTTTTAATCTTTTCTTGCAATTTCTACAATTTTAAGAAAACGTTATTCTAAATTTACAAAATAATAAAATATGCTTTATTTAAACAAAAAAAAATGAACAATTTGAGTTATTCATGGTCTTCTCTAATTGTTATTTAAATTTAATATATTTTTATATAATTTACACGATTTAATTGTTAAGTTACGCAACATTCATGAAAATGTAAAGAAAGAAATTTATTAACACAAATATTTTATTGAAATTTTGACAATTTTAATGTAAGATTACTCTAAATTCACCAAAATATAAAATAGATTTAAGTAATTTATTTTCTATTTCAACTATTTTTCAAGTTTAATTTTTTTTTTGTATAATTAGATTACTTAAGATTCATGAAAAAGTATAAAATGATAATTTTTAATATAAATATTAAGATTATAGTAATTATATAAATTAATCTCAATGTTATTGAAATTTAAAATTTATTAATGAAATATTAGCAATTTTAGTAAAATTCATTAAAAAGTAAAATTGATTAAATTTGAATATAACATAGCTAATTTAAGTAATCACATTTTTTTATTCTAACAATTATCCAAGTTTAATTTTTTTTTATATTGTTTATACAATTTAAGTAATAGGTTAATCAACTTTCAAGAAAATTAAAAAATGATATTTTTGAATACAATATCCTAAATTTTAGAAGTTATTTAAATAAAACAAATATTATTCAAATTTAAAATCATTTATTTTAATTTCTAAGTTTTTAGTCAAAAGTTATTTAAAATTTACTAAAAGGTAAAATAGATACAATTTGAAATAAAAAAGGACTAATTTATGTAATTTTATTTTTTAATTTATTTGTTATTCAAATTTAACATATTGATACATAATTTACGCAACTTTGGTATTGGATTACCCGATTAACATTAAAATATAAAAATCAACATTTTTGAATGCAAAACTCAAGATTAAATTCTTTTTACCTAAAAAAGATCATATTTGAATTAAAAAATAACTTATTTAAGTAATTACATTTTTTTATTCTATTTGTTATTTAAATTTAAATTTTTTTTATATTATGTATGCATTTTAAGTAATTGGTTAATCAATATTCAAGAAGTAAAAATGACATTTTTAAGTTCAAAGCCCCCGATTTTTATAACTATTTAAATCCAATTAAATATTATTCAAATTTACAATCTTTTAATATAAATTATACAATTTTAAGAAAAAGTCACTTTAAATTCACTAAAAAAATAATAGATTTTATTTGAATAAAAAATGACCAAAGTGAGTAATTTATGATCTATTCTAATTGTGATTCAAATTTAATATATTTTTATATAATTTACATAATTTAAGTGTACATTTATAAAAAAGTAAAAAAAAAGAAGGGACATTTTTTAATACAAAATGTGAGAATTTAGTAATTATATAATCAAATCAATGTCATTCAAATTTAAAATCTTTTACTATAAATTTTACAATTTCAATAAAAGATTACTCCAAATTCACTAAAAATAAAAATAAATCATATTTAACCATTATTCTAATTTGAATTCTTTTTGAATTATTTACACAATTTAAGTAACAGGTTATTCAATGTTCAAGAAAAGTAAAACATAAAATTTTTGAATACAAAACCCTAGATTATGGTAGCTATTTAAATTAAACCAAATGTTATTCAAATTGAAAATATTTCTACAATTTCTACAATTTTTAAATACCAAATGTTAACATTTTTGAATTTTTTTATTGTAATTTTTATAATTTAAGTAAAAGGTTATTCCCAATTGACTAAAAAGAAAAATAGAAAATATTTGAAAAAAAAATAATTGATTTAAATAATTGCATTTTTCATTCTAATTGTTATACAAATTTAAAATCTTTTTATATTTTTTTAAGCATTTTAAATAATAAGTTAGTCAACATTTAAGAAAAGTGAAAAAAAAATGACATTTATGAATATAAAACTCTAAATTTTAGTAATTACTTAAATCTAACTAAATGTTATTTAAATTTAAAATCCTTTCTTGTAATTTTTGTAATTTCAAAAAAACATTATTCTAAATTCACCAAAAAATAAAATTTATCATATTTGAATAAAAAATGATTGATTAAAATAATTATGCTTTATTCTAACCATAAATCAAATTTAAAGTCTCTTTACATAATTTATACACTTTAGGTATTAGATTTGAAGTTCTCGACTTCTCCCTAAAATCTACTAGTTTGTGATACTGAGAGGGGGGTGAATCAGTATCACCACAATTCGCAATTTTCAGGTAAGTGAATACTTCAACCTCTTCTTAAAAGCGAACTCTTTCTCAGACTCGACTAAGGTAGATCTATTACTACCTACTAATCACAATAGTCCCCAAAGTCACCTTTTAAACACCTTGCCTAATAGACAATTCAGATGTTCTTATTTAGGCTTTCGTTAGGTTATCGGTTGGCTGATACTTTAGCTACATTCACAACTCAATTCAAAACACAGAGTGTAAAGCAAATTAAGGACACACGAGATTTATGTGGTTCCGTCAATGTGACGTACATCCACGGTGGTAGGGACTCTCCCTTACCGAGACCATCCACTATACGTGAGAATTCCAGTTACAATGGATGGCTTAATTCTCTGCTCCTTTCGCTATTACAAATACTAAGTAAGTACAATACAAAGAGTGTCACTTACTGTGTCTACCCTTCTTCTAGCTTGTCTTGCCTCTGTTGAATTGAAAGGCTGCTCCACTGCCGCTCAGAAGTTCACCGCAACGCTCTTTATCCTCTCTTGAAGAAATTTGGAAATATGTTGAGTTCTTTCTGATGCTTCGCCGAATTCCTTCTCTAGGTTGTCTCACGTAGTTCCTGCTTTCACCGTCTCACGGTCTCACCCGTCTCCTTGTCTCACGGCTCACCTCACGTTTTTTTTTTCCAGTCCCTGTTCTGCCGGATCTCTCACCGTCGACTGGATATCTTTCTGCCAGATCTGTCACCGTCTGCCGGATCTATCACCGTCCACTAGATCTGTCTCACTGTCGACCGGATCTGTCTCACCATCTGCCGGATCTATCACTGTCGACCGGATCTATCTCACTATCTGCCGGATCTGTCTCACCGTCTGCCGGATCTGTCACCGTCGACTGGATCTGTCTCACCGTCTGCCGGATCTGTCTCACCGTCTACTAGATCTCCCTCTCACGCCGTTGTCGGATCTTCTGTGCAAAATATTGGCATAGCTCAGAGTGGTTCCCTCCAAAGATGATGTCATCTACATATACTATGGTTATCAGTTGGCCTTTCTCTGAGTTGAACACATACAGGTTATTATCAACCGTTCCTCTTATGAAGTTCAACCTTCTCAAGTACGCATCCAGCCTACTGTACCATGCTCTTGGAGCTTGCTTGAGACCATACAAGGCTTTCTTCGATTTGCACACATGTGTCTCATCCTCACTAATTTGTACTTCATCGGGTTGTTCAATATACACTTCTTCTTTCAAGAGCCCATTCAGAAAGTCAGATTTCACATCCATCTGATAGACTTTATACCTCTTGTATGCTACCAAAGTTAAGAACATTCTGATAGTCTCTAACCTTGCTACTGGTGCAAAAGTTTCATCAACATCTACCCCTTCTATCTGAGTGTAGCCTTTGCAAACCAGCCTGGCCTTGTTCCTCAGCACCTTGCCATCTTCATTGTGTTTATTCCTAAACACCCACTTTGTTCCTATGACATTCTTATTAGTGGGTCTTGGAACCAGCTCCCATGTATCATTCTTCTCAATTTGATCCAGCTCCTCATTGATAGCTTTAACCCAGGCTTGGTCTTGAATAGCCTCTTCAACAGATTTAGGTTCAACTTGTGAGAGTAGGGCAGTAGCTCCCACCATTCTTCTTCTTATTGTAACTCCTGCTGATGGGTCACCTATGATCTGATCTCCTTGATGAGCACTAGGCCATGTTTTCTTTGTCCTTCTTCCTTGCACTGTCTTAGTTGCAAGAGGATCTCTTTCTTCATCTTCAAACTCACTTTTCTCCGAGTTTAAACTTACTTCTTGTTCATTTTCTTTAGGTTGGTTTGATTTTTCATCTATATTGAAGTCATCTTCTTCATTGTCCTCAGCTTCTCCATTCTGCATTGTTTTCCAGTTCTCATCTATTCTTACATCACTAAAAGTGATTACTTTTCCCAACTTATGTAGGAAAACTCTGTAACCTTTTGTTTTTGCTGAGTATCCCACAAAGATGCCTTCATCAGACCTAACGTTAAATTTTCCCAAGTTTTGCTCCTTGTTCTTCACAAAACATGGGCTGCCAAAGACTTTAAGGTACTTGGCTATTGTCTTCTTCCCACTCCATAGCTCATATGGAGTCTTATCAGTATTGGGCCTTAGTAGAACTCTATTCAGTAGGTGCATGACTGTGAATGTTGCTTCTGTCCAAAATCTTGTGTGAAGCTTGGATTCTAGCAGTAAAGTTCTTGCCATTTCAACCATAGCTCTGTTCTTCCTCTCTACCACCCCATTCTGTTAAGGTGTTCTTGCTGCTGCCATCTGATGGTGAATACCATGCTTCTCAAGGTAATCTTCAAAAGCTCCATTTGTGAATTCAGTGCCTTGATCTGACCTCAATACTTTGATCTTCTTTCCACTCTCATTTTCAGCCAATCTTCTGTATCTCTTGAAGCATTTCAACACTTCTGACTTGTGTTTGAGGTGCATGATGCAGGTCCTTCTGGAATAATCATCGACAAACAAGACGAAGTATCTCTCACCATTCAACCCTTTTGTTCTCATCAGCCCACATAAATCAGTATGCATAATGTTAAGCACTACTTCAGAACTGAACTCTTTGGTCTTATACTGCTTTCTGACATGTTTTCCTTTAGAGCATGCTGAGCAAACATACTCTCTCTCTCTCCTGAGGTCAGGAATATCTCTGATTGCATGAGTAGTGGTCAGCTTCCTCATATTTTTTTGTGATAAGTGTCCCAGCCTCCTATGCCAGAGTTGATTTTCTTCTTCTTTGGTGAGTAAACAGCTGCTTGTCTTGTCCTCATCAATCACATATAAATTTCCAGCCGTTCTCTTCCCAGCTGCAACAGTATTGCCTTCTTTACTCTTTACCTGACAACCTGTTTTTGTGAATATTACCTTATGGTCTTCGTTGCATAGTTGACTGACAGATGCTAAATTATATTTGAGTCCTTCATCGTGTAGAACATCTTTTAGCTTTCCTCTTCCAATCTTTATTGACCGCCGACCATTGATGTTGAGTGAATCATCATTGCCAAACTTGACTCTGTCTTCTCTTGATTTGTTTAGTTTTGATAATTTACTCTTGTCTCCCGTCATGTGCGAAGTGCATCCACTATCAAGGATCCACTGCTTATCCTTGCAGTCAGTTTTGAGTGCAATTTCAGCTATATTAGCCACCTCCCTTTTAGCTTTATATTCCTTCTTTTGAATTGATTGGAAGATAGCTTTCTCCTTTTTCTCAGCTTTGACTGCACTGCTTGTTTTCACTGTGCCATTAAGTGCCTTTTCTTCCTCAGGGAGAAGTGTCATGCATCTCTTGGCATTATCGCCATCCTGCCCGCACCTTTCACACTATTCCAAGTCTACCAATATAGCAAACTTGTTCTTTGAAACCACTAGTTTAGGCTTCCACCAACAATCCTTGTCAGTGTGTCCTTGCCTTTTACAGTATATGCAAGAACTCACGACAAGTGTTGTCTTCTGAATTCTGTGTTGTCTCCCCCTGTATGCAACATCGTATCTTCTCAAGTTGGAGACATATACTAGCCTTCTCCACCTACAGTTACTCGCCTTATGACCCCAACTCCACAATAAAGGCAATGACCTTGAAACTGCCTCTTCTTGGGTATGATCACTGCTTGTCTTCTTCTGTTCATCACTTGTTATGTAGGCAAAGTAGCTGGCTTCTTTGCTTGTGTGACTTTCATTTCAGTCACCTTCTTCTCCTTTTTTTGTTCAGTCATAGCCCTTTGCTGGCTGACTTTCTTTTCTTCCTCCTTGTTTGCCACCCTAGGTTGCTTCTTCAGATCTTCTTTATTCTCAGCTATCTTCTTTAGAGTCACAACCTTCTCTTTCAACTTCTGTGTCATATTCTCATTTTCTTTAACCAATGCAGTCTCAGATTGCTGCACTTTCTCTACATTCTTCTCTCCTTTTCCAAAACTTGTTTCTCCTATCATTTCAAGCTTCTACAAGTTCTCTTTGCTACTTTTGAATTGTTGCTGAAGTCTCAGCAACTCTTTCTCCATTTCTTCAATTTTTGAAGCCCTTGAGCCAAGCTCTACTGTAAAGTCTTCACATATTTTGATCTGTTCCTCAAATCTTCTCTTCAAGTCAATATGCTCAGCCCTTATTTCATTGTTTTGACTTTCAGCTTCCTCAGACTTTGCTTCAACTTGTTTTATATGGGCCTCCAACCTTTTTATGGTTCTGCCCTTTCTAATTATCTCCTTTGAAGCTGCTTCCAGCTCAGCTTCAAGATCTCGCTCTTCTTCATCAACTTCCTCTTCCTCTTCAGAGGTTAAGCTACCATCTTGTGCTGATGCCATAAGGACATACTCATCTGATGAGTCTTCATCTTCCTCCTTATCAACTTCTTTTGTCTGACTCACATAACTCTTGAGTGAGCCTCTCGTCTTCCTCTGCGGATTGACAATCTTCTTACTAGACTTCTTTGATTTGAATGATGATCTTATCCATCTTGAATTCTGCTCATCATCACCATCCTCATCTTCATCATCAAGTTTCACTTTGCACTGAGAAGTAAAGTGTCCAGTCTGCCCACAACAATAATATCTCAAGGATAACTGTCCTTTTCTTTTCTTAGACCCCTTTTTGAATTTCCTTGTGAAGTAAGCCAATACTTCACCTTCACTTTCTTCCTCATCATCATCATTATCCTCACTGGATGATTCTTCCTTTTCTTTTATCTTCAAGTGTTTCATAGCTTTGAAAGCTACCTCCTTTGATACCTTTGACATTAAAGAGCTCTCAGTCGACTTTATTCTCATCTCATATGCAATGAGATTGCACTGAAGATCATGCAGAGACATAGAGTTGAGATCTCTACTCTCCTCTATGGCTGCCACCTTTGAAGCAAACCTTTCAAGCAGAATTCTCAGAATTTTCTTCACAATCGATGAGTCTTTCTTATTCTTCCCATGACTTCTCAGATCGTTTACAGCGTCAATAACCCTGGTGAAGAACTCTTGAACTGTCTCATTCTTCTGCATTCTGAGAGATTCATATCTCTCCTTGAACAGTTGAAGCTTAACCTCTTTCATTCTGCCATCACCTTCATAGACTTTCTGAAATCTGTCCCATATCTCCTTGGTAGATTTGCAGTCCATAACTTTAGCATACTTAACATTTATCAATGCTGAAATGATGATATTTGAGGCCTTCCCATTTATCTCAAACTACCTTAACTCCTCTGGGGTTAGGTCTTTACCTTCTTCCGAAGCCACAAAACCCTCCTGTACACATTTCACCACATTCATGCCCATGGTTGCAAATACCACTTGCATTCTTGCTCTCCACATATGATAGTTGGTTCCGTTGAAGATTGGAACCTTCTTGCTATAAGTGGTGCTAGTGCTGGTACCAGCTTCCATTTCTTAGTATGCTGAACAAGTCAAACTTCTAGATCCCTTCAAACTAGTACACCAAGCTATTAAGCTTTAAACTGGTGAACCTGTGCTTTGATACCAATTGAAGTTCTCGACTTCTCCCTAGGATCTACTGGTTTATGATACTGAGAAGGGGGTGAATCAGTATCACCACAATTCGCAATTCGCAGGTAAGTGAACAACTTCAACCTCTTCTTAAAAGCGAACTCTTTCTCAGACTTGACTAAGGTAGATCTATTGCTACCTACTAATCACAATAGTCCCCAAAGTCACCTTTCAAACACCTTGCCTAATAGACAATTCAGATGTTCTTGTTTAGGCCTTCGTTAGGTTATGGGTTGGCTGATACTTTAGCTGCATTCACAACTCAATTCAAAACACAGAGTGTAAAGCAAATTAAGGACACACGAGATTTACGTGGTTCCGTCAATGTAACGTACATCCACGGTGGTAGGGACTCTCCCTTACCTAGACCATCCACTATACTTGAGAATTCCAGTTACAATGGATGTCTTAATTCTCTGCTCCTTTCGCTATTACCAATATTAAGCAAGTACAATACAAAGAGTGTCACTCACTGTGTCTACCCTTCTTCTAGCTTGTCTTACCTCTGTTGAATTGAAAGGCTGCTCCACTGCTGCTTAGAAGTTCACCGCAACGCTCTTTATCCTTTCTTGAAGAAATCTGGAAATACGTTGAGTTCTTTCCGATGCTTCGCTGAATTCCTTCTCTAGGTTGTCTCACATAGCTCCTGCTTTCACCGTCTCATGGTTTCACCCGTCTCCTTGTCTCATGGCTCACCTCACATTTTTTTTTTCCAGCCCCTGTTCTGCCAGATCTCTCACAGTCGACTGGATATCTTTCTGCCGGATCTGTCACTGTCGACCAGATCTATCTCACTGTCGACCGGATCTGTCTCACCGTCTGCCGGATCTATCACCATCGACCAGATCTGTCTCACCGTCTGCTAGATCTGTCTCACCGTCTGCCGGATCTATCATCGATCGGATCTGTCTTACCGTCTGCCGGATTTGTCTCACCGTCTACCGGATCTCTCTCTCACGCTGTCGCCAGATCTCCTCTATCCCAGCTGGATCTCTCTCACGCCATCGCTAGATCTCCTCTATCCCAGCTGGATCTCTCTCACGCCGTCGCCAGATCTCTTTCTGTCCCAGTCGGATCTGTCACTATCCCAGTCGGATCTCCGCTGTCCCAGCCGGATCTCTTCTGTCCTAGCTGGATCTCTCTCACACCGTCGCCGGATCTCCTTTGTCCCAGCTGGATCTCTTTCATGCCGTCGCCAGATCTCTCTCACGCCGTCGCCGGATCTCCTCTATTCTGCCAGATCCCTCTGGTCTCCTCGCCGTCCAGCCGGATCTATCTCCGTTCTGCTGGATCCCTCTGGTCTCCTCGCCATCCAACCAGATCTGTCTCCGTCTAGCCGGATCTGTCTCAGCTGCCAATTGCTGGTGTGCCAGTGGTGTGCCGATCTGCTCAACTGCCGACTGCTAGTGTGCTGGTGGTGTGTCTTTCTCACGGGTTTCTCTCTCTTACCGGTGGTGTGCGTAGGTTTTCTATCCATTTTTCTCAATAGCCGATACGTCCTATTTTTTGTTGTCTTCCGATAACTTTTATATACTCCTCTATGAAACCCCAATAGGGCTTACTTGCAACGAATTTACTGTCTTACCCTTTTCATGTGGCTTTTACGTTCTTACCCTTTCATGTGGCTTTTACTTTCTTGCACACTTAAACCTAATTGACAACAATTACAACTCATATAAGGCTGTGGGAACAACAATCTCCCCCTTTGTAATTGTTGGCAATACTCATGACAAAAGTCACTATGCAGCAGTTTCAACTCCCCTTAAATATACACTCCCCCTGCACTGTTGCTTCTCTCCCCCTTTGCCAACCAATTACAAATTTGAAAAACTCGCAAAGTGAAGATGGAGGATTTACCTGAACTTCAGGCTTGATGAGGCATTTGCACAGATAGACTTAATCTGTGCTTTTCAAACAGCTCTGTGGACAGAGGTTTAGTTAGAATATCTGAAATTTTATCTTTAGTGCCAACATACTCCAACTGAATTGTACCCTATTCCACTTGATCTTTGATGAAGTGATACCGGATGTCAATATGCTTGCTCCTCGAATGTTGAATCGGATTCTTGCTGAGATCAATAGCACTTTGATTATCACAAAGTACACTCACTGGTAAGTTCACTTCAACACTCAAGTCTGCCAATTGTCTTAGCATCCATATCACCTATGTACATACTGCACCAGCAGCCATATACTTAGCCTCAGCTGTACTCAAAGCAACACAGTTTTGCTTTCTACTTAACCATGCAACACACTTAGAACCCAAGTAAAAGCTGCAGCCGTTGGTTGATTTTCTATCATCTATACTTCCTGCCCAGTTTGCATTAGTGTATGCTTGTAGTTTAACAGAATCCATGGTTGGATACCACAAGCCCATTTCCAGTGTTCCTTTGAGGTACCTTAGGATTCTTTTCACTACCAACACATGAGACTCTTTAGGATCAGCTTGGAATCTGTAGGCAGTGCACACAGCTTGCATAAGATCAGGCCTTGATGCCGTAAGGTATATAAGGCTCCCTATCATCTTCCTGTACTCTATAGGGCTTGTACTCCTTCCCTCCTGATCTTTTGTTAACTTGCAGCCCACTGTCATAGGGGTACTGACAAATCTGCTATCCTCCATGCCAAACCTTTTCAGCATCTCTTTGGCATATTTTGTCTGAGAAATAAAGATACCTTCTTCACACTGCTTTATCTATAATCCAAGAAAGTACGTCATTTCTCCAAATAAAGACATCTCAAATTCCTTACTCATCTTCTGTGCAAAATCTTGGCATAGCTCAGAGTGGTCCCCTCCAAAGATGATGTCATCTACATATACTATGGTTATCAGCTGGCCTTTCTCTGAGTTGAACACATACAGGTTATTATCAACCGTTCCTCTTCTGAAGTTCAACCTTCTCAAGTATACATCCAACCTACTGTACCATGCTCTTGGAGCTTACTTGAGACCATACAAGGCTTTCTTTAGCTTGCACACATGTGTCTCATCCTCACTGATTTGTACTCCATCAGGTTGTTCAATATACACTTCTTCTTTCAAGAGCCCATTCAGAAAGGCAGATTTCACATCCATCTGATAGACTTTATACCTCTTGTATGCTGCCAAAGCTAAGAATATTCTGATAGTCTCTAACCTTGCTACTAGTGCAAAAATTTCATCAACATCTACCCCTTCTATCTGAGTGTAGCCTTTGCAAACCAGCCTGGCCTTGTTCCTCACCACCTTGCCATCTTCATTGTGTTTATTCCTAAACACCCACTTTGTTCCTATGACATTCTTATTAGTGGGTCTTGGAACCAGCTCCCATGTATCATTCTTCGCAATTTGATCCAGCTCCTTATTGATAGCTTTGACCCAAGCTTGGTCTTAAATAGCCTCTTCAACAGATTTAGGTTCAACTTGTGAGAGTAGGGCAGTAGCTCCCACCATTCTTCTTCTTGTTGTAACTCCTGCTGATGGGTCACCTATGATCTGATCTCCTTGATAAGCACTAGTCCATGTTTTCTTTGTCCTTCTTCCTTGCACTGTCTTAGTTGCAAGAGGATCTCTTTCTTCATCTTCAGACTCACTTTTCTCTAAGTCTAAACTTCTTGTTCCTTTTCTTCAGGTTGGTCTGATTTTTTATTTACATTAAAGTCATCTTCTTCATTGTCCTCAGCTTCTCCATTCTGCATTGTTTTCCAGTTCTCATCTATTCTTATATCACTGGAAGTGATCACTTTTCCCAACTTATCTAGGAAAACTCTGTAACCTTTTGTCTTTGCTGAGTATCCCACAAAGATGCCTTCATCAGACCTAGCATTAAATTTTCCCGAGTTTTGCTCCTTGTTCTTCACAAAACATGGGTTGCCAAAGACTCTGAGATACTTGGCTGTTGTCTTCTTCCCACTCCATAGCTCATATGGAGTCTTATTAGTATTGGGCCTTAGTAGAACTCTGTTTAGTAGGTGTAAGGCTGTGAATGTTGCTTCTGTCCAAAATCTTGTGTAAAGTTTGGATTCTAGCAGTAGAGTTCTTGCCATTTCAACCACAGCTCTGTTCTTCCTCTCTACCACCCCATTCTGTTGAGGTGTTCTCGCTATTGCCATCTGATGGTGAATACCATGCTTCTCAAGGTAATCTTTAAAAGCTCCATTTGTGAATTTAGTGCCTTGATCTAACCTTAATACTTTGATCTTCTTTCCACTCTCATTTTCAACCAATCTTCTGTATCTCTTGAAGCATTTCAACACTTCTGACTTGTGTTTGAGGTGCATGATGCAGGTCCTTCTGGAATAATCATTGACAAACAAGATGAAGTACATCTCACCATTCAACCCTTTTGTTCTCATCGGCCCACACAAATCAGTATGCACAATGTCAAGCACTGCTTCAGAACTGAACTCTTTGGTCTTATACTATTTTCTGACATATTTTCCTTTAGAGCATGCTGAGCAAACATACTCTCTCTCTCTCCTGAGGTCAGGAATACCTCTAATTGCATGAGTAGTGGTCAACTTCCTCATGTTCTTTTGTGATAAGTGTCCCAGCCTCCTATGCCAGAGTTGATTTTCTTCTTATTTGGTGAGTAAACAGCTGCTTGTCTTGTCCTCATCAATCACATAGAAATTTCCAGCTGTTCTCTTCCTAGCTGCAATAGTATCGCCTTCTTTACTCTTTACCTGACAACCTGTTTTTGTGAATATTACCTTATGGTCTTCATTGCATAGCTAACTGACAGATGCTAAATTATATCTGAGTCCTTTAACGTGCAAAACATCTTTCAGCTTTCCTTTTCCAATTTTTACTGACCCCTGACCATTGATGTTGAGTGAGTCAGCATTGCCAAACTTGACTCTGCTTTCTCTTGATTTGTTTAGCTTTGATAATTTACTCTTATCTCCCGTCATGTGCGAAGTGCATCCACTATCAAGGATCCACTGCTTATCCTTGCACTCAGTTTTGAGTGCAATTTCAGCTATATTAGCCACCTCCCTTTTAGCTTTATATTCCTTCTCTTGAACTGGTTGGAAGATAGCTTTCTCCTTTTTCTCAGCTTTGACTGCACTGCTTGTTTTCACTGTGCCATTGAGTGCCTTCTCTTGCTCAGGGAGAAGTGTCATGCATCTCTTGGCATTATGGCCATCCTGCCCGCACCTTTCACACTGTTCCAAGTCTACCAATATAGCAAACTTGTTCTTTGAAACCACTGGTTTGGGCTTCCACCAACAATCCTTGTCAGCGTGTCCTTGCCTTTTACAGTATGTGCAAGAACTCATGACAAGTGTTCTCTTCTGAATTCTGTGTTGTCTCCCCCTGTATGCAGGATCGTATCTTCTCAAGTTGGAGACATATACTGGCCTTCTCCACTTGCAGTTACTCGCCTTATAACCCCAAACTCTACAATAAAGGCAATGACCTTGAAACTGCCTCTTCTTGGGTCTGATCACTGCTTGTCTTCTTCTGTTCATCACTTGCTGTGTAGGCAAAGTAGCTGGCTTCTTTGCTTGTGTGACTTTCATTTCAGTCACCTTCTTCTCCTTCTTCTGTTCAGCCGTAGCCCTTTGCTGGCTGACTTTCTTTTCTTCCTTCTTGTTTGCCACCCTAGGTTGCTTCTTCAGATCTTCTTTATTCTCAGCTATCTTCTTCTGAGTCACAACCTTCTCTTTCAACTTCTGTGGCATATTCTCATTTTCTTTAACCAATGCAGCCTCAGATTGCTGCACTTTCTCTACATTCTTCTCTCCTTTTCCAGAACTTGTTTCTCCTATCATTTCAAGCTTCTGCAAGTTCTCTTTGCTACTTTTGAATTGTTGTTGAAGTCTCAGTAACTCTTTCTCCATTTCTTCAATTTTTGAAGCCCTTAACCCAAGCTCTACTGTAAGGTCTTCACATATTTTGATATGTTCCTCAAATCTTCTCTTCAAGTCAATATGCTCAGCCTTTATTTCACCATTTTGACTTTCAGCTTCCTCAGACTTTGCTTCAACTTGTTTTATATGGGCCTCCAACCTTCTTATGGTTCTCCCCTTTCTGATTATCTCCTTTGAAGCTGCTTCCAGCTCATCTTCAAGATCTGGCTCTTCTTCATCAACTTCCTCTTCCTCTTCAGAGGTTGAGCTACCACCTTGTGCTGATGCCATAAAGACATACTCATCTGATGAGTCTTCATCTTTCTCCTCATTAGCTTCTTTTGTCTGACTCACATAACTCTTGAGTGAGCCTCTCGTCTTCCTCTGTGGATTGGCAATCTTCTTACTGGACTTCTTTGATTTGAATGATGATCTTCTCCATCTTGAATTCTGCCCACAATGATAACATCTCAAGGACAATTGTCCTTTTCTTTTCTTAGACCCCTTTTTGAATTTCCTTGTGAAGTAAGCTAAGACTTCACATTCACTTTCTTCCTCATCATCATCATTATCCTCATTGGATGATTCTTCCTTTTCTTTTATCTTCAAGTGTTTCATAGCTTTTAAAGCTGCCTCCTTTGATACCTTTGACGTTAAAGAGCTCTCAGTCGACGTTATTCTCATCTCATATGCAATGAGATTGCACTGAAGATCATGTAGAGGCATAGAGTTGAGATCTCTACTCTCCTCTATGACTGCCACCTTTGAAGCAAACCTTTCAGGCAGAATTCTCAGAATTTTCTTCACAATCAATGAGTCCTTCTTGTTCTTCCCATAACTTCTCAGATCGTTTACAGCGTCAATAACCTTGGTGAAGAACTCTTGAACTGTCTCATTCTTCTGCATTTTGAGAGATTCATATCTCTCCTTGAACACTTAAAGTTTAGCTTCCTTCATTCTGAGAGATCCATAACTTTAGCATACTCAGCATCTGTTAATACTGAAATGATGATATTTAACTCTTCTGGGGTTGGGTCTTTACCTTCTTCCGGAGTCACAAAACCCTCCTGTACGCATTTCACCACAGTCATGCCCAGGGTTGCAAATACCACTTGCATTCTTACTCTCTACATATGATAGTTGGATCCGTTGAAGATTGGAACCTTCTTGCTGTAAGTGGTGCTAGTGCTGGTACCAGCTTCCATTTCTTAGTATGTTGAACAAGTCAAACTTCTAGATCCCTTCAAACTAGTACACCAATCTATTAAGCTTCAAATTGGTGAACTTGTGCTTTGATACCAATTGAAGTTCCCGACTTCTCCCTAGGATCTACTAGTTTGTGATACTGAGAGGGGGGTGAATTAGTATCACCATAATTCACAATTCACAGGTAAGTGAACAACTTCAACCTCTTCTTAAAAGCGAACTCTTTCTCAGACTCGACTAAGGTAGATCTATTGTTACCTACTAATCACAATAGTTCCCAAAGTCACCTTTCAAACACCTTGCCTAATAAACAATTCGGATGTTCTTCTTTAAGCCTTCGTTAGGTTATGGGTTGGCTGATACTTTAGCTGTATTCACAACTCAATTCAAAACACAGAGTGTAAAGCAAATTAAGGACACACGAGATTTACGTGGTTCCGTCAATGTGACGTACATCCACGGTGGTAGGGACTCTCCCTTACCGAGACCATCCACTATACTTAAGAATTTCAGTTACAATGGATATCTTAATTTTCTGCTCGTTTCGCTATTGCAAATACTAAGTAAGTACAATACAAAGAGTGTCACTTACTGTGTCTACCCTTCTTCTAACTTGTCTTGCCTCTGTTGAATTGAAAGGCTGCTCCACTACCACTTAGAAGTTCACCGCAACACTCTTTATCCTCTCTTGAAGAAATCTGGAAATACGTTGAGTTCTTTCCGATGCTTTGCCGAATTCCTTCTCTAGGTTGTCTCACACAGCTCTTGCTTTCACCGTCTCACGGTCTCACCCGTCTCCTTGTCTCATGGCTCGCCTCACGTTTTTTTTTTCCAGCCCCTGTTCTGCCGGATCTCTCACCGTCGACTGGATATCTTTCTGCCAGATCTGTCACCGTCTGCCGGATCTGTCTCACCGTTTGCCGGATCTATCACCATCGACCAGATCTGTCTCACCGTCTGCCGGATCTGTCTTACCGTCTGCCGGATTTGTCTCACTGTCTACCGGATCTCTCTCTCACGCCGTCGTCGGATCTCCTCTGTCCCAGCCGGATCTCTCTCAAGCCGTCACCGGATCTCTTTCTGTCCTAGCCGGATCTGTCACTGTCCCAGCCGGATCTCCTCTGTCCCAGCCGGATCTCTTCTGTCCCAGCCGGATCTCTCTCACACCGTCGCCAGATCTCTTCTGTCCCAGCCGGATCTCTCTCACGCCGTCGCCGGATCTCCTCTGTTCTGCCGGATCCCTCTGGTCTCCTCGCCATCCAGCTGGATCTATCTCCGTTCTACCGGATCCCTCTGGTCTCCTTGCCGTCCAGCCGGATCTGTCTCAGTTGCCGACTGCTTGTGTGTCGGTGGTGTGCTGATCTGCTCAACTGCCGACTGCTGATATGCCGGTTGTGTGTCTTTCTCACAGGTTTCTCTCTCTTACTAGTGGTGTGCATAAGTTTTCTGTCTGTTTTTCTCAATAGCCGATACATCCTATTTTTTATTGTCTTTTGATAACCTTTATATATTCCTCTATGAAACCCCAATAGGGTTTACTTGCGGCGAATTTACTGTCTTACCCTTTTCACGTGACTTTTACGTTCTTACCCCTTTATGTGGCTTTTACTTTCTTACACACTTAAACCTAATTGACAATAATTACAACCCATACAAGACTGTGGAAACAACAAAATTACTTAACATTAAGAAAAAGGAAAAAAAATGGCATTTTTTAATACAAACTAAAGGTTTTAGTAAGTATATAAATCAATGTAAATGTTATTTAAATTTTAATTCTTTTATTATAATTTCTGTAATTTCAATAAAAGGTTATTCAAAATTTATTAAAAAGTAAAATTAATTATATTTTAATAAAAAATAACTAATTTTAGTGGTTGTAATTTTTCTATTCTAATTGTTATTCAAATTTAAATTATTTTTATATTATTTACATAATATAAGTAACAGGTTAATCAATATTCAAGAAAAGTGAAAATAATTTTTTTGATTATAAAATCTTAAATTTTAGTAACTAATTAAATTAAATAAAATATTATTCAAATTTACAATCATTTTTTGTAATTTTTACAATTACCTTAAAATGTTACTCAAAATTTATTAAAAAAAATAGACTTTATTTGAATAAAAAATGATAGATTTGATTAATTCTTTTTTATTCTAAATATTATTAAATTTAATGTCATTTTACATTATTTACACAATTTAAGTTTTAGGTTACACAAAATACATGAAAAAGTTAAAAAAAAATGACATTTTTGAATATAAAACTTAAGATTTTGGTAACCACATAAATTCATCCAAATCTTACTTAAATTTAAAATATTTTACTATAATATTTTCAATTTCATTAAAAGATTACACTAAATTCATTAAAAAATAAAATAAATCATATTTGAATAAAATATGACAAATTTAAGTAATTTTATTTTTTATTTTAACCATTATATAAATTTAAATTATTTTTGTGTTATTTACACAATTTAAGCAATAAGTTAGATAATACTTAAAATAAGTAAAATATGACATTTTTTTAATACAAAACCCTTGATTTTAGTAATTTTAGTAAGAGATTACTCTAATTTCACCAAAAGGTAAAAGAGTCCCTATTCAAATAGAAAATGAAAAATTTGAGTAATACAAGTTCTATTCTAACATTTATTCAAATTTAACATCTTTTTACATAATTAATGCAATTAAAGTATTAAGCTACTTAACATTCATGAAAAAGTAAAATAAGGACATTTTTGAATATAAAACAAAAGATTTTAGTAACTTTATAAATCAATCCAAATGTTATTCAATTTTAAAATTCTTTATTGAAATTTCTACAATTTCAGTAAAAAGGTTATTTCAAATTCACTAATAAGTAAAATAAATTATATTTGAATAAAATTAATTCATTTAAGTAGTTACATTTTTTATCCTAACCTTTTTTTCAATTTTAAAAATTTTTTAATGTTATTTATGCAATTTATGTAACATGTTAGCAAACATTCAGGAAAAGTAAAAATTGACATTTTTGAATTAAAAATTCTAAATTTTAGTAGCTACTTAAATCTAATCAACTATTATTCAAATTTAAAAGTTTTTATTGTAATTTTTGTAAATTCAATAAAAGATTACTCTAAATTCACCAAAATATAAAATAAATCTTATTTGAATAAAAAATGAATGATTTGAGTAATATATTTCATATTTTAACCATTATTCAAATTAAACATTTTTTATATAATTTATTTAATTTAAGTATTATTTTACACAACATTCATGAAAAAGTAAAGAAAGGTATTTTTGAATTCAAAATAAAAGATTGTAGTCACTACATAAATTAATCCAATTGTTATTCAAATTTAAAGTCTTTTACTATAATTTCTATAGTTTTAGTTAAAGGTTACTTCAAATTTCCTAAAAAAAATAAAATATATAATATTTGAATAAAAAATGATTGATATAGGTAAATACATTTTTTATTTTAATTGTTATTCAAATTTATTTTTTTTTATGTTATAAATGCAATTTAAGTTACATATAAGTCAACATTCAAAAATGATATTTTTGAATAAAAAAAATCTAAATTTTTGTAGCTAATCAAATCAAATCAAATAAAATATTATTCCAATTTACAATCTTTTATTGCAATTTGTGCAATTTCAATAAAAAGCTACTCTAAATTCACCAAAAAGTAAAATAAACCCTATTTGAAGAAAAAAGTGACCAATTTGAGTAATCATGCTAATTGAGTGTCAAAAGTAACAAAACTATTAAATATAAAAATCAAGTACATTTATAATATTATAAAGTGATAAGTTGCCTTATTATATTCTCATGTCCTAAGCTCCATAGGCCCATTAGCTAGCACAACAAAAAGTTAGTTTCTTAGCACAATATTTCCTCATTTCCTACTATAAACAAATAATTTTTCGTGATTATAAATAAGCCTTTTAAAAATAAGTGCAACAACCATTTTCTTCTCTAAGTTTTTCTCAAGCTACCCTAGGCATGTTTGAGTTTCACGTGCAACAACCCTTTTCTCCTCTTAGCTTTTCTTGCACAACACTCATGGTTTTTCTAACACAACATCTACAATTTTTTGGGCATAAGATACAAATTTTGGTGATTATAAGTAGGTAGCAACCCTTTTTTCCTTCCAATTTTTCATAAGCTCTCTTTCTCTCTTTACCTCATGAAACTTTTTCTTGCCTACCATGCCATGCATTCAATTGTTCAACCCTAACTAATTTTGAGGTGGTGGAGAATAATAGCCACCATGTTAACTATTATTTTTACATGGACAACTCTATTATTATCAAAAATTTCCATTTTTTCTTGAAACTTCTTCCCTTTCCTCCAATTTCCCAAGAATTGGCAAATCATAGGGATTGCATGTGCCATCTTATTCATTCTCAATTTTTTCTAGACTCATACCAAGTGTATGCCATGGCCTTTTTGGTTGAGTTTAGCCATTAGTTACATGTTTTAGTTAATTCTATCTCTTTTAATCTCCTTCCTTATATATGTGCTAAAACTTAAGGTAGTGGAGAATCTCTGACTTTTTCCTTTTGCTCTCACTTTGGCACATGATTCTCTTCCCACGTTGGCAACACACACTTCCATTTTAGATTTAGCTAATTGGAAGTTTTGTTATTGTTTTAGGTGCTACCATTATCATTTTTTCTCACAATGTCTTAGAGATGTTGGATGAGTGTGAAGAAAGAAGGTAGATGATGGAGCCATTAAGAAACCCTCACTATCTAATCAACTTTAACAATGTGGACATTTTACATGAAGAGCACATAAGCATGGAGTTTGATATTGAGATACTAATGTATTAATATATTTGTGTATCTAAAATTCAATATTTTCAAATACTAGGTTGGTATTAAGCTTGGAGATCCACTCTTGTATATTGTTATTAAGTAATGTCTTCTAATAAAAGCTTTGTTTGCTATGTTTTTTTTTTTTATTTTTTGGGAAATTATGAGTTAGTTTAATTGCCATTATCAACATAATGTGAAATTAGCCATAATGTCATCTATCTAAACTTTCATAATAACCATATTTATACACAATTAATATTTTAATATGGGTATAAGTTCTAGTAAAACAACAAAACACTTCAATGTTTACAACACCAGCATTTTGAAAATGATGTTTCTAATGAGAGGAAGATAGGGATACTAAAGTTGCATGTTGAAAATGTTAATACAAATTCTTGACTATATTGAAATTTGAAAGATGATTGCTTTAAGTTGTGTATTTGATGCCACTCTCCTTAAAAAAAATTCACCACCACTAATTTTGAATAGAGGTTTATGCAAATTCCCTCACAAAATAAAATAAAGCACACTTGATTATAGGTTGCACTACTAAAATCAAGCCCTTGAGAAGTTGGTGTATTTTTAGAATTGCTCTCTAGTATGTTAATAATATTTCTATAGCAAAGGCATAGACAAAAGGATCCTTGATATAATAATAGAGGAACCAAGAAAAGAAAGAAACATTTTTTGATCTCTTGAACAAATGATGGGCCCTTGGTATTTATAGATGTGGTGGTGACTATTTGTCAATAGACACCTTTGGTCTAGTGCTTAACATCTTGACCATTCATTGAATGGTCATGAGTTTAAATGCATAGAAATTTTCTTTATTTTTTGTCATTATTATGGAATGACATGTAAAATAATTAGTTGATAACTTTTTTTTTATTTTAGTCTAGTGGTCACAACCTTTAGTTGCAACTCATAGGTTGGGTTCAAAACCCAATAGATACTATTTTTAGTTATTTATTGAAGTCACGTTTATTACTTAAAAGATATAATAAATAACTATTTGAGGGTAATTAGACTAATGGTTGTGTCCTTTGGCATTATACACCCCTTTTAGGTTCCAATCATAGGAGGCACAACCTATCACATTTCTTTCTTTTTAATTTGAAAACTCCAACAATTCACACAAATGACGTTACAACATTACACTTCTCTTTTAGATAATTAAAACATTAAAGGGTCATTGTGTCCCTATCCTTTTAATGAATACTTTAAAGCCAAGTCCTTTTACTTAATGGAACATCCTAAACATTCCAGATTCATATAGGTAGATTGAGGCCCTTATTATAAGACACCCTTTCAAACCTATTAAGAGTGTCAAACACTTATCCTTCTAATTTCACTACTAAAACCAAGCACTATATAACCTTGGGATGAAAATAAAAATTAATTATAGTGTTTTAATCACACTAATGATGTACTTTGACTCATTGAACTCAAGACTTGGTGGTGTATCAAGCATTGAGTTAAGTTTTCATCATTAGTGATTTGTATTTATGGGCTTGAGACCTATACCACTTGATGTCACATGTTAATCATTATATTAAAGGATCAGCTATGTTTTGATTTGATCTTACAAAATCAATTGTGATCACTCCATTCATGATCAAGTCTCTCATATAACTATGTCTAAGTCCAATGTGTCTAGCCTATATTCTACAAATAGTGTTGCTTTTCCTTAGCAAACATGTTGAGCAAATTAGATCTATATATGACATTATGAGCAAGTAAAGTGGTTAAGAAGTCTGTTTGTATCTCTTCTATGACTTACTTTCATTTTTTTGTGTCATACACAATGTGCCATGAGTAGCTTAGGAGAAAATTGGATTGGATTGTATTTTAAATTTTACTTTTAGAATAATACTTGCATCTAAAAGGAGTTATTCAATTATGGAAGAATGAGCTAACTACCTTTTTAAAAGCACAAAACCAAAACTTCTAATGCATCCAATATTTTTTTAAGGTTACTTAACACAAGAATATTTTCTCTCTTTGTCCATTTTTTCCATGAATCATATACCCTTCAAAATGAAAAAGAAAACCTTTTCAAAAATATTTGAGCTCTTAATTATGTGAACACAAATAAGTATATTCTTAGTGCATATGTGAAAAAAGCTAGGAATTACCTAGGATCCTAATAATTTTAAAGGCATCTTGAATTGTCATTGACTTTGGTACATCATTAAGATCATTTTTGTCTTGGCCAAGAATGTTTGAACTAGAAATATAATTGAAACCAATATTAGTTGAGCCATTTGTTATGTTTAATGCACAATCATTCCAAATCTTAGTCATCCAATTACAAAAATCTCAAAATATTAAATTTGTCTTATCATCTTCGTCATCCACTACTTCTTATAGGAGTGGCAACAACTAGATTAGACAAATGCTAAATACAACATAGCAAATGCAATAACAAACTAGACATCAATGGCTAAATTGCTATTAGTTATGTTAATGCATCTTTAATTAATTAAATATATAAAAATAAAATACAATAAAAAAATGCTTAAAATAAAATAAAATAAAACGTTACTAATTGATACTATGAAATAAAATTAGTCATTTTATTGTCTATCAAACTTTCATAATAGTTGGATATATACATAATTAATATTATTAATATGGTAGGCAAAAGTTATAGTTAAACAATTAAACACATCAACATCTACAATGCAAGTACCACATATGATTTCTTTCACAAAAATCTTTCATAATCATAATTATAGATTTTAGCATCTCTTACAAAGTTTACAATATAAAGAAACGTCATCAAATCAAAATAATGAAACACATTAGTGAAGCCCCAAGAAAGAAAGAACTAAATTATATTACAATGTTGGGAAAAAGAAAGAAAAAAGAAAAATGAAAAAGGAAAAAAATGTATTGATGAAATAATGGTCCATGAGAATTGACTAGAGAAATGTCATCTTACAAATATGTTTCTATTTCAAAATCTTTGTTGATTGATATATTATTGATTAGAATTAATGTCTATGTTTCAATTTTGTTGGAGAGAGTTGCCTAATAGGAAGCCAAACAAAGGTACCCCATTCAAGTTATGGGTTCCTCTCATTTATGTTCATGTTTTTCCTTTGACTAAATTCCCCACCATTTTTTTTTTTTTGTGATTTCCTTTTTCTTTCATTCTCCACATTATTCATTACATATGTTTTGAATTTTGATTATCCAATGTTTAGCTTTTGTGGGTGATTGTAGTGTTTTAGTTTGATTCTAGCTATGCTATAGACCTATTTTGAGGGGTCAATTGTTTAATGTTGTGTTGGCTGGCTCATTGGGTCAAGGCTTTTACTTGGTTTATCTTTTTTCAAACTAACTACTTATTCTACTATTTTGTTGATTTATTTATTTACTTTTTGAATGTGATTCCTAATTTCGATATTTTTTACTTTAAAAAAAAGGTAATTTTTATTTATCATATAGTACAATAGGTAAAAATTAATTTTTTATTATTTGCTTTTTTATATTAGTTTGAATATAAAATATATAATTTTTATTTTTTTATACTAATTTTTATCTTATTATTACATTTTGATTATATGTTGACTTGTTAATTTATAATAGACAAAAAATTATTATTTGATATGTATTTTTTATATATTAATTTGTATGAAAAATTTACAAATATATGATACACATTACATATATTTATATTATTTACAAAGTGTGCATGCAAAAAATATGTGTGTGTGTCTGTATGTGTATAATTTTTAAAATATCATAATATATATTTAAACTAAAAATAGATTATTATATATATAAAATAAATAAGATAAATTTAATATTAACTCTCTCTCTCTCTCTTTCTCTCACTACACACACACACATATATATTAAAATAAAATAAAATTTATGTGAATTAAATATATTATTTATTTACATAATACATTAAAAAATGGTATGCACATAAGATACGTATATACTCAAGTGTATATATATTTAGAATAGAATAATAAATAAATAAATAATTTGTTTTGTTTTTTCTCATAAGAAAATTCATAAGATTTATAGTCAAAAAAAATAAAAATTATACTTTTTGCTACATAAAATCAATACTTCAAATATTACAATCTTTTATTTAATTTTTTATCATATCTAAGGAAAAAAGAAAGGTTGGAGTGATTCATTTTCTGAACTCAGTCAAGAATGATAATCAATATGATAGAATAATGTAATGATAATTACAAATTTTGGCATATATTGCAAAGTTTACAAGTGAAAGCAATGACATTTGATTGGTTATTAAAGATGTTACATTGTTTATGTAGATGAGATGAGAAGTGGGTCAACATATTGACATTTTTTGACCTATTGATGGTATCTTAGGCACTGCTACATTTTACATGTTCAATTTGCCCACTAACATCAAGTAAATATATGCTCATATAGTGGTTAAGTCAAACCTTTAATATTTAAATAGCAAACATATTACACATAGTTAAATGAAACAAAATTTAATATTGATCCAGATATTTGAATTTAATTAAAAAAGTGATGTCATAACTCATAAATTGTTATCATCATCATGATTTATGACTAATAGAAGGACAAAAGTAATAGAATTCACGTTCAAAGCTTATAACCCTATTAGTTGGCATAATAAAAAGTTTCACATACAATGTTCCTTTTAGTTTTTCAGGCACTGCTACAACAAATGAGTAAGGTTTTGTGATTATAAATAGGCCTTTTATAAATAGGTGAAGTAGCCATTTTGTCCTCTTTATTTTTCTCAAGTTACCTAAGACATGTTTGAGTTTCATGAGTAGCTACCCTTTTCTTCTCTCTATTTTTCTAGCACAACATATTAATTTTGGTAATAATAGATAGGCAACAACCCTTCTCTCTTTTTGATTTTCATATGCTCTTTGTCTTTTACTAATGAAACTTTTTCTCTCCCATCATACCATGGATTTAATTATTTAGCCTTAACTAATTTTGAGGTGGAGGAGAATAATAGCCACTATGCCAAATGCTATTTTTACATGGATAACTTTATTGTTATTGAAAATTTCTAATTTTTCTTGAAACTTCTTCCCTTACCTCCAATTTCCCTAGAATTGGCAGATTATATGAATTACATGTACCATCTTACTCATTCTCAATAATGAACTTAACATTAACAACTAATTTGCTATTTGTTAAGTCATTGCATCTTTAATTAATTGAATATATAAAAATAAAATAGAATAAAAGAATACTTAAAATAAAATAAAATAAAATGTCACTAATTGATATCATGAAATGAAATTAGGTATTATATTATTTATCTAAACTTTCATAATTACCAAATATATTCACAATTAATATTATTAATAAGGTGAGCATAAGTTATAGTTAAACAACTAAACATGTCAATATCTACAACACAAGTATCACCCACAGTTTCTGTCATAAAAATCTTTCATAATCATACTTATAGATTTTGACATCTCTTACAAAGCTTACAATTGAAAGAAATGTCATTGGATTAGGCCAATGAAACACATTAGTGAAGCCCCAAGAAGGAAAGAACTAAATTACATTGCAACATTAGAACAAAACAAGAGAAGCAAAATGAAAAAGGAAAAAAAATGGATTGATGAGACGATGGCTCATGAGAACTAACCAAGAAAATGTCATATTACCCGCATGTTTTTGCTTCAAAATATTTGCTAATTAATGTATTATTGATTGGAATTAATGTTTGTGATTGAATTTTGTTGAAGAGAGTTGCCTATTAGGAAGCAAAACAATGGTGCCCCATTCAAGTTCTAACTTCCTCTCATTTATGCTCCTAATCTTCCTATGACTAAATTTCCCACCATTTTTTATTCTTTTTGGTAATTATTTTTTTCTTTCATTCTCTAGACTATTCACTACATGTGTTTTGAATTTTGATTGTCCAATGTTAAGCTTTTATGGGCAATTATAGTGTTTAATTCGACTCTCATTATGCCATAGACCTATTTTGAGGGATCGATTATTTAAGGCTATATTGGCTGACTCATTTGCTCATGGCTTTTACTCGGTGTATACTTTTTCAAACTTGTTGCTTATTTTATTATTTTATTGATTGATTGATTTATTTTTTTTATAAAATGTGATTCCTAATTCTAATACTTTTCACTAAGTGTTTTTTTCTTTTACCATATTGTCAATTGTTAAGTAATCATATCAATTGTTCAAAGTGCCTTAGTTTTGGTTTAGACTTTTTTTTGGGCTATGGGGAGTATCAATTTGCTTTTTTGTTAAGGATGTATAAAAATTAGTCTAGATCAAAAGAATCATATTTTTCATTGGAAGGATAAATGGGTGAATGATTAGTAGTTGCAATTGAAGTAATAGTTACAAACATGATGCCTATGCATTCAAGTAGTTAAAAAGAATAATTTTTACAAGTAGTTTGAAAATATGCTTTCATATGTGCAAAATGTTGTTGTTTTTAGCATAACTCTTGCATTGCTAAGTTGAAAAGAATGGAATTGTCATAAAAGAATTTGCATTAATGGCTTACAAGGAAAAGGGGATTTAAGGTTGAATTTTGGAAAAATCCCATTAACTAATGTAATTACAATGCACATCATACATAATGCATGTAATTTGTAGATGCATGGAAGGAGCTTCTAGATTGGAACTCCTCTACTGTCTAATTCATCGCTATGCTACAAGAAAAGTTGGAAACTTTGAACAATCACATGTTGTTAAAAGGCCATGCTCATCTTAAGTAATAATGGTTATTTATCTATCATTAAAACCCATATATATAATCCCATATACATATAATACACATGTACATCCTCCATGTTGATGTCTATAGACCAAAACTTAGGTTGAATTCATTAAAATTAAAAATTTAGCTACTTGAGAATTATTTTCCAACTCGAACAAAAATATACTATTAAAGATCATAGCTAGAGAAAGGTAATCCTAATTCTAAAACTATATGGATAAAACTTTGTATTGGTCTTGCAAGATGTTATAGGAGTATCAGGGATATGGAGAGTTAATCTTGTATCTGGATTTATACTAGGAGTGCTAGAGTTTTTAGGACAAATAGGTTTGCTTGGAATGGCTACACTACTTATTGGGCTAGTGATGGTTAGATTAGGAGATGAAGAATTGGGTGTAGAATCAAAAGAGTTAATGAATAGGTTATGGACCTGTTCACAAATTGGTTTGGGTAATTGGGCTTGGACTTCGTGTATAGTTTCATAGTAATGAGCTAAGTGTCCATTTTGTTTACATGTAAAGCAAGTTATTTTGGGAGTGTACAAATTTGGTTTTTTGGCTTAAAAAGCTATTTGGTTTGTTTTTGGATTTTTTGAATAGGTTATTTATAGGCATATTTTAGAGGTTTGAAGGATGGGTTTATGATGGATAATGTGGATATATGGCCTATGGATGAATTTATGACAGATATTTTACCTGTCCTTCCAAGGTACTAATTTGTGGACATGCATCCTTTACAAGTAAGAATGTCATCATCTCTTACCAAAAATAACTTTCTAATGCTACTAAGCAAATTATCTAATTTTGTGTTTTCCATGCCACTAATCAAATTGTTCCTAAAGTCTATTCAGGAGATGCTTTTTCTATGATGATGTACTAACTCAAAATGTGAAGATGCATCTAAATAAGCCTAAGATTCCTAAAATTCTCTAAAGTAGGAGGTTTGAACTATAAAAAGTGGATTTGATCTAAGAACTGACTTTCTAAAAATTCTAATGCTTTTATATTATGCAAGTGAATTGACTTATTAATAATTTTTGGAGTACTATCTAATGCAAGTAATTTAAGAAAAATGAGATGTAAATTAATGACATTAAAGAGACTTACCCTAAAATTCATCCTATTAGGTACTCTACCATACAGATCTCTTCCCAAGATATGTTGTTGCTAGTAATGGACTTAAAGGGGTACATATGACTCAAGGACGAAGGCATAGACATAGTAGACATGGTAAGTTGGTACAAGGGTATGCCTTTCCTAATTGAGTTACTATAGAGATTCTCTTATAATAGAGCTTAAGAAATAGAGATTTCAACTACCTACATCATAGTGCTAACCAATGGTCTTATTGACTTACCCTCAAGACTTATTGTCAAGACCGCACTCATGTGATTTCCTCCCATTACATTGCTTTCATGCTCAGTTTCTCCTCTTGACAACTAAACAAGATAGAATAAACCACTATAACATGAAGACAAATATTACTATACCTATCCATCTGCCATAAAAAGAACATGGGTTTAGGCTTTGATACCACTTGAGGCAAGGATCTTATAAGATAGAGACTCTATAGGAGAATGCATGATGATGCATATGAAGGATAAATTTATCTAGTATGTGGCATTGTTATACAAGAGGTTTCTCAGACATAAGTCTCTGACATTGGTACTAATTTCTAGTTAATATACTGAATATGCATTTAAAAACATTCAAATGATACCTTGGTACATGCATGAAAGATAAATATTGAAATTTATTTACATGCATTAATGATTAATAGACATTTAGAGGATAACTTAGGGATTTCCTGTTTAGGAGTCCTTTTACAAGTTGAAAAGAGTAAAGTGAACACTTACAAAAGAGTTACTAGATTATAGGATAGGAAAATATTTACAAAGATAAGATTTTATTCTAAGCAAACTCCCTCCTAAAACATTTTCTAAGGTTTTTAGAACTTATTCCTAAAGGAAAAGTTTTCTTCTAAAAGCTTTTCCATTTTAAAGCTTGCCTAATACTTGATAAGTGAAGCTTTTTATAAATGCTTGGGCCTTAGATGCTTAGAGCTTAAATACAAAGTTACTTTCAGTGAAAAGCAAAAGCTTAAAAAGTAAATTCTATTACTTTTCAAAAAAAATATGGCTTTTACTTTAACTTTGGGTAAAAACTGAGATTCTTTTTGCTTTTATCCTTTTACCCTTAATAAAAGTATTTTACCTTTACCTTTTGCCTTAGTATTTACGCTTGATGGGGACAAAAATTTCTTCATCTAGATCATGATTCTAAAAAGGATCATATAATGATGATGAGGTAGACTTAGCTTTATCCATGGCTTATTGAGCTAGTTGGAGAATATCAATTAATACAGTCAAATATTCCTACTTGGTTTTGGCTCCAACTAGGAGGGCACTTGTATGTGTCTTTTGTTAGAGGAATTGAGAGGTGCTTGCTTTAATGGTGTTGGATTGCTAGGGATTTGTAGAAAACCACTATAGGACACCATGCTTGTGATCGTTTTGTGGTTGAGTAATAGAAAACTATTGCCAAAATTTGACCTTGTAGATTCAACCAAGAACTAGAGTCCTTATGAAAGGATCATCATTAATGTAGAGTTCCTATGCACAAATTCAAGGTAGGCTGAAATTGTAACAAAATTGTAATAATTGAGGAAAAAAAGCTTAAGTAATTTGGGGCTAGAATTTTGATTGGGAGATATTGAAACCTTCTTGAATTGAGACCAAAAAGATTTCATACATTGGAGAAAACTAGTTGCACTAATGGTTGAACCAAAAAGGAAAGGTAATAATGGTTTTGGTTTCCTAGAAAAATATTCAGGAATGCTTGTGGGATTGATTTTGGTAATAGAAAGCATTGAACCATGCCTATTTGTAATCCTAATAGTTGAATTTGGGAAGAAAACTTAAGGACATAGTAATGCTAGCTTGAAATTTTTTATAGTGGTTTGGTGATTTAGACCAATTTAAGGGTTGAAGGACCTAAATAATTTGAATAGTTAAGGGGGTATTTGGCTTGGATCATTGCGTGGTAATGGTGCTTGATTTTGACTAATCTAGTTTCAATCAATAAAGTTTCATAAAATGATCTCTGCTTCTATGAATCCCGAGGCTTGTAGAACCAGTTTGAAGAAAATAATTTGTTGGTAACAACCCAAGGGTTGGTGTTAAAGAATCCTCTTTCAATCAACTCAATGTTTTGAAAAGATGGCTTATTAATATAAGGCAAAACCTTGTTTTGAAGTTGCTTGAAAATTTCTTAGGAAAAGAGTTTGTAGAGGGGCATTTAAAATAACCAATTCTTTGCCTTTTGAAATTGATTTTGAGAGACAATATAGTAAAACTGTAATCACCTCATTTAAGAGAAGGGTAGGTGATACCTTAACCACCTCTTTGCTTGTTACTTGATTGGTGTTCTTACTAGAAGAAACACTAATGCATATTTTAGGCTTGATCTACTTCAAAGAAGTAGGCTTTGATGATACTCAATAGTTTGGTAGGGGGCTAACTAGGTTTTAAGTGGTTAATGAGTATCAAGTGGTGAGCTCAAAAGGGTTGCTTTAATTTTGGGATTGATATTTGAAAGGGAGGATGAATGGTTAGAGCTTGAAAAGTTTGAAGGTTTTTCTTGGGCTAATGCTTCTTCTCCAAAGATTTGAGTCCATATTTTGGGTGGCTTGATTGAAGATTTGGGGGAAGGCTTAGTGGACCTTTTTTGAGGCATTGTGGTGGTATAGAGCCTTGCAAGAATTCTCTTGTAAGAAAATCAAGCAAAGAATTTGATAGTCAATGTGGAGAAAAACTTTTGATTGAGCAAATGATTTTGAAATTTGGAGATGCACAAAACAATTTCTAAAATTTCTTTATTGATTATGGAATACTATTGCTAATAGTCATTCCAATGCTTATAGGTAAAATGAACAAGTTATTCTTGTTTACCATTGGTTTACTCAAGGATCCTACCATAACCTATTTTTGAGGCATCTATCTTAACTATCTTAGGTAGGTTTGGATCACAAATATGCAAACAAGGAAGTTTCTTGACTTGCTACTTGATGGCTTGAACTATGGCTATATGCTTAGGTGACTAGGGAATTGGACTTTTCTTTAGTCTATGATGTAAATGCATGCAAAGTAGATTGAGCTTAGGAAAGAAGTCAATGACATAATTAAGTCTTCTTAAGAACCTTTGGAGTTGAGATTTATCAGTAAGCTAACTAGGAAATTTATCGGTAAACTGGATTGATTGTTTTATAGGGATGAATATACCTTAATAGATATAATGACTAAGAAATCTTACCTTAGTTTAAAAGAGATTGATCTTAGGCTTGGAAATGACTAGCTTGTGCTTGCGAGTGACCTCTATGAAGATGGTCAAGTGCTTAAAGTGTTTATCTATATTAGATGAAAATACTAAGATATTATCAATATAGACAACTAAAAATTAAGAGAATAAATCTCATTCATGATCCTTTGGAACTTAAAGGGCACATTTTTGAGTCTGAATGACATTACATTCCACTCATACTAGCCAAAGGGTACAATGAAAGTAGTTTTGTATTAATCTACCAGAATCCAAATTTCATATCAAACTTAAAAAGGAGCAATGCTTTAACAAGGCATTGAAGGAGGTCCTTTTGATTTGAAATTGGATACTCGATCCATTACAAGTCTTGATTTAAGCGCTTGTAATTGATAACTAACCTAGGAGTGCCATGTTCTATTTTAGAACCTTGTTTAAGTTGATTTTGTCTCTTTTAATCTCTTACCTTATTTATGTGTTAAAACTTTAAGTAGCAGAGAAACCCTCACTTTTTCCTTTTGCACATGATTTTCTTCTTGTGTTGGCAATGCACACTTCCATTTAAAATTCAACTAATTGGAAGGTTGTTCTTTGCTTTTACATGCTTGTAGCACTATCAATTTGTCTATCCAAACCCTATATTATCACTGAGACATTTCATCCCTAAAATTATTTTCATCAATCTAGAAATTCATTTCATGTACAACAATGTTGTACTAGAAGTATTGGATGTTGTATTGGGTGCTACCATTATCATTGTTTCTCACAATATGTTGGAGATGTTGGGTGAGTATGAAGAAAAAAGGTAGATGCTAGAGCTATTGAGAAACCTTGGTTGTCTAATCAACTTTAACAATGTGGAATTTTACAAGAAGAGCATATAAGTACGGAGGGAGTCTAGTATTGAGATAATAATGTATTTATGTAACTAAAATTCAACATTTTTAAGTATTGGGTTGGTATTGAGCTCAAGGATCCACTATTGTATATCATTCTTAAAAATGTCATCTAATAAAAACTTGTTTACTATGTTTTTTTTTTTCAAGAAGTTAGAAGTTAGTTTAATTACCATCATCAACATGATGTGAAATTAGGCATTATGTCATCTATCTAAACTTTCATAATAATGATATTTATACACAATTAATATTTAAACACTTCAACGTCCATAATGCCAACATTTTGAAAATGAGATTTCTAATGAAAGGAAGAGAGGGTAACTAAAGTTGCATGGTGAAGTTGTTACAAACTCTTAACTTTATTGAAATTTGAAAGATCATTGTTTTAAGTCATGTATCTGATGTCACTCTCCTTAAGGTAAAATTTAACCTCACTAATTTGCAACATAGGTTTATTTGAAATCTCTCATAGGGTAAAATGAAGTACACTTAATACAAGTTGCATTATTGAAATTAAGCCCTTGAAAAGTTATTTTACTTTTAGAATTATTCTTTAAAATGTCTATAATATTTTTGCAGCAATGTTAGAGACAAAAGGATCCTTGATATTATAATGAAGGAATCATCAAAAGAAAGAAAAATTTTTTGATCTCTCGAACAAATGATAGGCCCTTCATATTTATAGATGTAGTAGTGGCTATTTGTCAATAAACACCTTTAGTCTAGTAGTTAACATTCATGAGTTTAAATGCTAAGGACACAACAATTCTATAAGTATGTGTATAAGTAAAAGTGTCTTACAAATTCAACCTTATAGTTTTGTACTTAAAAATTTCACTTTTTATTTTTCTTGGATATTGACTAACTTGTTACTTAAATTGTATGCATAGTATAAAAAAATTTAAATTTGAATAATAGTTAAAATAAAAAATACAATTATATACATTAGATTATTTTTATTCAAATATGATCTATTTTACATATTAATGAATTTAAAGTAACTTTCAACTAAAATTATAGAAATTGCAGTAAAAACTTTAAATTTTAATAGTATTTAAATTGATTTATATAGTTATTAAAATATTGAGTTTTTTATTCAAAAATATTATTTTAAACATTTTCTTAAATGTTAGGTAACCTAATACTTATATTGTGCAAATTACATAAAAAAACATTAAATTTAAATAATAGTTTTTTTTAGAAAATATAGTTACTTAAACCAGATTTTTTTTATTTAAATATAATTTATTTTACTTTCTAGTGAATTAAATTTAGATATTAGGGTCAATATTAAATTTTGTTTCATTTAAATATGTGCAATATGTTTGTTGTTTGAATATCAAAAGTTCGACTTGTCCACTATATAAGCGTATTTTACTTGATACTGGTGGGTAAATTGAACACGTAAAATGTAGTGATGCCTAAGATACCATTAATAGGTCAGAAAAACGTCAATACCCTGACACACTTCTCATCTTATTTACATAAACAATGCAATACCTTTGATAACCAATCTCATCATGTTTCTTTCAATTGTAAACTTTGCAAGAGACATTGAAATCTATAATTATCATTGCAATATTCTATCATAATGATTATCATTCTTGGCTAAGCTCAAAAAATAAATCATTGTGACTTAATTTTTTTTTCTCAAGATAACATAAAAAATTAAAATAAAAAATTATAATATTTAAGTCATTGATTTTATGTACTAAAAAGCATAATTTTTACTATTTTGACTATCAATTTTATGAATTTTCTTATGAAAAAAATAAATTTATTATTTATTTCATTACATTTTATTTTTTATTCTATTACATATATATACAAGTATATGCACATCTCATATGCACACCATATATATATATATATATATATATATTATGAAGATAAATAATATATTTAATTTACATAAGTCTTGCTTTATTTTAATAAATATATATCAAATGAGGCAAGGATCTTATGGGATAGAGACTTTGTATAAGAATGCATGATAATGCTTATGAAGGATAAATTTATCCATGACGTGGCATTGCTATACCAAAGGTTGCTTACACATAAGTCTCTTAAGTTAGTACTGGTTTCCAACAAATATATTAAATATGCATTTGAAAACATTCAAATGAAATCTTGGTAAATGAATTAAAGATAAATATCGAAATTCAATTGTATGCATTAAAAATATATAAACATTTAAAGGATAGCTTAGGGATTTATCCTTTAAGAGTCCCTTTACAAGTTTAAAATAGTAAAGTAAGAGAACACTTATAGAAGAGCTACTAGATTATAGGATAGGAAAATATTTACAAAAGATAAGATACTATTCTAGGGGGACTTCCTCCTAAAACATTTTCTAAGGTTTGTAGAACTTATTCTTGAAAGAAAAGTTTTTCTAAAGGCTTCTTTCTTTTCTTTTTTTTTTTTTTTTTTTTAAAACTTGCTTAATGCTTGATATGTGAGGCCTATTATAGATGATTGAAATATTGTAAGGGAGAGTACCTAGTAGGATAAATTTCATCATGTCTGCAATGTTTAGATTTTTTCCTTAAGCCATAACTTTGAGCCTAGTTCTAATAGAGTCATCAATAGAGAGGAAGTCTATATAAAAAATTTCAACAAAATTGTAGACAATTAGTCTTAACCCAAGCTAGCCAAAAAAGAAATCTACTATAAAGTAGGTTCAAGCACTTTGAGAGTATTAACTACACCATCAAAACAAAGGAGAGAGATTGTCATCTCTACAACTCCTTTGAAACTATCAAGCTCTTTTCTCAAGCCTCTATCAAGCAACACGTGAAAAAAATATAATTTTCTTCATTTTGGTCTTATCCAAGTCAGTATCAAGCCTTTCTCTAAAAAGGGTTTAGATAGCTTAATCCTTATTGCACTCAGGGATTGTAGGTAATCAATTTTGATGATTCTCTTTTAGGAATCATTGAAACAAACATGTGTTCAAGACCTTTTTTTTTTTAATTGTTTTCTTAATTTCACACTTTCTTTGCATGAAAAACACATCCCATGTGTTCTAACCTTTCAACTCAAGCTTAACAACAATAAATTTTCAAAGGATCTATTCCTCTGAGCCTGATGTACTGAATCCATTACAAGGCTATAAAGATAGCCTTCAACACAAAGGTACTTAAGTATGGCACACATAGTAAAGTAGTCTTATGGCAGACTGACATTCACTATTCAAATATTCAAACACCCAAATTTATCAAATGGCATGAATTGTAACTTCTTGACACTTGGAAGCTCGATGGTGTTACTATACCTCAATCTCTAGCCACATAAGTTGTTCATAAAATCATGTAATTTCCTAATGGTAGTGTCAACATATCATTTGTACAACCATGACACTCCACAAGCACTAGATTTGAGTTTATTTAAGATAAAGATCTTCAAAGCTATCTTAAAAATGGTATACTAACCATACTCCCATTATAAAGATCCCAATCAAATTTTTAAATATAGTTGGCATCAATGCCCAAAGCACAATTCCTCAAGCTGGTTATAAAAGGCAAAGTTCACCAAATTCACTAACTATATCACCAATGGCTTTTCTAGACCAAATTCTTGTTGACCGTGAGCTCAACACTTTGGAAAACAAATTTTTTTTAAATAAAGATCTTTTAAAAGGTCTTTATTCCCAAGCCAATTATGAAAAGCTTTTTTGGCTTTTCAAAAATTTTCTCATCCAAAGACTTATAATTTATCAAGCATATTATGATTATCTTTACAAGCAAGAAAAACATGTTATGTTTTTCCAATGGATTGAAAAAGAATATGCACCCCAGAATGGGATAGTATATCCTTTCTTAACAAATATTTCAAGCTTTTCAAGGGACATCAATGTCCAAACACAAACACAATGGTGAGAAACTATAAGAAAGCCAAAAGATTAACTCTGTTCAATTTAGGAAGGTTTTAATATCTTTCTATCAAAATTCTAGCTCCAAATTACCTTAGCTTCTTTTCCTCAATTATAACAATTTTGTTATATTTTCAAGCTACCATGGATTTGTGCATGGGATGATCCTTTCATAAGGACTCTAGTTCTTGGCTGAATCTACAAGGTCAAATTTTGGCAAAATTTTCTACTACTTAATTGCAAAAAGCTCACAATCATGGTGTCCTACAATGGTTTTCTACAAATCCCCAATAGCCAAACACCATTGAACCAAGCACCTCTCAATTCCTCTAACAAAAGACATGTACAAGTGCCCTCCCAGTTGGAGCAAAACCAAGCAGGAATATCTAACTTTATTGATAAATATTCTACAACAAGCTCAACAAGTGATGGATAAAGTTGAGTCTAGCTTGTCATCATCATATGATCCTTTTTAGAATCATGTTCCAAGTGAAGACATTTTTGGTCCCATCCACTTCAAGCAAAAAGACAAAGGCAAAAATGGAAAGGTGAAATACTTTTATCAAGGGTCAAAGGACAAACGTAAAAGGAATCTTTGCTTTTACCTAAAGTTGAAATAAAAAGCATTTGGTTTTTAGAAATGTAAAAGGATCTAATTTTCAAAAAGCAAAAGCATTTGCTTTTCATCAAAAGTAACTTTGTCTTCAAGCTCCAAGCATCAAAGGTCAAGCATCTACAAAAGGCCTTACTTATCAAGCATTAGGCAAGCTTTTTTTTTTTCTAAAAAAAAAAAGCTTTTAGAAAAACTTTTCCTTTAAGAATAAGTTTTACAAACATTAAAAATTGTTTTAGGAGGAAGTCCTCCTAGAATAGAATCCTACCCTTTATATATGTTTTCCTATCTTGTAATCTAGTAGCTCTTGTGTAAGTGTTTTATTACTTTACTCTTTTCAACTTGTAAAGGGACTCTCAAATGAGAAATCCCTAAGATATGCTTCAAAAGTCTATGTATCTTTAATGCATGCAAATGAATTTCAATATTTATCTTTAATGCACTATCAAGGTTTCATTTGAATGTTTTTAAATATATATTCAATATATTAGTTGGAAACTAGTACTAACTCAAAAGACTTATGTCTGAGCAACCTCTAGTATAACAGTGTCATGTACTAGATAAATTTATCCTTTATATGCATCATCATGCATTCTTATACATAGTCTTTATCCCATAAGATCCATATCCTTTTATAAGTTTTTAAAAAAGGAGAAAGCTTATAAAAAGAAGAAGCTTAAAAAAAAAACAAAATAAAAGAAGCTATCCTTTGTAATATTTTCTAATCCTATAATCCAGTAGCCCTTTTATAAGTGTATGTTACTCTTTTCAACTTAAGAAGTGATTCTTGAATGGGAAATCCCTAACCTATCCTTCAAGTGTCTATGTATCTTTAATTCATGCAAATGAATTTCAATATTTATCTTTAATGGATATAGCAAGGTTTCATTTGAATGTTTTCAAATGCATATTCACTATATTAGCTGGAAACTAGTACTAGCTCAAGAGACTTATGTTTGAGTAACCTCTTGTATAACAATGCCATGTATTGGATAAAATTATCCTTCATATGCATCATCATGCATTCTCATACAAAGTCTCTAACCTGTAAGATCCTTGCCCCGATTAGTATCAAACCCTAATCCTATGCTCTTTTTGTCATGGACAGAAAGGTATAGTATTCTTAGTCTTCATGTTACAATGGTTTGTTTTGTCTTGTTTAGTTGTCAAGGGGAGAAATCGAGCATGGGCACAGTGTAAGGAGAGGAAACTAAATGGGTGTGATCACAATAGTAAGTCATGAGGGTGAGGTAATGAGGCTGTTGGTTAGCATTAAGATGTAGGTGAAATCCCTATATCCTAAGCTTCATTGTAGGAGAATCCTTATAGCAACTTAACCATAAAAGGCATACCCTTGTACCAAGTTACCATGTCTACTATGTTTATACCTTCATCCTTGAGTCACATATACCCCTCTAAGTCCATTACTAGGAACAAAATTTCTTAGGAAGAGATCTATATAGAAACCTTTTGTCAAGCCATAAACTATTGATGTATAGTATAGGAGAGTACCTCGTTGGATAAATTTCTAAAGAAGTCTCTTTAACATCATTCATTCACATCTCATTTTTCTTAGATTAATTGTCACTAAGTTAAATCACTTGCATAATATATAAGAATTAGAAATTTTAGAAAGCTAGTTCTTAGATCTAGTCCATTTTTTACAGTTCAAACATCCTACTTTAGAGAAAATCTTAGGCTAATTTAGATGCATCTTCACATTTTCAATCAACACATCATCACAAGAAAAGCATCTCTAAAATAAACTTTAGGAATAATTTATTTAGTAGAATGGAAAACATGAAAGTAGATAATTTGTTTAGTAGCATTAGAAAGTTATTTTTTGTAAGAGATGATAACATTCTTACTTGTAAAGGATGCATGTCTAGAAATTAGTATCTTGGTAGGATAAATGCAAAAGTGTTCTTGGAACATATTAAATATTGCAAGCATGTGACAAATAATTTCCATTATAGGCACACTTCTTAGACACATAAAAGTAAAACATTCACCATAAATTCATCCATAAGCCATATATCCACACTATCCATCATAAATCCATCCTTTAAACCTCTAAAATATGTCCATAGATAGCCCATTCCAAAAATCCAAAAACAACCCAAACAACTCTCTAAGCGTAAAAACCAAATTTTGTACACTCCTAAAATAACTTGCTTCACATGTAAACAAATTGGACACTTAGCTCGTTAGTGTAACATTATGCACAAAGTCCAAGCCTAATTACCTAAACCAATATATGAACAAGTCCATAACTTGTACATTACCTCTTTTGACTCTAAACCCAATTCTTCATCTCCTGATCCAACCATCACTAACCTAGTAAGTAGTGTAGCCATCCTAAGCAAACTTGTTTGTTCCTACAACGCCAACATTCCTCCAAATCTAGATGTAAGATCAACTTTTTATATCCTTAAAACTCCTATATCATCTCACAAGACTTGTATAAAGATTTATCCATGTGGTTTTAGATTAGGATTACTTTTCTCTAGCCATATTCTTTAATAGTATATCTTTGTTCTCATTATATTTATCTATTTTAGATGGCAAGTTCTGATAAACACTAGTACATCCAAACCCACCAAAGATATGAGGGTATTATTCTACCTAAATATCATTTTGAACCCTCCAAGTTCAAGATCACTAGACCAAATTGGAAATAGTTGATAGGACCATAACTTCAGTGCCTCTTAAACAATCTTTGGAATCATGTAGTTAGTAAGAAAGATTCTTTACCAATTCTTAATAGTCTTGTCATTGTTTTTTCTACTCATATTAGATAACTTAGGGAATTTATATTTGTTCAAAATTAGCATAGTTAGTGTTTTTCTTCTTTAAATGCACATAGTCCTTGTTCACATCATGTTTAAAAATGCTTTAATTGTGAAGTCATCATCCCTAATTTCTAACAACTTAACCTCCAAAAACAATAACTTGAGAAAAAGCACTCTTCTTTACTGCAACAACATCATAACCTTGAAAAAACTTACTCATCATTACTTCAATAGTTTCAAACTCTTAGTACTAAAATTTCAATTCTTAGAGAAGCCTTGCTCAAAGTAAACTTTATGGCACCAATTCCTCCTTCTACTCCAGCCAAAATAGATACCAATACTAAAACTTCTTTTCCATAGTTTAAAATAAATGTCAATACTTAGACTTCTCCTCCATCCTTAAAAAAAATTACTAACCTCCTTTAACATACCAAGTCCCTTACTTAATTTTCCAAACTAACTGCCTACATGCCAGACATAGAAACAAAGGTAAAATCTTTGCATAGCTACAAACTTTAAAGCTAAGTAGAACAAATGCTATAAAACCAATCAAAAAGTTCCCATTTCTATATTTACTAAAAGAAAGGAAGATGGAGATCAATAACTCAAAACTAAATTGAGATTGACATAGAGAAATAAAAGCAATAAAGGATGTATCTTGAGTCAATTTTCACTTCCAATTTCTATCATGATATTTCCAATTGTTAAAAAAGAAATTGACAAATGCTTGAAATTTGCTCCATTTTTCTTTTGTTTTTTTTTTCTTTTGGACTTATGCCTAATTCTTATACATACATGACAAGAACCTAAGTCTAGATGTTAAATTCAATCTCTTACAATTGTGCAACTAGCCATGCATCTACATGGCAAAAAATTCCAAACACAACTTTCTAATGGTCATGTGCTTCATAAATCATAAACACCAACTCAATGGGGCAAAGAACCCAAAAGAGATAAAGGAAACTAACTTAGCAGAAGATTATGGAGTGGACTAAAGTTTTTAATACTAAAACATGAGAATACAATCTGTACAGCAATGGCATAAAACAAAGAAACCTTTCTAGCTCCAATGATGCTAGTTGCCAAAAAACATAACGAACAAAGCTTATATTTATTCGCACCAAGTATGAATGATATAGAAGAATTGATCCTCTAGCTTAGTATCAACATAGTCTCAAAAAATTTCTTAGATTTAGGCACATAAATACACTATTATCTTAGTGTTAGAATTAGACTCCCTACTTGCTTATATGCTCTTTGTGTAAAAGATCCATGTCTTTGAAATTGATTTTACAACTAAAAATGTTTTGATAGTTCTCTTGGATACCCTCTCTATTCTAGTCTAAATAAAGTAGCAAGTACAAGCTTTAGCAAGTTAGGACTAAAACAAAAAGGTACTACAAGTTTAATTAGTTAATGGGAATTCTCCAAAATTCAACCCTAAATCCCTTCTCTTTGTTTTACCTCATTAATGCAAATTCCTTTACAATAAATTTATCCTTTTTAACTCAACAATCACAAGAATTGTGCTAAAAACAACACCATTTTGCATATAGGAAAGCATATTCTCAAATTACTTGTAGGCATGGGCATTGTGTCCATAACATTTACTTCAATTGCAACTATAACCATTCACTCATGCTTATCCTTCCAATTGAAAACATGAATTTATGATCCAAACTAATTTTCATACATCCCTAATAGAAAAGCAAATTGATACTCTAATAACCCAAGAAAAGCCTAAACCAAAACTAAGGCACTTGCAGTGGATGATATGATTTTTAACCATTGGCAATATGGTCAAAAATTTTAGTGAAAAGAATTAGATCAGAAATCACATTCTAATAATAACTAAATAAATCAATCAATAAAATAGTAAAACAAGCAACAAGTTTGAAAAATGATACAACAAATAAAAGCCATGAGCAAATACGCTTGCAGACACAACCATAAACATTTAGGCCTATGGCACAATAAGAGTCGAACTAAAACATTACAACCACCTACAAAACTTTATCGTTGGACAATCAAAATTTAATTGTTATGCAATGAATCATCTAGAAAATGATAGATAAAAAAAAGAATCATAAAAATTTATGGGAGAGTTTACTCAAAGGAAGAATAGGAGCATAAATGAGAGGAACTAAGAACTTGAATGGAGGACCTTTGTTTTGCTTCCTAATTAGCTCCTCCCTTCAACAAAATTCAAACATGGGCATTAATTCTAATCAATAATACATCAATCATCAAAAACTCCAAAACAAAAACATGCGTGTAATATGACATAGACCATAATAGATATTTGACAAAAACTCACTAAATAAAGGCATAATGATCGAACAATAAGGCCATAACTAGATGTTGATTTGGAAAGCGCTTGTTTTTCATCCAAATATATAGGGCCCATTTACTATTCAAGTTTGATTTTGACTTTTAATAGAATATTGTAGAAAAAAATTATTATAGTTAATCTAAATAAAAAGCCAGTTAATTTAAAGTATACCAAATTTTAGTTTTTCAAAAATAAAATTAATGGAAAATGTGATTAGTACATGTATTTGTTGGGAAAATCAAGCAATAAAAAATATCAAGTTATTTAATTTTCCTCCAAATGTGAAAACAATAACATTTTTTTTTTGTAAGTTTGTTAATTATTTAACATACTTGTTAATTGTATGTATTCTTTATATCATTCAATGATTTGAATTCAATATTAGTTAATATATTTTAATTTTGATGGTGATTATGATAGATGCTTGATGATAGGAATTCAACTATAGGCTATCAACCCTAAAAGGAGAACAAAAGAAAAGAAAACTCTAACGTAAAATATAAGGCATAATCATACTTTGTATCCAAAAGTATTACAAATTATGAAAAATATACTAACACTATTAGTCAACTTGGACAAAAATCATAAAATGATACTCTTGTTTGCAATATATCACCAAAAACCTCATCTTCACTATGCAACTCTTGTATCCCTTCCATCCTCTAATCAGAAACTACATTTTCAAAATGTTAGTGTTCTAGATGTTGAAATGTTTAGTTGTTTAACTAGAACTTATACTTACCTTAAAAATATTAATTGTGTATAAATATGGTAATTTTGAAAGTTTAAATAAATGACATAATGCCCAATTTCACATTATGTTGATGATGGTAATTAAACTAACTCATAATTTCCCAAAAAAAAATACCAAACAAAGCTTTTATTAGATGACATTATGTATGAAAAATATTCAAATACCAACCCAATACTTGAAAATGTTGAATTTCATGTATACAAATACATTATTATCTCAATATCAGACTCCCTCCCTACTTATATGCTCTTTGTGTAAAATGCTCACATTGTTAAAGTTGATTAGATAGCCAGGGTTTCTCAACAACTCTAGCATCTACGTTCTTTCTTTATGCTCATCAACATCTTTAAGACATTGTGAGAAATAATGATAATGGTAGCACCCAAAATAATAGTAAATACTTCAAGTATGCCACTATTATAAATAAATTGAATTTTGTGATTGAAGAAAATAATTTTAAGGATGAAACATCTTAGTAACAATGATAGGGTTTAAGATAGACAAATTGATAGTCCAACAAGCGTGAAAAGCCAAAGAAAACCCTTCCAATCAGTTGAGTTTGAAATGGAAGTGTGCATTGCCAACACGAGAAGAGAATCATGTTTTAAAGTGAGTGCAAAGGAAGACGTGAGGTTTTTTTCACTACTTGAAGCTTCAATGCATAAATAAGGTAGGAGATTAAAAGAGACAAAATTAATTCAAAAAAGGTTTTAATGGATAAAGTCAACCAAAATGGTTGTGGCATGATCCAAAAGCAATTGAGAATGGGTAGGATGGTGCATGTAATCCTTGTGATATGCCAATTTTAAGGAAATTGGAGGTGAGGGAAGAAATTCCAAAAAAAATTGAAAATTTTCAATAACAATAAAGTTGTCCATGTAAAGATAATAGCTAGCATGATGTCTATTCTTCTCCTCCATCTCAGAATTAGTTGGGGCTGAACAATTGAATTCATGGTATGGTGGGGGAGAAAAAGTTTCATTGGGAGAAGCGAGAGCTTAAGAAAAATCAAAAGGAGAGAAGAGTAGCTACCTATTTATAATCACCAAAATTAGTATTTTGTGCCAAAAAAATTGTAGCTATTGTGTTAGAAAAATTATGAGTGTGGTGCCAGAAAAAACATGAGAGGAAAAAAGGGTTGTTGCATGTGAAACTTAAACATGTCTTGGGTAGCTTGAGAAAAACAATAAGGAGAAAATGGTTGCAACACCTATTTATAAAGGCTTATTTATAATCACAAAACCTCATTTGCTTATAGCAGGAAATGTGGCATTGTTGTGATTGAAAAACTGAAAGGAGCATTATATGTGAAACTTTTTGATGTGCCATCTAATGGGGCTACAAAGCTTAGGACATGAAAATATAAGAAGACAACTTGTCACTTTACAATATTATAAATGTACTTTACTCTTATATTTAATAAAATTTTCACTTTTGTCCCTCGATTTTCAAATTGTGATAATGATAATAGTGTAGAAGTTAAGGCGTCACCTTTTTTAATGAAATTCAGATATTTGGATCAATATTAAATTTTGTTTCATTTAAATATGTGCAATATATTTGTTGTTTGAATACCAAAGGTTTGACTTGGCCATTGTATGAGTGTACTTTACTTGATGCTAATGGGCAAATTGAACATGTTTCCTTCAATTTTTAACTTTGTAAGGGATGTTGAAATTCATAATTATCATTGCAATATTGTATGACATTGATTATTATTTTTGGTTGAGCTTAAAAAATAAATCATTGTGACCTTTTTTTTTTTCTCAAGATAACATAAAAAATTATGATATTTGAGTCATTGATTTTATGTACAAAAAAATATAAATTTTATTATTTTGACTATGAATTTTATGAATTTTCTTATGAGAAAAAATAAAATAAATTTATTATTATATTATATATATGTATATATGAGTATATATATATATCTCATATGCACACCAATTTTTATATATTATGTAATAAATAATATATTTAATTTACATAAATTTTGATTTTTATATATATATAATTTAGCTTATTTATTTTATATATATGATAATCTATTTTTATTTTAAATATTTATGATATCTTAAAAATTATGCACACATACATACTCACACACACATTTTTGTATACATATCTTTTAAATAATATAAATATATAGAATATGTATTATATATGTGCAATTTTTTGTGCAAATTAAAATATAAAAATGTATATTAAAAAATAATTTTTTTGTTTATTATAAATTAGTAAGTTAATATACAATTAAAACTTAATAATAAGATAAAAATAGTATAAAAAATAAAAATTATATAGTTTTCATTCAAACTAATATATAAAAAAATAAATAATAAATAATATATTTTTTTACCTAATATATTATATGATAAATAAAAGCAATTAGTTTTTGTTTTTAATTAACTAGTTAACTTATAGTCAAAGTGGAGTGATATGAGAAAAATTAATATAAAAATAAAAATATATACTTTCAAAATATATTACTATATAAAAAATTAAAAATAAATAAAATAAAAATGACTAAGAAGGAAAAATTAATTCCATCGAATACTTTGATAAGGGCCCAAACTTATGACTTTTGCATAGGATGATTGATCCTTTTATTACTTGAAACCCGCAAATAGTAAAAACTACTTTAATAAGGACTCAAACTCATGACTTATGCAAATAGCAACAAAAATAACAATGGGATGTATGTTGCCAGCTTTGGCTGCAGCAAACGCACTGCAAAGTATGCATGCAATTTTTCTGAGTTGGTGCAACAAAATATGGCATGTACAAAGGAAAAGGGGCAAAAAAGTAAATGGTGAGCTAACACATGACAACCCTTAATTTTGGTGATGCATGTTGACTACTATATGTGGGAGCAGTGCAACTGTAAATTTAAACTATTGATTACATGGACAAAAATTGACTTTACACTTTTATAGATGAGTAATGGTATCTTTCAAGCTTTCTTACCTAACTAAATTGGCCAATTAAGTTATAAAATTAACATGGACATATTTAATTAATAAAATGAAATACCAAGTCAAAAAATTTCTTAATCTCTCTTTGTATCATTTTCACCATATTATTTAATTGAGCAATTAAGTCAAAAAATTATTATTACTTTTGGTAGATCTGCAAAATAGTAGAACAAGCAGCAAATTTGAAAAAGGATACACCAAGTAAAAGCCATGAGCAAATATGCTAGGCAACAAAGTCGTAAATAATTGATCTCTCAAACAAGTTTATGGTGTAGTGAGAGTCGAACTGAAACATTACAATCACCTACAAAAGTCAAAGATTGCAAACAATCAAAATTCCAAATTCATGTAGTGAATTGTTTGAAAAATGAAAGGAAAAAAAAAAAAGGAATTACAAAAATTGGTGGGGCAGTTTACTTAAAGGAAGAAGAAGAGCATAAATGAGAGGAACCAAGAACTTGAATGGAGGACCTTTGTTGGAATATGAAAAAAATTAGTTTTAAACCTCTATAAATTTTTATAATTAAATTTTAACTTTTTTATATTTTTATTTGAATCTTAATTTTTAAATTGTTTTAAATTTATCATTTTTGATGAAAAGTAGTTAAGAAATTATAGTTTAACTATTTTTTGTTTTAAAAAATGAATTTAGAATAAATATAAAAAGTATAAGGTTTAAATTAAAAAATAAAAAAAGTTTAGGACTCTATCATAAAAATTTAGGATTTTTTTTAATATATCTTAACTTTTGTTTTGCTTACTAATAGGAGCCCTTCTTCAACAAAATTCCAAATAAAATATTAATTCTAAATGATAAAACTTTAATCAACAAAAATTCTAAAAAAGAAAATGCATATAATACAACAACCCACAATAAATATTTGAAAAAAAACTCACCAATTGGAGGCATAGAGATCAGATAATGAGGACAAGTGTGTATTTGAAATTGATTATACTTTATCCAAATCTAAAGGGTCTATTTGCCATTTAAGTAAGATTTCAACTTTACTAAAACAACACAAAATATAAATATTATCACTAATCTTAAGTAGAATGTAATTATTAGGTATAATTTAGTAGTTACTAAACTTAAAATTTGGTAATTAAATTTGATATTTGAATTCAAGACTAGCTTATTAAAAATGACCTAATATAGGATGCATTAATATTAAATTTCTTTAAATTAAATATGTTCAATATGCCTAGACCCAATTAATTTAACTCATACTTAATTTTAATAGTATTTTGCTTTTCAAAAAAAATTAATTAATGGAAAATGAGATTAATAGTATATGTATTTGATGATAGCTTCTCATTTTGTTATGAAAATCAGACTAGCAAAAATTATCAAGTTATTTAATTTTTGTTCAAATTTGAAAATTGAAAACAAGAACATTTTTTATTATTTAATTTGATATGAAACCTTTGTATATAAGCATTCATAGTATTGTGAGGAAATAATTTAATCTAAATGAAGAATAGAGAACAAATATTCATTGAAAATTAAAATTGCAATGCAAGGTAATAAGATAAAATGAAACTCACAATAGTGGAAGGTAATTTAAAGTAATGAAATTTTTTTTTATCAAAACTATAAATTTTAAGAAAATAATTTGTCTATATGTATATATATATATATATATATATATATATAGTACCAACTACATGTTAAATACTTAAAATAAAGTCAAAAGTCACTTGAGTTAATTGTTTGGAACAAAGAAAAAATGGTTTAGTTTGAATAACTATTTGAACGAAGGCAAACATCACTTAAATTTACTATAAAGTTGTTTAGTTGAAAATTTTAATTTACCTAAATTAATTAATGATGCTAACAAATTTTTGCACTCATGTTTGCACAAAAAACATCCATCATAAGATTACAAGGCAAATTAAATATGAATGAAATATGAACAATTTATTATATTCAAATTTATCAAATATGAAAAATTAACAAGTGATAAAAATTTAATTATTTTAATCAATTTATGTGTTTAACTTAAGAACACTAATAAATACACTAAAATTTTTATAAGCTGAATTTGAATTTAAAAGAAATTTTCAATTCAATTGAATAATTAATGATAATTCTTTTGTTATTAATTATATTGTTTAGTAATAAAAAAGTTAAATTCTTAATCTCAACAATTAAAGTTAAAGGTAAAAGAAGATCATTTTCAATTTATATTAATTTTTAGTATTTTATCTAATTTTTATCATAAACAATTTAATAAGGCAACCACTACATAACTTGATTCTTAATATATATATATATATATATAGATATAATTTTATTTTGGAGAAATTCATTTTCAACACATTTAGGTTCAATGAATTATAGTAATAGTTTTGTTTAATTTTTTTAATAAAATTTCATTTCAAAATTGTAATTTTATGTCTTTAAATACAAAGGGTCAATAATTAAGATCATTCTAAAGAGAGAACTTTAAATTTTTCTACAAGATTTAATCTCTCAAATGGGAGAACTTAAGTAAATAAGATAAAAGAAAAGTTCAAAGAAGAATTAAATTATAGAGGCTTTGAAATGGAAGTAATTTACTAATTTTAGGGTTGAGACCTAAAATTAAAAATATAAAGATTCTCTCAAAATATTAAAAACAATTATTAAAGGTGAGAACTAGTTGCCTTATAAGCATCCAATTCCCACGATGTGATTTTTTTGCAAAAAAAGAAACTCGTAGATGACTTTCTCTTAATTTTCAATATGTGAATTAATTTGGCTCTTTTGAAAATGTTAAAATAAAAATTTCAGAAAAGAGTTTACCTCGTACATGCTCCCATAGCCACCAAAAAATTGTCCAAATACCTAGAAAATAATAAAACAAATGTCCAAGTTTTTCATGACCAACCATCATCAAATCCATTACAAATTGCACTAGAAAATCTATTTAATCCAAGCAACCCATTATTAAAAGAATTTTTAAGAAAGGCCAATATTGTGTTTTGATACCCCAATTTTCCTTTATGTTTATAGTAAGGGTCTATTTTTTACAAAATGGCTACAAATGTTTTGAGTCCTTGGCTTAATGCCCATGAAAAAAATTCCTATAAGACCATGTTGGAGGAAGAAGCATTAAAAGTCATCATCATAGTCCACCTTTTTAATAAGTTCAATAATTATTCCACTTATCCACACTTTTGTTGACTAGTTTGTTAAATTTTTCCTTTATTTCAATTATTTGATATATATATATATATTGTGATGTTGATTGTGATGGATGCTTGATAGGGATTCAAGTATAGGGTATCAACCCTAGGAGGGGAAGAAAATAAAAGAAAATTCTGATTTTAAACAAAAAATGAGCTAGTTCGTATAATAAAGCATCATGTGCCATTGAACCAGATCCTTAATTGTGGCTACATCCAATGGGAACCTAAATGAGGGGAAACAACTCACAAGAAAAAAAAAACAAAAAGCAAAGTCTTGATTTAATTTCAAAACTTTATCAATAATTTAATCTTTTTTTGTCAAAAACAAAATAAAAATGAGTTTTAAGGAGGAGCACTGTGAGATATGACAAAGGACAAAAGAGAGAGGTGAGACACCAAGACACAAGGATAAAGAAAAGGGGGAGGGAAACAAAAGGGAAGGAGAGGGTGACAAGGATGTGTAGAGACAATGAGTGGCCAAGAAAGAAAGAGCAGAAGGAAGAAAGAGATGAAAAGAGAGAGAAAAAGTGAGAAAAAAAAAAAAGTAAGGCTGAGGAAGTGTATAGAAAAATTGCATTTAGAGGTTTCCTACAACTTCTTTTCTATTGGAGAAGTGTTTTATTTATTTATTTATTTTTGTTCCTTAAAAAAATAGAAATGGACCCAAGGCATTTTATTGGATGAAAAACACTAAAATCAATAAGCCCTAAATGAATCTATATATTATTATAGATAGTCCATGCTATTAAACAGTAAAGAGACCTTAAGAAAAACAATACCTCAAAAATTACGACAAACATTAAAAGCCTTGTAGTTATTTTTTTTTTAAGCTTTTAAGTTTAAGCCTCAATGCATGTATAGCTCGACTTGATTCATATCCAAGGTATACAATTCACGTTGTTAATCAGTTAAGTAAGGGTATTCTTCATCTTCATTGCATGTCTACAGATGATGATTTAAGAGAACTTACATTATTTGCCAATCAAGACTACAACTTCTCTTTTAGAGAGAACATTTTGAGGTCTACCTTATTTTGATGCACTTTTAGATGGGGCAACAATCATGTTGTTAGTTACAAGATCTTTTTAGAACAAAATTTATGATTTTGAATTTGTTTATTATTGTGCTTTCCATGATTACACTTGGTTTATGAGGGATAATGTTATTTATTTGAAGAATATTCTCAATAAAAGAACCTTCAAATATTATGAGTGGCAATTTTATGAGAGATTTCATGATCAAAATTGGTATCTTTGATATAGAGGAGATAGAAAATCATATCTTTATGCTATTATGTTAAATAATGAACCCTTCCTTATATGCATGTCAATGTTAAAATATTCATTATTCCTTCTAACAGTGTCACAAGTAGTTGTTTCCATTCAACTTTTTAATCAAGTTTCTATTTTGTCCTTTTAGATAGCTTATCGAGTTTAATAAAAATCCCCTATAATTTATGATTTGGATTAACACATTAATTTGACAATATGATGTAGTAACTTAGATAGGAATTCAATATATTTTTTGTTGATACTAATTTAAGTTTAATTTTTTTTTTGTTGTACATAATAATAATATTCAATTTGATGTAATAATATTTGCATAATAATATGTTAATTTTCAATAGACAGCCTATCAATCTCCTTACAATTGTATGTATGAAAAAGACAATAAAATTTTAAAATTAAAATATTTTTTTATTAAAAAATGACTGCAATGAATGTGATTGCTTAAGAAGGTTTCACACACCTAACGTCAATCAATTTGAGACAAGAGAAAAGCAAAAAAGGATTCTAAACATAATATTTGGAGAACTGTCTATGAGAAGACCTCTAAGCTCTCTACAACTTCGCTTTACTTTTGAAATAAGGCAACATCGTTCCCATTGATAGACAATATCTTGTAAATATTACAAGCTCGCCATTCTTGTGTCCTTTTATTGTCAAAAAAATTATCCACAATACCAAGCAACATAACTAATTTTAAGAGTATTAATCCTTGGTAAGGTTGCTTCAAATTTCATAGATGAATGATGAAAGGTTATGAAGTACAAATTTCCATGAGAAAGGTTCATCCCTTATTTCTTACAACAGCAGTGATGATAATTAGTTTGCAATATTTTCAAGAGCTGCCAAACAAGGGATTCGTTAATGACTTTAATTGTTGGATGAATACTATGAAGGAAATAAAAGAAAAAAGGAAAAATAAAAATTAGACCAGAAGAGAAGTTATCAAACAAATAATACACTCCTATGTTAAATTTTCAAGTTAAATGCATTTTACTCCTAGTTATTTGTCTCTTTTACAATTTACTTTCCTATGGTATCAATTTGTATTTTAAGAATTTGGTAATTTTTGATTCCAATTGTTGATACCTTATGTTTAGAATTTTGTTAATTTTACTTTAAAAATTTAATCAAAAAAAATTCTTATAAATATATTTAATTTTTTGATTAAAATAAAAATAGTGTATTTTTAAAATTTTGGTCAAAATAATTTAAATATATTCAAAACCATGTTATATTAACTAAATTCTATTAGTGAGATTAACAAAATTTTAACATAGAGTCACAATTGTCAAGGTAAACCATATGAGTTTTAGAGTGTAAATTTAAATCACATGGGGGTAAATTACAAAAGAGGTAAAATGCATTTAATTCTAAATTTTGTGGCCTTGTTTATTAAGGCCAAGGGACCAAGCCTCTCTTAAGCTTTGAACCCATGAGGTCTAATTAAATCTAGCCTTGAAAGGAGTTCAAGTATTAAGCCTTATTAACACAAACCACACACCTCAACATGAACTAGATTAAGGGTCATTGGTTGATATCTATAAAATTTATATTTTTTCACATCTAATTTTTTTATTTTTCTTAGGATTAAATGCATTTTATATTAGTTTGTCTCTTCTACAATTTACCTTTTTTGTGGTTTTAATTTGTACTCCAATATTCTTATAGTTTCTTATTTTGGCAATTGAAACTTTATGTAATGATTTTGTTAATTTCACTAACAGAATTTAGTCAATGTGACATGATTTCAAATACACTTAAATTTTTTTACTAAAATTAATAAAAATTCATCATTTTTATTTTAGTCAAATAAAACAATGCCTTTTTTTTTTAAAATTCTATTAGTGAAATTAACAAAATCTTAACATAGGGTCTCAATTTCCAAAAATAAGAGATCACAATTGTCTTTGAGTGTAAATTAAAGCCATAAAGTGGAATGGGGAAAAAGAAACAAAACATAAGAAAGTAAAATGCATTTAACTTTTTTTTATAAAATTATTTGTTACAAATACATAATCTAAAAATTTATTTATGAAATATTTTATATTTTATGAAAATTTGATAAATTTAACATATAAATATACATGTGAGATATTACGAATAGGATAAAATTTGGGACTTGAACCTTACATTTTCTTTTTTCCTTAAAAGAAAAATAAGATTAAAAAATTACTTCTAAATTTTACTTTTTGTTTTTTGTTACAAGTTGCTTGAGAATATGCTTTTGTATATGCAAAATGATGGTGTTTTTAGCATGATTCTTGTGATTGCTGAGTTCAAAAGAATGGAATTATCATAAACAAATTTACATTAATGGTGTAAGAGGAAGAGGGGAATTGGGGTTTAAATTTTGGAGAAATCCCATTAATTGATGTTAATTACAATTCATGTCATACACAATGCATGTAATTATTAGTTTTAAAACTTTCAAAATATCAACCCTATAATTATCTCAATTTCTATTTTTTTTTCCTTCTTGCATTTTTTTTGGGTCTCCAAATGTTTCTTAAACAACTAATAAAAAAGAAAAAATTTGATTGTATACTAAGCTAATCACTAAAATTTGGTGCAATATAATGATGTATGTACATTGATAAATTTAACAAAGCCAACATTTTTAAAGACAATGTGTTCATTTTGATTCACATATTTTATGTGAATAAAAAGTCAACTTGATGGAAGTATATGAGTAGAAAATGTGGATGGTCACTTTCTTATAAGTTAGTGATAATTGACCTACATATTTTCTTTGGAGATATTTGCAACATCAAGAGTGCTAGATAAGGTGTGATGTTTCCATTTGAGCTTCTTGTTGGCAAATAAAGACATGCATGTGGATTTTTAGATTTTTTTTTTTTTTGGATACAATCTCTAAAGGAGCTTCTTGATCAAAAATCCTTCAATGGCTTAATGTACACTTATTACCTCTAATGCAATAATGAACATGTCGTTAATTGCTAATCTGCTATAATGTTCAATCAATGCATCCTTAATTGAATAAATACATAAAAATAAAATACAATTTAAATATGTGAAATAAAATCAAAAAAGTTACTAATTGAAGTAAATTTGAGTATTATGTTAACCTATTTAAACTTTAGTAATAACCAAATTTAAACACAATTAATATTATTGATTAGGTGGACATAAGTTATAATTAAATAATTAAACACGTCAACCCTGCAATGCAAGCATCACCCATCATTTCTATCACTAAAATCTTTCATAATCATATTTGTACTTTATCACTAATAATTTATTTTCTAAGATTAGTAATGATGATAATCAATACTATATGATATTACAATGATAATTACAAATGTTAGCGTTTCTCACACCAGATTAGACTAATCAAACACGTTAGTGGAGCCCTAAGAAGGCAAGATTAAATTATATTACAACGTTTGAAAAATTTTTTTTTTTTTAAAAAGGTAAATGAAAAGGGAAAAAAATGTACTTATAATAAGACTATGGCTTGTGAGAATTGACCTAAGGAGTGGCTGGAGAGCTATTAATTTGAGTAAGGCTTAAACTTGGAGGTGAGGTGGCTAGCAATCAGGGAGTGATACATGGCATCATAAAATGTGACAGCAGTCAAAATGCACGGTTACCTAGCCTTTTCCTCCGTGAAGCATCTTAGAGCAAATCAACATTTGGCAGCTTTAGTCTCAACCTCAAGATTTGATCTCTTCTTTCCCTAAATCATCATCATTTTCCTTATCCTCATTGCTAATGTAGTTGGCTTTTGAGGACTAGCTAAAGAGAGGGGTCCACCAGTTTGGCAAGGTAGAGGAGCTTTTTGGGCAGCTCAGGTCATCTTTATAGGTGTTGGATGAGGCAACACATGGTTAGACCATTGCAGGTCTCAGATGAAGGAGATTAATAGCCATTTATAAGGTTTTTATTGATTTGTAGAGAAAAGGGTTTTTGTGATGGGTTTTGCTTTAACAGTTTTTTGTTGTTTTGGGCACTATTTGAAGAGCATTTAAGGAGAAGGAAAGTTAAGGGCCTAAAGGAGCCCATGCCAAGACGAAAAAAGTTGGGCAAAAGGATAAGATGGACATATGGTGATGTTTCATGTTAGGATATGGTGGTCGTGTGGGCTACCATTTGTTGCATTTTCATTGGCTATTCACTTCCTTGTTGTTTTTCATAGTGCTTAAGGTAAATTTGGCAATTTTTGTATTGTTTTCTTTTTTTTTTTTTGAGTCATGGGGTCTAATTTGCTTGACTAGAAAGAAATTTGCAATCACATCTATGCAAGAGTCTTGTCATATTCTTGTTGATCTAGCCTTCCAATAATTGATGTTAGTTTTAA